>OY723318.1:1276012-1812285 GCA_963210315.1 Rhynchopus euleeides | reverse complement strand
CGGGTTTGCGGGTTTGCGGGTTTGCGGGTTTGCGGGTTTGCGGGTTTGCGGGTTTGCGGGTTTGCGGGTTTGCGGGTTTGCGGGTTTGCGGGTTTGCGGGTTTGCGGGTTTGCGGGTTTGCGGGTTTGCGGGTTTGCGGGTTTGCGGGTTTGCGGGTTTGCGGGTTTGCGGGTTTGCGGGTTTGCGGGTTTGCGGGTTTGCGGGTTTGCGGGTTTGCGGGTTTGCGGGTTTGCGGGTTTGCGGGTTTGCGGGTTTGCGGGTTTGCGGGTTTGCGGGTTTGCGGGTTTGCGGGTTTGCGGGTTTGCGGGTTTGCGGGTTTGCGGGTTCGCGGGTTTGCGGGTTTGCGGGTTTGCGGGTTTGCGGGTTTGCGGGTTTGCGGGTTTGCGGGTTTGCGGGTTTGCGGGTTTGCGGGTTTGCGGGTTTGCGGGTTTGCGGGTTTGCGGGTTTGCGGGTTTGCGGGTTTGCGGGTTTGCGGGTTTGCGGGTTTGCGGGTTTGCGGGTTTGCGGGTTTGCGGGTTTGCGGGTTTGCGGGTTTGCGGGTTTGCGGGTTTGCGGGTTTGCGGGTTTGCGGGTTTGCGGGTTTGCGGGTTTGCGGGTTTGCGGGTTTGCGGGTTTGCGGGTTTGCGGGTTTGCGGGTTTGCGGGTTTGCGGGTTTGCGGGTTTGCGGGTTTGCGGGTTTGCGGGTTTGCGGGTTTGCGGGTTTGCGGGTTTGCGGGTTTGCGGGTTTGCGGGTTTGCGGGTTTGCGGGTTTGCGGGTTTGCGGGTTTGCGGGTTTGCGGGTTTGCGGGTTTGCGGGTTTGCGGGTTTGCGGGTTTGCGGGTTTGCGGGTTTGCGGGTTTGCGGGTTTGCGGGTTTGCGGGTTTGCGGGTTTGCGGGTTTGCGGGTTTGCGGGTTTGCGGGTTTGCGGGTTTGCGGGTTTGCGGGTTTGCGGGTTTGCGGGTTTGCGGGTTTGCGGGTTTGCGGGTTTGCGGGTTTGCGGGTTTGCGGGTTTGCGGGTTTGCGGGTTTGCGGGTTTGCGGGTTTGCGGGTTTGCGGGTTTGCGGGTTTGCGGGTTTGCGGGTTTGCGGGTTTGCGGGTTTGCGGGTTTGCGGGTTTGCGGGTTTGCGGGTTTGCGGGTTTGCGGGTTTGCGGGTTTGCGGGTTTGCGGGTTTGCGGGTTTGCGGGTTTGCGGGTTTGCGGGTTTGCGGGTTTGCGGGTTTGCGGGTTTGCGGGTTTGCGGGTTTGCGGGTTTGCGGGTTTGCGGGTTTGCGGGTTTGCGGGTTTGCGGGTTTGCGGGTTTGCGGGTTTGCGGGTTTGCGGGTTTGCGGGTTTGCGGGTTTGCGGGTTTGCGGGTTTGCGGGTTTGCGGGTTTGCGGGTTTGCGGGTTTGCGGGTTTGCGGGTTTGCGGGTTTGCGGGTTTGCGGGTTTGCGGGTTTGCGGGTTTGCGGGTTTGCGGGTTTGCGGGTTTGCGGGTTTGCGGGTTTGCGGGTTTGCGGGTTTGCGGGTTTGCGGGTTTGCGGGTTTGCGGGTTTGCGGGTTTGCGGGTTTGCGGGTTTGCGGGTTTGCGGGTTTGCGGGTTTGCGGGTTTGCGGGTTTGCGGGTTTGCGGGTTTGCGGGTTTGCGGGTTTGCGGGTTTGCGGGTTTGCGGGTTTGCGGGTTTGCGGGTTTGCGGGTTTGCGGGTTTGCGGGTTTGCGGGTTTGCGGGTTTGCGGGTTTGCGGGTTTGCGGGTTTGCGGGTTTGCGGGTTTGCGGGTTTGCGGGTTTGCGGGTTTGCGGGTTTGCGGGTTTGCGGGTTTGCGGGTTTGCGGGTTTGCGGGTTTGCGGGTTTGCGGGTTTGCGGGTTTGCGGGTTTGCGGGTTTGCGGGTTTGCGGGTTTGCGGGTTTGCGGGTTTGCGGGTTTGCGGGTTTGCGGGTTTGCGGGTTTGCGGGTTTGCGGGTTTGCGGGTTTGCGGGTTTGCGGGTTTGCGGGTTTGCGGGTTTGCGGGTTTGCGGGTTTGCGGGTTTGCGGGTTTGCGGGTTTGCGGGTTTGCGGGTTTGCGGGTTTGCGGGTTTGCGGGTTTGCGGGTTTGCGGGTTTGCGGGTTTGCGGGTTTGCGGGTTTGCGGGTTTGCGGGTTTGCGGGTTTGCGGGTTTGCGGGTTTGCGGGTTTGCGGGTTTGCGGGTTTGCGGGTTTGCGGGTTTGCGGGTTTGCGGGTTTGCGGGTTTGCGGGTTTGCGGGTTTGCGGGTTTGCGGGTTTGCGGGTTTGCGGGTTTGCGGGTTTGCGGGTTTGCGGGTTTGCGGGTTTGCGGGTTTGCGGGTTTGCGGGTTTGCGGGTTTGCGGGTTTGCGGGTTTGCGGGTTTGCGGGTTTGCGGGTTTGCGGGTTTGCGGGTTTGCGGGTTTGCGGGTTTGCGGGTTTGCGGGTTTGCGGGTTTGCGGGTTTGCGGGTTTGCGGGTTTGCGGGTTTGCGGGTTTGCGGGTTTGCGGGTTTGCGGGTTTGCGGGTTTGCGGGTTTGCGGGTTTGCGGGTTTGCGGGTTTGCGGGTTTGCGGGTTTGCGGGTTTGCGGGTTTGCGGGTTTGCGGGTTTGCGGGTTTGCGGGTTTGCGGGTTTGCGGGTTTGCGGGTTTGCGGGTTTGCGGGTTTGCGGGTTTGCGGGTTTGCGGGTTTGCGGGTTTGCGGGTTTGCGGGTTTGCGGGTTTGCGGGTTTGCGGGTTTGCGGGTTTGCGGGTTTGCGGGTTTGCGGGTTTGCGGGTTTGCGGGTTTGCGGGTTTGCGGGTTTGCGGGTTTGCGGGTTTGCGGGTTTGCGGGTTTGCGGGTTTGCGGGTTTGCGGGTTTGCGGGTTTGCGGGTTTGCGGGTTTGCGGGTTTGCGGGTTTGCGGGTTTGCGGGTTTGCGGGTTTGCGGGTTTGCGGGTTTGCGGGTTTGCGGGTTTGCGGGTTTGCGGGTTTGCGGGTTTGCGGGTTTGCGGGTTTGCGGGTTTGCGGGTTTGCGGGTTTGCGGGTTTGCGGGTTTGCGGGTTTGCGGGTTTGCGGGTTTGCGGGTTTGCGGGTTTGCGGGTTTGCGGGTTTGCGGGTTTGCGGGTTTGCGGGTTTGCGGGTTTGCGGGTTTGCGGGTTTGCGGGTTTGCGGGTTTGCGGGTTTGCGGGTTTGCGGGTTTGCGGGTTTGCGGGTTTGCGGGTTTGCGGGTTTGCGGGTTTGCGGGTTTGCGGGTTTGCGGGTTTGCGGGTTTGCGGGTTTGCGGGTTTGCGGGTTTGCGGGTTTGCGGGTTTGCGGGTTTGCGGGTTTGCGGGTTTGCGGGTTTGCGGGTTTGCGGGTTTGCGGGTTTGCGGGTTTGCGGGTTTGCGGGTTTGCGGGTTTGCGGGTTTGCGGGTTTGCGGGTTTGCGGGTTTGCGGGTTTGCGGGTTTGCGGGTTTGCGGGTTTGCGGGTTTGCGGGTTTGCGGGTTTGCGGGTTTGCGGGTTTGCGGGTTTGCGGGTTTGCGGGTTTGCGGGTTTGCGGGTTTGCGGGTTTGCGGGTTTGCGGGTTTGCGGGTTTGCGGGTTTGCGGGTTTGCGGGTTTGCGGGTTTGCGGGTTTGCGGGTTTGCGGGTTTGCGGGTTTGCGGGTTTGCGGGTTTGCGGGTTTGCGGGTTTGCGGGTTTGCGGGTTTGCGGGTTTGCGGGTTTGCGGGTTTGCGGGTTTGCGGGTTTGCGGGTTTGCGGGTTTGCGGGTTTGCGGGTTTGCGGGTTTGCGGGTTTGCGGGTTTGCGGGTTTGCGGGTTTGCGGGTTTGCGGGTTTGCGGGTTTGCGGGTTTGCGGGTTTGCGGGTTTGCGGGTTTGCGGGTTTGCGGGTTTGCGGGTTTGCGGGTTTGCGGGTTTGCGGGTTTGCGGGTTTGCGGGTTTGCGGGTTTGCGGGTTTGCGGGTTTGCGGGTTTGCGGGTTTGCGGGTTTGCGGGTTTGCGGGTTTGCGGGTTTGCGGGTTTGCGGGTTTGCGGGTTTGCGGGTTTGCGGGTTTGCGGGTTTGCGGGTTTGCGGGTTTGCGGGTTTGCGGGTTTGCGGGTTTGCGGGTTTGCGGGTTTGCGGGTTTGCGGGTTTGCGGGTTTGCGGGTTTGCGGGTTTGCGGGTTTGCGGGTTTGCGGGTTTGCGGGTTTGCGGGTTTGCGGGTTTGCGGGTTTGCGGGTTTGCGGGTTTGCGGGTTTGCGGGTTTGCGGGTTTGCGGGTTTGCGGGTTTGCGGGTTTGCGGGTTTGCGGGTTTGCGGGTTTGCGGGTTTGCGGGTTTGCGGGTTTGCGGGTTTGCGGGTTTGCGGGTTTGCGGGTTTGCGGGTTTGCGGGTTTGCGGGTTTGCGGGTTTGCGGGTTTGCGGGTTTGCGGGTTTGCGGGTTTGCGGGTTTGCGGGTTTGCGGGTTTGCGGGTTTGCGGGTTTGCGGGTTTGCGGGTTTGCGGGTTTGCGGGTTTGCGGGTTTGCGGGTTTGCGGGTTTGCGGGTTTGCGGGTTTGCGGGTTTGCGGGTTTGCGGGTTTGCGGGTTTGCGGGTTTGCGGGTTTGCGGGTTTGCGGGTTTGCGGGTTTGCGGGTTTGCGGGTTTGCGGGTTTGCGGGTTTGCGGGTTTGCGGGTTTGCGGGTTTGCGGGTTTGCGGGTTTGCGGGTTTGCGGGTTTGCGGGTTTGCGGGTTTGCGGGTTTGCGGGTTTGCGGGTTTGCGGGTTTGCGGGTTTGCGGGTTTGCGGGTTTGCGGGTTTGCGGGTTTGCGGGTTTGCGGGTTTGCGGGTTTGCGGGTTTGCGGGTTTGCGGGTTTGCGGGTTTGCGGGTTTGCGGGTTTGCGGGTTTGCGGGTTTGCGGGTTTGCGGGTTTGCGGGTTTGCGGGTTTGCGGGTTTGCGGGTTTGCGGGTTTGCGGGTTTGCGGGTTTGCGGGTTTGCGGGTTTGCGGGTTTGCGGGTTTGCGGGTTTGCGGGTTTGCGGGTTTGCGGGTTTGCGGGTTTGCGGGTTTGCGGGTTTGCGGGTTTGCGGGTTTGCGGGTTTGCGGGTTTGCGGGTTTGCGGGTTTGCGGGTTTGCGGGTTTGCGGGTTTGCGGGTTTGCGGGTTTGCGGGTTTGCGGGTTTGCGGGTTTGCGGGTTTGCGGGTTTGCGGGTTTGCGGGTTTGCGGGTTTGCGGGTTTGCGGGTTTGCGGGTTTGCGGGTTTGCGGGTTTGCGGGTTTGCGGGTTTGCGGGTTTGCGGGTTTGCGGGTTTGCGGGTTTGCGGGTTTGCGGGTTTGCGGGTTTGCGGGTTTGCGGGTTTGCGGGTTTGCGGGTTTGCGGGTTTGCGGGTTTGCGGGTTTGCGGGTTTGCGGGTTTGCGGGTTTGCGGGTTTGCGGGTTTGCGGGTTTGCGGGTTTGCGGGTTTGCGGGTTTGCGGGTTTGCGGGTTTGCGGGTTTGCGGGTTTGCGGGTTTGCGGGTTTGCGGGTTTGCGGGTTTGCGGGTTTGCGGGTTTGCGGGTTTGCGGGTTTGCGGGTTTGCGGGTTTGCGGGTTTGCGGGTTTGCGGGTTTGCGGGTTTGCGGGTTTGCGGGTTTGCGGGTTTGCGGGTTTGCGGGTTTGCGGGTTTGCGGGTTTGCGGGTTTGCGGGTTTGCGGGTTTGCGGGTTTGCGGGTTTGCGGGTTTGCGGGTTTGCGGGTTTGCGGGTTTGCGGGTTTGCGGGTTTGCGGGTTTGCGGGTTTGCGGGTTTGCGGGTTTGCGGGTTTGCGGGTTTGCGGGTTTGCGGGTTTGCGGGTTTGCGGGTTTGCGGGTTTGCGGGTTTGCGGGTTTGCGGGTTTGCGGGTTTGCGGGTTTGCGGGTTTGCGGGTTTGCGGGTTTGCGGGTTTGCGGGTTTGCGGGTTTGCGGGTTTGCGGGTTTGCGGGTTTGCGGGTTTGCGGGTTTGCGGGTTTGCGGGTTTGCGGGTTTGCGGGTTTGCGGGTTTGCGGGTTTGCGGGTTTGCGGGTTTGCGGGTTTGCGGGTTTGCGGGTTTGCGGGTTTGCGGGTTTGCGGGTTTGCGGGTTTGCGGGTTTGCGGGTTTGCGGGTTTGCGGGTTTGCGGGTTTGCGGGTTTGCGGGTTTGCGGGTTTGCGGGTTTGCGGGTTTGCGGGTTTGCGGGTTTGCGGGTTTGCGGGTTTGCGGGTTTGCGGGTTTGCGGGTTTGCGGGTTTGCGGGTTTGCGGGTTTGCGGGTTTGCGGGTTTGCGGGTTTGCGGGTTTGCGGGTTTGCGGGTTTGCGGGTTTGCGGGTTTGCGGGTTTGCGGGTTTGCGGGTTTGCGGGTTTGCGGGTTTGCGGGTTTGCGGGTTTGCGGGTTTGCGGGTTTGCGGGTTTGCGGGTTTGCGGGTTTGCGGGTTTGCGGGTTTGCGGGTTTGCGGGTTTGCGGGTTTGCGGGTTTGCGGGTTTGCGGGTTTGCGGGTTTGCGGGTTTGCGGGTTTGCGGGTTTGCGGGTTTGCGGGTTTGCGGGTTTGCGGGTTTGCGGGTTTGCGGGTTTGCGGGTTTGCGGGTTTGCGGGTTTGCGGGTTTGCGGGTTTGCGGGTTTGCGGGTTTGCGGGTTTGCGGGTTTGCGGGTTTGCGGGTTTGCGGGTTTGCGGGTTTGCGGGTTTGCGGGTTTGCGGGTTTGCGGGTTTGCGGGTTTGCGGGTTTGCGGGTTTGCGGGTTTGCGGGTTTGCGGGTTTGCGGGTTTGCGGGTTTGCGGGTTTGCGGGTTTGCGGGTTTGCGGGTTTGCGGGTTTGCGGGTTTGCGGGTTTGCGGGTTTGCGGGTTTGCGGGTTTGCGGGTTTGCGGGTTTGCGGGTTTGCGGGTTTGCGGGTTTGCGGGTTTGCGGGTTTGCGGGTTTGCGGGTTTGCGGGTTTGCGGGTTTGCGGGTTTGCGGGTTTGCGGGTTTGCGGGTTTGCGGGTTTGCGGGTTTGCGGGTTTGCGGGTTTGCGGGTTTGCGGGTTTGCGGGTTTGCGGGTTTGCGGGTTTGCGGGTTTGCGGGTTTGCGGGTTTGCGGGTTTGCGGGTTTGCGGGTTTGCGGGTTTGCGGGTTTGCGGGTTTGCGGGTTTGCGGGTTTGCGGGTTTGCGGGTTTGCGGGTTTGCGGGTTTGCGGGTTTGCGGGTTTGCGGGTTTGCGGGTTTGCGGGTTTGCGGGTTTGCGGGTTTGCGGGTTTGCGGGTTTGCGGGTTTGCGGGTTTGCGGGTTTGCGGGTTTGCGGGTTTGCGGGTTTGCGGGTTTGCGGGTTTGCGGGTTTGCGGGTTTGCGGGTTTGCGGGTTTGCGGGTTTGCGGGTTTGCGGGTTTGCGGGTTTGCGGGTTTGCGGGTTTGCGGGTTTGCGGGTTTGCGGGTTTGCGGGTTTGCGGGTTTGCGGGTTTGCGGGTTTGCGGGTTTGCGGGTTTGCGGGTTTGCGGGTTTGCGGGTTTGCGGGTTTGCGGGTTTGCGGGTTTGCGGGTTTGCGGGTTTGCGGGTTTGCGGGTTTGCGGGTTTGCGGGTTTGCGGGTTTGCGGGTTTGCGGGTTTGCGGGTTTGCGGGTTTGCGGGTTTGCGGGTTTGCGGGTTTGCGGGTTTGCGGGTTTGCGGGTTTGCGGGTTTGCGGGTTTGCGGGTTTGCGGGTTTGCGGGTTTGCGGGTTTGCGGGTTTGCGGGTTTGCGGGTTTGCGGGTTTGCGGGTTTGCGGGTTTGCGGGTTTGCGGGTTTGCGGGTTTGCGGGTTTGCGGGTTTGCGGGTTTGCGGGTTTGCGGGTTTGCGGGTTTGCGGGTTTGCGGGTTTGCGGGTTTGCGGGTTTGCGGGTTTGCGGGTTTGCGGGTTTGCGGGTTTGCGGGTTTGCGGGTTTGCGGGTTTGCGGGTTTGCGGGTTTGCGGGTTTGCGGGTTTGCGGGTTTGCGGGTTTGCGGGTTTGCGGGTTTGCGGGTTTGCGGGTTTGCGGGTTTGCGGGTTTGCGGGTTTGCGGGTTTGCGGGTTTGCGGGTTTGCGGGTTTGCGGGTTTGCGGGTTTGCGGGTTTGCGGGTTTGCGGGTTTGCGGGTTTGCGGGTTTGCGGGTTTGCGGGTTTGCGGGTTTGCGGGTTTGCGGGTTTGCGGGTTTGCGGGTTTGCGGGTTTGCGGGTTTGCGGGTTTGCGGGTTTGCGGGTTTGCGGGTTTGCGGGTTTGCGGGTTTGCGGGTTTGCGGGTTTGCGGGTTTGCGGGTTTGCGGGTTTGCGGGTTTGCGGGTTTGCGGGTTTGCGGGTTTGCGGGTTTGCGGGTTTGCGGGTTTGCGGGTTTGCGGGTTTGCGGGTTTGCGGGTTTGCGGGTTTGCGGGTTTGCGGGTTTGCGGGTTTGCGGGTTTGCGGGTTTGCGGGTTTGCGGGTTTGCGGGTTTGCGGGTTTGCGGGTTTGCGGGTTTGCGGGTTTGCGGGTTTGCGGGTTTGCGGGTTTGCGGGTTTGCGGGTTTGCGGGTTTGCGGGTTTGCGGGTTTGCGGGTTTGCGGGTTTGCGGGTTTGCGGGTTTGCGGGTTTGCGGGTTTGCGGGTTTGCGGGTTTGCGGGTTTGCGGGTTTGCGGGTTTGCGGGTTTGCGGGTTTGCGGGTTTGCGGGTTTGCGGGTTTGCGGGTTTGCGGGTTTGCGGGTTTGCGGGTTTGCGGGTTTGCGGGTTTGCGGGTTTGCGGGTTTGCGGGTTTGCGGGTTTGCGGGTTTGCGGGTTTGCGGGTTTGCGGGTTTGCGGGTTTGCGGGTTTGCGGGTTTGCGGGTTTGCGGGTTTGCGGGTTTGCGGGTTTGCGGGTTTGCGGGTTTGCGGGTTTGCGGGTTTGCGGGTTTGCGGGTTTGCGGGTTTGCGGGTTTGCGGGTTTGCGGGTTTGCGGGTTTGCGGGTTTGCGGGTTTGCGGGTTTGCGGGTTTGCGGGTTTGCGGGTTTGCGGGTTTGCGGGTTTGCGGGTTTGCGGGTTTGCGGGTTTGCGGGTTTGCGGGTTTGCGGGTTTGCGGGTTTGCGGGTTTGCGGGTTTGCGGGTTTGCGGGTTTGCGGGTTTGCGGGTTTGCGGGTTTGCGGGTTTGCGGGTTTGCGGGTTTGCGGGTTTGCGGGTTTGCGGGTTTGCGGGTTTGCGGGTTTGCGGGTTTGCGGGTTTGCGGGTTTGCGGGTTTGCGGGTTTGCGGGTTTGCGGGTTTGCGGGTTTGCGGGTTTGCGGGTTTGCGGGTTTGCGGGTTTGCGGGTTTGCGGGTTTGCGGGTTTGCGGGTTTGCGGGTTTGCGGGTTTGCGGGTTTGCGGGTTTGCGGGTTTGCGGGTTTGCGGGTTTGCGGGTTTGCGGGTTTGCGGGTTTGCGGGTTTGCGGGTTTGCGGGTTTGCGGGTTTGCGGGTTTGCGGGTTTGCGGGTTTGCGGGTTTGCGGGTTTGCGGGTTTGCGGGTTTGCGGGTTTGCGGGTTTGCGGGTTTGCGGGTTTGCGGGTTTGCGGGTTTGCGGGTTTGCGGGTTTGCGGGTTTGCGGGTTTGCGGGTTTGCGGGTTTGCGGGTTTGCGGGTTTGCGGGTTTGCGGGTTTGCGGGTTTGCGGGTTTGCGGGTTTGCGGGTTTGCGGGTTTGCGGGTTTGCGGGTTTGCGGGTTTGCGGGTTTGCGGGTTTGCGGGTTTGCGGGTTTGCGGGTTTGCGGGTTTGCGGGTTTGCGGGTTTGCGGGTTTGCGGGTTTGCGGGTTTGCGGGTTTGCGGGTTTGCGGGTTTGCGGGTTTGCGGGTTTGCGGGTTTGCGGGTTTGCGGGTTTGCGGGTTTGCGGGTTTGCGGGTTTGCGGGTTTGCGGGTTTGCGGGTTTGCGGGTTTGCGGGTTTGCGGGTTTGCGGGTTTGCGGGTTTGCGGGTTTGCGGGTTTGCGGGTTTGCGGGTTTGCGGGTTTGCGGGTTTGCGGGTTTGCGGGTTTGCGGGTTTGCGGGTTTGCGGGTTTGCGGGTTTGCGGGTTTGCGGGTTTGCGGGTTTGCGGGTTTGCGGGTTTGCGGGTTTGCGGGTTTGCGGGTTTGCGGGTTTGCGGGTTTGCGGGTTTGCGGGTTTGCGGGTTTGCGGGTTTGCGGGTTTGCGGGTTTGCGGGTTTGCGGGTTTGCGGGTTTGCGGGTTTGCGGGTTTGCGGGTTTGCGGGTTTGCGGGTTTGCGGGTTTGCGGGTTTGCGGGTTTGCGGGTTTGCGGGTTTGCGGGTTTGCGGGTTTGCGGGTTTGCGGGTTTGCGGGTTTGCGGGTTTGCGGGTTTGCGGGTTTGCGGGTTTGCGGGTTTGCGGGTTTGCGGGTTTGCGGGTTTGCGGGTTTGCGGGTTTGCGGGTTTGCGGGTTTGCGGGTTTGCGGGTTTGCGGGTTTGCGGGTTTGCGGGTTTGCGGGTTTGCGGGTTTGCGGGTTTGCGGGTTTGCGGGTTTGCGGGTTTGCGGGTTTGCGGGTTTTGCGGGTTTGCGGGTTTGCGGGTTTGCGGGTTTGCGGGTTTGCGGGTTTGCGGGTTTGCGGGCCATAACCTCTAGCAACCTCCAGCAACCTCCAGCAACCTCTAGCAACCTCTAGCAACCTCTAGCAACCTCCAGCCACCTCTAGCAACCTCCAGCAACCTCCAGCAACCTGCAGCAACCTGCAGCAACCTCTAGCAACCTCTAGCAACCTCTAGCAACCTCCAGCAACCTCTAGCAACCTCTAGCAACCTCTAGCAACCTCTAGCAACCACCAGCAACCACCAGCAACCTCTAGCAACCTCTAGGAACCACTAGCAACCTCTAGCAACCTCCAGCAACCTCTAGCAACCTCTAGCAACCTCTAGCAACCTGCAGCAACCTCCAGCAACCTCCAGCAACATCCAGCAACCTCCAGCAACCTCTAGCAACCTCTAGCAACCTCCAGCAACCTCTAGCAACCTCCAGCAACCTCCAGCAACCTCCAGCAACGTCCAGCAACCTCCAGCAACCTCCAGCAACCTCTAGCAACATCCAGCAACCTCTAGCAACCTCTAGCAACCTCCAGCCACCTCTAGCAACCTCCAGCAACCTGCAGCAACCTCCAGCAACGTCTAGCAACCTCTAGCAACCTCCAGCAACCTCCAGCAACCTCCAGCAACGTCCAGCAACCTCCAGCAACCTCCAGCAACCTCTAGCAACCTCCAGCAACCTCTAGCAACCTCTAGCAACCTCTAGCAACCTCCAGCCACCTCTAGCAACCTCCAGCAACCTCCAGCAACCTCTAGCAACCTGCAGCAACCTCCAGCAACCGCCAGCAACCTCCAGCAACCTCCAGCAACCTCTAGCAACCTCCAGCAACCTCTAGCAACCTCCAGCAACCTCCAGCAACCTCTAGCAACCTCCAGCAACCTCTAGCAACCTCCAGCAACCTCCAGCAACCTCTAGCAACCTCTAGCAACCTCCAGCAACCTCCTAGGGCCAGGCAAGACTGTTTAATGTTCTGCTGTGGGTACCGTGGACTTTTTAATGGCGCAGCTTTTCCCTCCCGGTCACCGCCTCCTCACCACCTCCGACCTCTGACACACAAAAATGAGACGTTCCACACAAAAAATGCCGAACCCAGGCCCCCGCCGACGCCGCCACCCGACTCATGGCCGACTGCCATGGCGTTGTTTTGGGTACAAGTATCGGTCACATTGATGGCCACTGTGGTGGGGGCTGGCAATGCGGAGTTCACATGATCCGGCTCCGTGTGGGGGATTGCAGGAATTCCGCTCAGGTCTGCACGTCGCACAAACGCCCACACCAACGCTCCGACCACACGCCACAACCCCACGCCCGACGCGCGACCGCCGCGACACCGGCTCACACCCGTAACCGCCACTCGCGGCGTGACGCAGCCCCGCTGGCGACCCGCAGACAGGAACCGTGGCGTTGGTTCTCACTCCCTTGCTCCGCCCCTGCCTCTGCCAGCCGCACAAACCAATCTGCTAATTTTTTTCTTTTTTTTGACTTGCCCGTCAGGTGGACCACCGGGTGGGGAGAGAACCGGTGTGAGGCACTTGGGTCCGTCCAGGTGGGCAGGGAACCTGGGGGCGGGGGGCCTCAAATCCCTCTCTCTCATGCGCTCTCTGGGCACAATGGCCTGTGTCTCATCCCATCCACCACCAAACCTCCCAGGCACAACGAGACAAGGTCTTGACACACATCCTCACTTCCCCAGACCCCGACCGCCCTCTTCCATCCCATGACCCAGTCCGAAGGCAAATAAGCGTGAAAGGTAATGCAGAAGGACAAGAATAGCAGTGACGGTGGATCCAGGGAGCCAAATTTCCTGGATTACTGGTGCCATGGTGCTCATGGGGGCCAAAACCAGGGCGATCTCCTGTAGGGATGGCACTTTGACGAGGCTCCCTGGGTCCGCCTATCGGGGGCGCCAAAACGGGCAACGACGGGGGTAAAAAGGGATGAGGCGGGAGGGCACCTGGAGGGGGGACCCGTGACCTGGCAGAGAAGGTAACGAAACGCGGGGCAGAGGGGCATGCAGTGACGGCGGTGGGTCCTGTGAGTTGGGATGCCTATTCCCTGGTGCTGTGGTGCTCACAGGGCCGGGGACAGGGGGTCTCGTTGAGGGACAACACTGAACTGACTCGTCGGGCCGACCGTGCCTGCCGCGAGGGGGAGTAGGGGGGGGGGGGGGGACGGAGAAGGGGGTATTCACAGCACCTGTGTGTGCTCTACTGCACAAAGGCATCTGGTCTAGGGGGGGGGATCTACCTCTACTCAAAACTCTACTCTATACTCTACGTAGTCGAGCGGGGACCTGCTCCTTGCAGGTTCGACCACTCTGGCCCTCACTGGGTGGCGGCGCCTGTCGCGCGCGGCGCGGCGCGGCGTGATCCCTGGGACGCTGTCCCCGCTGTCGCGCGACGCATGCCCGCTGCGGTGTACATCCTCGAGTTGAGGTTATTGTACAGCCTCTGCTCCTCTCTGTCTTGGAGGCGGACCTTGCAACGCCACGCATGCAGGGCTCGCCTCGCGGACTTGAACTCCTCCTCCGGGGAGCCAGGCTCTGGGGTGAACAGGGCGTCCCATTCAGCCACCGTCTTGGGGACGTCGGCGTCGTCAGCTGGGGTGCCTTTGTCGGCAGCCGTCGCGCTGCGCTTCCTGTCCGGGGGAGAGGCTGACACGTCACGGTCGGCCTTCCGCTTGCCTGTGTGCTGCGACGCTGAGGGGGCTGGTGCGTTCTCGCTGGTGGAGCCGCCCTGCTGCGCGTCGGAGGTGGAGTCGGTGGAGGAGGTGGAGGAGGTGGAGGGCTGAGCGGTCGCGTTCGACGAGGGGGCTGGTGCTGTAGAAGCAGAGGGAGAGCCGCCCGAGGTCGTGTGTGCGTTACCGTCCGTCGCAGCCCCGTCGCCTCCCCGGCGCCGCCACCCAGTGAGGGCCAGAGTGGTCGAACCTGCAAGGAGCAGGTCCCCGCTCGACTACGTAGAGTATAGAGTAGAGTTTTGAGTAGAGGTAGATCCCCCCCCCTAGACCAGATGCCTTTGTGCAGTAGAGCACACGTCGCCTCCTCGGTCCGGCGGACGGGTACATGTCTCTCCGTCCGACACACAGCCCGTGCACGCTAGGCGATTGCAGCCTATGCATTCCCAGTGGGGCGTTCGGGTGTCAAACGGCTGCTCACATCTGACACACAGCACCGACAGTTCGGCTGTCCCCCCGTCTACTCGGACCATGTGGAGGCCAGCCTCTGCGCCTCGGCAGCCGGTGGAGACGAGGGGTACGGCCGGTGCGAGGCGGAGCACGAAGGACCGCACCTGCTCCGAGATGTGGAGTGGGCTGTAGTGCGATGCCTTGAACTTGACACCCGCGACAGGCCCGTACGGCTTCCTCAGGGGGCGGTATATCCGCGGTGCAGTGTCATCAGCGAGCACGACGATCGGGGAGCCCGTCGCCCGCGCGGCCCCCTGCAGCGTCAGCTCGTCGGCCCACGACGCAACGTTCATGCTGCCGGACTCGCGCATCTGCCGCGCCCACTCCTCGTAGGAGGGCTCCGCCCTGCTCCTCAGGTCAGCGTGGTCGCCGACCACCTTCACGACGTACTGCCGCAGGCCGTCTGCAGTCGCGCCGGCCTCGCCGAGGAGGGACGTGAGGGCGTCGAAGAAGCAGTTCCCGGGGGTGAACCGGAAGTCCTGCACGTCCGGCATCTCCAGCACGCTCTGCTGCTTCGCGGTGGTGACTCCCGGAAGCGCGTGCTCCCTCGCGGTCAGCCACCGGGTCAGGACATCGTCCGCCGGCTCGGGGGCCGGCCCCGGGGGCGGCGGCGGGGGACCGGCGTCCTCGCTGTCGGTGCTGTCCTCGTCGTCATCCATCACCTCCTCCTGCACCACCGTCGTCGGCTCCGTGCGCCCGCACTGGCAGGGGTCCGTGACGTGCTCGACACAGTCAGGGCAGCTGGCTCTGAGGCAGTGTACACACCTGCCGTGGGTGTCCTGCGTGGAGAAGTCCGCTTCGCAGAACTGGCAGAACTCCGTCACGTCCTGCTCCCCCTCCGCCCGCTCAGTTCGCAGCCGCGGGCCCGCGCGTACGGTAGGCCGGGGCCCAGTCGTGCTCCCGCCCACCAACTCCTGCACGTCCGCCGGCAGGGTGAGCGCCTGGAAGCGGTCGCCTACTCCCCCGAGGGCGACCGCGGTGGCGATCGGCTTGCACCCGGGGTCGCACACTGTCGGCGCGCGGTAGTCGCGGAAGACGATGATGTGCCTCCGCAGCACGCACGCCGCCCCGCGAATGAGCACGTCGTCGGCCCACGTCGCTTCGTCTTCCCTCTCGAAAGCGGACATGCGGCTGGCCCACGCCGCTGGGTCTGCCAGGAGCCCCGACAGTTCGGGGGAGGATCGTACCCGGGCGACGGCCTGTCTGCGGAGTGGCCCTGCCTCCATCGGGGTCCCTGACGAGGCGAAGCCGTCCGCGAGGGCCACCAGCGCATCCGTGGGCACCCCCCCCGCGCCACCTCCCCCCAGCTGCTGCACCTGGAACACCGCCGGCAGGAGGTTCCCCAAGCCCCCCATCAGCGAGGTGAAGGACACCCCTACACCGTTGTGGGCAGACCGCCATTCACGCACCAGGTCTTCCGGCGTCGGCGGCTCGCGGTCTACGGGTTTCTGGGCGGGACGCAGGGGCTCGTCTGAGGGGGGGGGCACCGCCTGGTGGCCTTGTCCCTCCGCGTCGTCCGGGTCGGTGTCTTCGAAAGCAGCACCCTGGCCGACCTGGTCCGGCTCGAACCTGATGAAGTGGTCGGGGTCCAGGGGTGGGGCGGCCTCCACCTCGACTCTGTCGCGGGCCAGCGACCGGCAAGCCTTCGTAAGCTCCCCGCACTCGAGCAGGGTGGCGCCCAGGGTGTTGTTGAAGGCGGAGTTCACCCTGCACGCGTACTCCTGCGTCAGCTGCACTCGGCTCGCTCCTGTCCGCTCCGCCGCAAGGCGCCCGAGCTTCGAGAAGACGGAGTGTGCCGAGGGGGCGAGGCCGCCGAACAACTCCATGGCGTAGGGGGCGAACACGAGGCCTCGCGCCGCACACGCGTCCCGGTACTGCCGGTTCTTCGTCGCCTCGCCCTGGGCTGCCGCCGCTCCCGTGAAACGGGCTGCCGCCTGCACGTAAGAAGCGGCCACGGGGTTCTTGACGGTGATGTCAATGACTCGTGGCCAGATCCTCCTAGTCACGAGGTCGCCCGGGCGCTGCCCATCCTGCAGGAGATGCAGAGACTCCATCTCGGGGTTCGTGCCCGCCTCCTGTGCCAGGGCGAACAGGGCGTCCCGGGTGGCGTCGTGTCTGCGGGTTAAAGCCCCGCCCTGGTTGCAGTCGAAGGCGTGGGTTCCCATCTCGTCCAGTTCCCTGCCGCACTTCTCGCAGACGGTATCCGGCTCGAAGAGGGGAATGCCAAGGCGGGCGCGTGACACGGCGATCATCTGGCGACCCTCGATGCGGCTGTTCTCCGAGAGCTTCCCCCCGAGGAAAGCGCCGGCGTGGGGCAGCGACAGCGATCGCAGGCGGGCTCTGGAGGTAGGTGGCAACCCATTAGTGGCTGGGGGGAACCTCTAGAGGTAGGGGGTAACCCATGAGTGGCTGGGGGGAACCCCTAGAGGTAGGGGGGAACCCATTTGTGAGTGGGGGGAACCCCTAGAGGCAGGGGGTAACCCATTTGTGGGTGGGGGGAACCCCTAGAGGTAGGGGGTAACCAACGATTTCTTAAGCTACAGTTTCTGTACTTCATTGTTTCTGTACTTCATTGGTATACACACTCGCGCTCCCCCCCCCCCCTGGTCGGTTGGGTCGGTTGGGTTCTCCCCTCCCCTTTCAAAAACCCATCCCTCTCCCTCCTCTCCCCCATCCCTTTTCCCCTTTCCAAACTTCTTCTTGATCTTGCGGGGGGGCAGAGTCGGGAGGGCTGGTTGGGCCAATAACTTCTTCCCAAACAAAAAAACCACTCCCCCTTGGGACGCTTGTCCCTCGGGCTCTGTTCCCCCCTCCCTTCCCAGTCCCCCCCTTCCCACCCCCGACACACGCGAGCGCGAGTCGCGATGGAGGCGCGAGACGTGCCTGGCCGTGGGCACGCGAGGAGGCGAGGGCAGTGGGCCCTCATGGCGCTGCTGGTGGCGGCGCTCCCGCCCCCAGCGGGTGAGCAGCCCGGGTCGCCCCCGGTAGCGAGGGAGACGGGGGGGTCGCAGCCCCCCACACGAGTGCAGCCCGGGCCGCCCCCGGTAGCGGCAGAAGCGCGGGGGTCGCAACCCCCCGCACGAGTGCAGCCCGGGCCGCCCCCGGTAGCGGCGAGAGCAGCAGCGACGGCAGCGGCGGCGTCGGCAGCGCCGGGGCAGGCAGGGCCGGGGGAGGGTGGGTTCCACACGGGCCCCCCAACAACAGCACACCGGTCTGACCCACCGGCTTTATGCACCCCCCAACGGCACTCCCCGACGGCTGCGGAAGGGTCGCGGCCCCCCCTCGTGCAGGCAGCGGCGGTCACCGTTGCAGAGGGAGCAGCAGAGGCAGCAGCAGGGCGGGTGACAGCTTCCCGCCCCAACCCCCTCCCTCACGTCATGTGGGGGGTCGGCTGGGCGTGGGGGTCAGGGCGGGTGGTGGGAGGCCTCCCCCCCCCCAGGGGGGACTCGTTCGGGTGGGAGGGTGTGTTAGGACAGTATGGGGCAGGGGAGGGAAGGGCCAATATACCACACCCCCGACTCCCGTGCTTTTTTGTCCCCCCACCCGCTCAGTCCCACGCTCCCCCCGCTGCCCTCCCCCTTATCGCATCGCAACATCCCCCCACATTCCGTCTCTCACGTTCTCCCCCTCCGTCTCCGCCCCCCAGTGCACCAGGGGTGGAGGGGCAAGCTGGGGTTTTCGAGTATAGCGGGCCCAGTCCCCACCTCGCACCATGTAACTCCCTCGTGCCCCATCCACTCATCTCCTGCCCCCCCTCCTCACACGTTCCCCCAGCCCAAGTGTCACCGCACCTTGCCATCACGGGGAAAATCGGGGATAGTGGGGCAGGCGGGGATCTCGCCCCCGGCGCCCCCACCGACGCACCGCCCCGCCGCCCCACCACCCCAGCCGCTGAGCAGCAGGGAGAGCTGTACTCCCAGCAGGGAAACAACGCCAGCGGTGCCCCGGCAGGGGACCGATCCACTAGTCAGGGTACGTGGATGCCAGCATGTCGGGGCTGGTCTGGGGACCCTCCTGTTGGAGCGGAGTGCAGCTCGGGCGTCCCAACTGCTCGTGGCTGGGGTTTACCCCCTGGCGCCCTGGCAGAGGGCTGGGACGACGGCGAGAGGCGCAGGTGGGTGCGGATGCGCCTCCCCAGGCAGTGGAGACGGCCGCGGGCTCGGGCAGTCCGCCGCGCGGCGATGAAGCGTCGCGCCCCCAGTCGCCAGCGGGCAGGCCTGCGCGGGACGTCCCCCCCCTCCCTTCGAGGGGTGATCTGGTCCCTCCTCCGACAGGCGATGTGGAGGCCGCTCATGTGGGGGCTCCGGTCATACGCGTCTCCCCAGAGCTGGGTGGGCCTAGCGAGGGCGGCGGTGTCGGCGTGCAGGCGGGGTCTGAGCGAAGCGAGTAGGGACTGCTGGTCCGTAGTGGCGCGCCTGTGTGGTCGGGCCCCGCGCCGTCACGGGATGTCACGCCGCCCTCGGCACTGGGTCGCCCGGCGTCCCGCGAGGCCGATGTGCCTGAGGCGCCGGGCCGTCAGGGGCATCCGCCTCCACGCGAGGGCCCTCCACTCCCCTTCGTCCCTCCCAGGCACGCGTTGGACCGGAGGGGGGCGGCTGGCTTGGGACAGACAAGATGAGATCCTGTTCGACTGGCTCGTCTTCCGCGAGGATCTGGCCAGAGACACCTTGGAGAGGGTGCTGACGAGACATGTCGCCGACGACCCCAGGGCGTCCCTCCCGGACCTCGCGGCGGCCCGGACCAGGGTGCGGAGGAAGCTGGAGGCCCTGCCTTTGCCCGACTACGCCCCTGTTTGGACTGAGCCGAGCCCGGCTCTGCGGGATACCCCTGGCGGACCAACGGAAGGCGCCCACATCCCATGCGACGCGATGCGCGGTGGCGCTGACGACGATGACGCCATGGGAGAAGCGCAAGGCGAGAGGGATGCGGTTGATGACCTCCTCAGGGATTTCGGGGCGACCCGCGTGCCCAACGCGGCGCAGGGCGACTGCGGTTTCTTCGCCATCGGGGTCCCCGCAGCAGACATCGCACTCAGGCGCCAGGACCTCTCGGAGGCTGCGAAGAAGTTGCAGGCACTCACAGACCTTTTCGGCGGAGACAAGGCCCAACACCTCGCCTATGCAGCCAACCTCGCCAGGCCCAGCAGCTGGATGGATCACCTCGCGCTGCAACTCGCGGCCAGGGTGTGGAGCATTCACATCGTCGTGGTCCAGGGCGGCGAGCACCCCATCGTCTCCATCCGCCCAGCGAAGGTGCCCGACAAGGAGCTTCTGCAGAAGACCAGGGTGATAGCCCTGACGGGGCAGCATTTCGAGGGTGTCAGCATCCCGCGGGCCGAGCTGCACGGGCTGGTCAACAGAGCCGAGCCGGCCTTCCTCACGCGGTCCAACGCGAGGATGGCGGAGCTGCAGACTGCTGAGGGGCAGGAGGAGCTCGACGTGGGGTCAAAGCTGGTCGAGCGCTCCACTGCCAGGCTGTACTGCCCGCACGACTCCTGCAGGACGTCCCTCATGCAGGCGGGCATCCCCATCCTGCCGACGTCGATGAAGGATCACCTCAACCGACACCTCGAGAAGGGGGACGTCTTGAGCAGGGGGACGCTCCGGGCCCTCAAATTCGCCCAGTGCCTCAAGTGCGATAAGGTGATCACGCTTGGAGACCACCAGTCCTGCACCGCCTGCCGCAAAGACCTCGAGCCCGAGCCGGAGGCGCAGGCCGTGGGGGCGGACATCCCGGCTGGGGAACTCCCCTCCGTCGAGGAACTCCGCCGGCACAACATCCGGGTCTGGGAAAAGGTGCCAAAGCCGCTCGTCAAGGCATGGACCGCGGCCCTCAGCGAGGCCGCACGGGAGACCGCCGCACGCAACTCCGTCGCAGCGTGGACCATCCTCCTCATGGCCCCGCTCGTCCTCCTCCGCTCGGCGAGGATGGGGGGAGCGAAGAGCAAGGTCACCCTCCGCGAGCGCCAGAAGGTTTTCGACCGGTGGAAGAGGGGCGAGTACGCCACGCTCTGGGAGGAGGCCCGCGAGGCCAGCAAGCGCCAGGGGGGCACGGGGTCCCGCGGGAGCGCACCGCCGCGCTTGTCCGATGAGGAGAGATGGGAGCGGCGGGTCGGTCAACTGGCGCGGCAGAACCGGGTCTCAGCAGCCCACAAGCACCTCGTCCCGGCCAAAGTCGCCCCCAGCACGACGGAGACCCTGAAGAAGCTGCAGGGCAAACACCCGGAGGGTGGAGCGGTCCACCTGGAGCGGACCGTGCCCGCGGAGAAGTGCAAGGCGTTCACGCCGGCTGACGTCTTCCGAGCGGTGAAGTCCTTCCCCAACGGGTCGTCGGGCGGGCAGATGGGTTTGCGTCCAGACCACGTCCGCCAAGCCCTGGAGTGCAAGGATGCGCTGGGAGCCAAGCCGACGGCCATGCTCACCCAGGTCATTAACCGGATGGTCAAGGGTGCCGTGCCCCAGGAGGTGATGCCTGTGCTCGGGGGCGCGAAGCTTTCGGCCCTGGTGAAGGGTGACGAGGACGTTCGGCCCATTGCCTGCGGAGAGACGCTCCGACGCCTCGCCGCAAAACTCCTCTCGACGCGTCATAAGGGGGACGCGCGGCGCATCCTCATGCGGGGTCGCCAAGTTGGGGTAGCTGTGCAGAGGGGGCTGGAGGCCGCGGCGTCAGTAGTGGCGCAGTACGCGGAGCGCTCGAGGGAAAAGGAGGACGCCGTGATCCTCAAGATCGACTACGCCAACGCGTTCAACTCGATCGACCGCGGGACCTTCCTCAAGGTCGTCGAGAGGCACATCCCCGGCCTGCTGCCCTTCGTCGCGTGGTGTTACGACTCCCCCTCCACCCTCACCTACGGCGAAGGGGTGGTGTCTTCATCGTGTGGGGTGCAGCAAGGCGACCCCCTCGGGCCCCTCCTCTTCTCATTGGGGATAAAGGAGATTGCGGAGGAGCTGAAGAAGCGCACGGACCTCGACGGGTCGCTGTTCTACCTCGACGACGGGGTGATCATGGGCCCAGCGTGCGCCGTCAGAGCCGCCCTCGACTACGTCATCCAGGCCAGCACGGAGAGGGGGCTGGAGGTTAAACTCAGCAAGTGCGAGCTGATCGACCTCTGCGAGCAGTCCCTCGAGGCCCTCGAAGAGGAGGGCTTTTCCCTACGGCTCCCCGAGGACGAGGACAAGGTGGGCATCGTGTACAGGGCGGGCCGCAACTTCACCCTCCTCGGCGCACCGATCGGGTCGGCAGCCTTCTGCGAGAGCTACATGGACAAGAAGCTCTTGGAGTTCCAGCCGTACCTCGACGCCTTGGCCAAGCTCCAGGACAAGCAGGTCGGCCTCGCCCTTCTCCGCCACTGCGAGGGGTTCGCCCGCCTCGTGTTTTACATGAGGGCTATGGGACACAAGGGGGTTACGGAGTACCTCCGGAAGAGCGACGCCTCCGTGGAGAAGTGCCTCGCCCGGATCCTCGCCCTCGAGGACGACGTGCTGCCGGAATCAGTCATGCGGCAGGCCACCATGCCGGTGAGGCTCGGGGGCCTGGGGATTCGACGCGCCGCCGAACACTGGCATGCAGCCGCCCTGGCGTCCACGGCGAACGGCCACTCCTTGTGCCGGGAGCTCGACCCCAACTTCACGTGGGATGAGGAGGGATGGGAGACCACCTGCCTCGCTCACAACAACGCTGTGGACGAGGACGAACGGCGCGACCCCACGCAAGCCCCCGTGGGGGATGTCGAGCAGAGGGAACTCTCCCGCGCGATCGTCAGCCGCCAGTACCGCGAGCTGTTCGAAGAGTCCGACGCCCACGACAGAGCCCGCCTGCGATCGCTGTCGCTGCCCCACGCCGGCGCTTTCCTCGGGGGGAAGCTCTCGGAGAACAGCCGCATCGAGGGTCGCCAGATGATCGCCGTGTCACGCGCCCGCCTTGGCATTCCCCTCTTCGAGCCGGATACCGTCTGCGAGAAGTGCGGCAGGGAACTGGACGAGATGGGAACCCACGCCTTCGACTGCAACCAGGGCGGGGCTTTAACCCGCAGACACGACGCCACCCGGGACGCCCTGTTCGCCCTGGCACAGGAGGCGGGCACGAACCCCGAGATGGAGTCTCTGCATCTCCTGCAGGATGGGCAGCGCCCGGGCGACCTCGTGACTAGGAGGATCTGGCCACGAGTCATTGACATCACCGTCAAGAACCCCGTGGCCGCTTCTTACGTGCAGGCGGCAGCCCGTTTCACGGGAGCGGCGGCAGCCCAGGGCGAGGCGACGAAGAACCGGCAGTACCGGGACGCGTGTGCGGCGCGAGGCCTCGTGTTCGCCCCCTACGCCATGGAGTTGTTCGGCGGCCTCGCCCCCTCGGCACACTCCGTCTTCTCGAAGCTCGGGCGCCTTGCGGCGGAGCGGACAGGAGCGAGCCGAGTGCAGCTGACGCAGGAGTACGCGTGCAGGGTGAACTCCGCCTTCAACAACACCCTGGGCGCCACCCTGCTCGAGTGCGGGGAGCTTACGAAGGCTTGCCGGTCGCTGGCCCGCGACAGAGTCGAGGTGGAGGCCGCCCCACCCCTGGACCCCGACCACTTCATCAGGTTCGAGCCGGACCAGGTCGGCCAGGGTGCTGCATTCGAAGACACCGACCCGGACGACGCGGAGGGACAAGGCCACCAGGCGGTGCCCCCTCCCTCAGACGAGCCCCTGCGTCCCGCCCAGAAACCCGTAGACCGCGAGCCGCCGACGCCGGAAGACCTGGTGCGTGAATGGCGGTCTGCCCACAACGGTGTAGGGGTGTCCTTCACCTCGCTGATGGGGGGCTTGGGGAACCTCCTGCCGGCGGTGTTCCAGGTGCAGCAGCTGGGGGGAGGTGGCGCGGGGGGGGTGCCCACGGATGCGCTGGTGGCCATCGCGGACGGCTTCGCCTCGTCAGGGACCCCGATGGAGGCAGGGCCACTCCGCAGACAGGCCGTCGCCCGGGTACGATCCTCCCCCGAACTGTCGGGGCTCCTGGCAGACCCAGCGGCGTGGGCCAGCCGCATGTCCGCTTTCGAGAGGGAAGACGAAGCGACGTGGGCCGACGACGTGCTCATTCGCGGGGCGGCGTGCGTGCTGCGGAGGCACATCATCGTCTTCCGCGACTACCGCGCGCCGACAGTGTGCGACCCCGGGTGCAAGCCGATCGCCACCGCGGTCGCCCTCGGGGGAGTAGGCGACCGCTTCCAGGCGCTCACCCTGCCGGCGGACGTGCAGGAGTTGGTGGGCGGGAGCACGACTGGGCCCCGGCCTACCGTACGCGCGGGCCCGCGGCTGCGAACTGAGCGGGCGGAGGGGGAGCAGGACGTGACGGAGTTCTGCCAGTTCTGCGAAGCGGACTTCTCCACGCAGGACACCCACGGCAGGTGTGTACACTGCCTCAGAGCCAGCTGCCCTGACTGTGTCGAGCACGTCACGGACCCCTGCCAGTGCGGGCGCACGGAGCCGACGACGGTGGTGCAGGAGGAGGTGATGGATGACGACGAGGACAGCACCGACAGCGAGGACGCCGGTCCCCCGCCGCCGCCCCCGGGGCCGGCCCCCGAGCCGGCGGACGATGTCCTGACCCGGTGGCTGACCGCGAGGGAGCACGCGCTTCCGGGAGTCACCACCGCGAAGCAGCAGAGCGTGCTGGAGATGCCGGACGTGCAGGACTTCCGGTTCACCCCCGGGAACTGCTTCTTCGACGCCCTCACGTTCCTCCTCGGCGAGGCCGGCGCGACTGCAGACGGCCTGCGGCAGTACGTCGTGAAGGCGGTCGGCGACCACGCTGACCTGAGGAGCAGGGCGGAGCCCTCCTACGAGGAGTGGGCGCGGCAGATGCGCGAGTCCGGCAGCATGAACGTTGCGTCGTGGGCCGACGAGCTGACGCTGCAGGGGGCCGCGCGGGCGACGGGCTCCCCGATCGTCGTGCTCGCTGATGACACTGCACCGCGGATATACCGCCCCCTGAGGAAGCCGTACGGGCCTGTCGCGGGTGTCAAGTTCAAGGCATCGCACTACAGCCCACTCCACATCTCGGAGCAGGTGCGGTCCTTCGTGCTCCGCCTCGCACCGGCCGTACCCCTCGTCTCCACCGGCTGCCGAGGCGCAGAGGCTGGCCTCCACATGGTCCGAGTAGACGGGGGGACAGCCGAACTGTCGGTGCTGTGTGTCAGATGTGAGCAGCCGTTTGACACCCGAACGCCCCACTGGGAATGCATAGGCTGCAATCGCCTAGCGTGCACGGGCTGTGTGTCGGACGGAGAGACATGTACCCGTCCGCCGGACCGAGGAGGCGACGGGGCTGCGACGGACGGTAACGCACACACGACCTCGGGCGGCTCTCCCTCTGCTTCTACAGCACCAGCCCCCTCGTCGAACGCGACCGCTCAGCCCTCCACCTCCTCCACCTCCTCCACCGACTCCACCTCCGACGCGCAGCAGGGCGGCTCCACCAGCGAGAACGCACCAGCCCCCTCAGCGTCGCAGCACACAGGCAAGCGGAAGGCCGACCGTGACGTGTCAGCCTCTCCCCCGGACAGGAAGCGCAGCGCGACGGCTGCCGACAAAGGCACCCCAGCTGACGACGCCGACGTCCCCAAGACGGTGGCTGAATGGGACGCCCTGTTCACCCCAGAGCCTGGCTCCCCGGAGGAGGAGTTCAAGTCCGCGAGGCGAGCCCTGCATGCGTGGCGTTGCAAGGTCCGCCTCCAAGACAGAGAGGAGCAGAGGCTGTACAATAACCTCAACTCGAGGATGTACACCGCAGCGGGCATGCGTCGCGCGACAGCGGGGACAGCGTCCCAGGGATCACGCCGCGCCGCGCCGCGCGCGACAGGCGCCGCCACCCAGTGAGGGCCAGAGTGGTCGAACCTGCAAGGAGCAGGTCCCCGCTCGACTACGTAGAGTATAGAGTAGAGTTTTGAGTGGAGGTAGATCCCCCCCCCTAGACCAGATGCCTTTGTGCAGTAGAGCACACACAGGTGCTGTGAATACCCCCTTCTCCGTCCCCCCCCCCCCCCCTCCCCCCCCAACTCCCCCTCGCGGCAGGCACGGTCGGCCCGGCGAGTCAGTTCAGTGTTGTCCCTCAACGAGACCCCCTGTCCCCGGCCCTGTGAGCACCACAGCACCAGGGAATAGGCATCCCAACTCACAGGACCCACCGCCGTCACTGCATGCCCCTCTGCCCCGCGTTTCGTTACCTTCTCTGCCAGGTCACGGGTCCCCCCTCCAGGTGCCCTCCCGCCTCATCCCTTTTTACCCCCGTCGTTGCCCGTTTTGGCGCCCCCGATAGGCGGACCCAGGGAGCCTCGTCAAAGTGCCATCCCTACAGGAGATCGCCCTGGTTTTGGCCCCCATGAGCACCATGGCACCAGTAATCCAGGAAATTTGGCTCCCTGGATCCACCGTCACTGCCATTCTTGTCCTTCTGCATTACCTTTCACGCTTATTTGCCTTCGGACTGGGTCATGGGATGGAAGAGGGCGGTCGGGGTCTGGGGAAGTGAGGATGTGTGTCAAGACCTTGTCTCGTTGTGCCTGGGAGGTTTGGTGGTGGATGGGATGAGACACAGGCCATTGTGCCCAGAGAGCGCATGAGAGAGAGGGATTTGAGGCCCCCCGCCGCCAAAAAAAAAAAAAAAAAAAAAAAAAAAAAAAAACTGTGCAGGCCATTGTGCCCAGAGAGCGCATGAGAGAGAGGGATTTGAGGCCCCCCGCCCCCAGGTTCCCTGCCCACCTGGACGGACCCAAGTGCCTCACACCGGTTCTCTCCCCACCCGGTGGTCCACCTGACGGGCAAGCCCAAAAAAAAAAAAAAAAAAAAAAAAAAAAATGCGGGTTTGCGGGTTTGCGGGTTTGCGGGTTTGCGGGTTTGCGGGTTTGCGGGTTTGCGGGTTTGCGGGTTTGCGGGTTTGCGGGTTTGCGGGTTTGCGGGTTTGCGGGTTTGCGGGTTTGCGGGTTTGCGGGTTTGCGGGTTTGCGGGTCTGCGGGTTTGCGGGTTTGCGGGTTTGCGGGTTTGCGGGTTTGCGGGTTTGCGGGTTTGCGGGTTTGCGGGTTTGCGGGTTTGCGGGTTTGCGGGGTTTGCGGGTTTGCGGGTTTGCGGGTTTGCGGGTTTGCGGGTTTGCGGGTTTGCGGGTTTGCGGGTTTGCGGGTTTGCGGGTTTGCGGGTTTGCGGGTTTGCGGGTTTGCGGGTTTGCGGGTTTGCGGGTTTGCGGGTTTGCGGGTTTGCGGGTTTGCGGGTTTGCGGGTTTGCGGGTTTGCGGGTTTGCGGGTTTGCGGGTTTGCGGGTTTGCGGGTTTGCGGGTTTGCGGGTTTGCGGGTTTGCGGGTTTGCGGGTTTGCGGGTTTGCGGGTTTGCGGGTTTGCGGGTTTGCGGGTTTGCGGGTTTGCGGGTTTGCGGGTTTGCGGGTTTGCGGGTTTGCGGGTTTGCGGGTTTGCGGGTTTGCGGGTTTGCGGGTTTGCGGGTTTGCGGGTTTGCGGGTTTGCGGGTTTGCGGGTTTGCGGGTTTGCGGGTTTGCGGGTTTGCGGGTTTGCGGGTTTGCGGGTTTGCGGGTTTGCGGGTTTGCGGGTTTGCGGGTTTGCGGGTTTGCGGGTTTGCGGGTTTGCGGGTTTGCGGGTTTGCGGGTTTGCGGGTTTGCGGGTTTGCGGGTTTGCGGGTTTGCGGGTTTGCGGGTTTGCGGGTTTGCGGGTTTGCGGGTTTGCGGGTTTGCGGGTTTTGCGGGTTTGCGGGTTTGCGGGTTTGCGGGTTTGCGGGTTTGCGGGTTTGCGGGTTTGCGGGCCATAACCTCTAGCAACCTCCAGCAACCTCCAGCAACCTCTAGCAACCTCTAGCAACCTCTAGCAACCTCCAGCCACCTCTAGCAACCTCCAGCAACCTCCAGCAACCTGCAGCAACCTGCAGCAACCTCTAGCAACCTCTAGCAACCTCTAGCAACCTCCAGCAACCTCTAGCAACCTCTAGCAACCTCTAGCAACCTCTAGCAACCACCAGCAACCACCAGCAACCTCTAGCAACCTCTAGGAACCACTAGCAACCTCTAGCAACCTCCAGCAACCTCTAGCAACCTCTAGCAACCTCTAGCAACCTGCAGCAACCTCCAGCAACCTCCAGCAACATCCAGCAACCTCCAGCAACCTCTAGCAACCTCTAGCAACCTCCAGCAACCTCTAGCAACCTCCAGCAACCTCCAGCAACCTCCAGCAACGTCCAGCAACCTCCAGCAACCTCCAGCAACCTCTAGCAACATCCAGCAACCTCTAGCAACCTCTAGCAACCTCCAGCCACCTCTAGCAACCTCCAGCAACCTGCAGCAACCTCCAGCAACGTCTAGCAACCTCTAGCAACCTCCAGCAACCTCCAGCAACCTCCAGCAACGTCCAGCAACCTCCAGCAACCTCCAGCAACCTCTAGCAACCTCCAGCAACCTCTAGCAACCTCTAGCAACCTCTAGCAACCTCCAGCCACCTCTAGCAACCTCCAGCAACCTCCAGCAACCTCTAGCAACCTGCAGCAACCTCCAGCAACCGCCAGCAACCTCCAGCAACCTCCAGCAACCTCTAGCAACCTCCAGCAACCTCTAGCAACCTCCAGCAACCTCCAGCAACCTCTAGCAACCTCCAGCAACCTCTAGCAACCTCCAGCAACCTCCAGCAACCTCTAGCAACCTCTAGCAACCTCCAGCAACCTCCTAGGGCCAGGCAAGACTGTTTAATGTTCTGCTGTGGGTACCGTGGACTTTTTAATGGCGCAGCTTTTCCCTCCCGGTCACCGCCTCCTCACCACCTCCGACCTCTGACAC
Organism: Rhynchopus euleeides; assembly: GCA_963210315.1. NCBI lineage: Eukaryota > Euglenozoa > Diplonemea > Diplonemida > Diplonemidae > Rhynchopus > Rhynchopus euleeides. Next base: position 1,785,029 of record OY723318.1, on the reverse strand, counting down.
ACAAAAATGAGACGTTCCACACAAAAAATGCCGAACCCAGGCCCCCGCCGACGCCGCCACCCGACTCATGGCCGACTGCCATGGCGTTGTTTTGGGTACAAGTATCGGTCACATTGATGGCCACTGTGGTGGGGGCTGGCAATGCGGAGTTCACATGATCCGGCTCCGTGTGGGGGATTGCAGGAATTCCGCTCAGGTCTGCACGTCGCACAAACGCCCACACCAACGCTCCGACCACACGCCACAACCCCACGCCCGACGCGCGACCGCCGCGACACCGGCTCACACCCGTAACCGCCACTCGCGGCGTGACGCAGCCCCGCTGGCGACCCGCAGACAGGAACCGTGGCGTTGGTTCTCACTCCCTTGCTCCGCCCCTGCCTCTGCCAGCCGCACAAACCAATCTGCTAATTTTTTTCTTTTTTTTGACTTGCCCGTCAGGTGGACCACCGGGTGGGGAGAGAACCGGTGTGAGGCACTTGGGTCCGTCCAGGTGGGCAGGGAACCTGGGGGCGGGGGGCCTCAAATCCCTCTCTCTCATGCGCTCTCTGGGCACAATGGCCTGTGTCTCATCCCATCCACCACCAAACCTCCCAGGCACAACGAGACAAGGTCTTGACACACATCCTCACTTCCCCAGACCCCGACCGCCCTCTTCCATCCCATGACCCAGTCCGAAGGCAAATAAGCGTGAAAGGTAATGCAGAAGGACAAGAATAGCAGTGACGGTGGATCCAGGGAGCCAAATTTCCTGGATTACTGGTGCCATGGTGCTCATGGGGGCCAAAACCAGGGCGATCTCCTGTAGGGATGGCACTTTGACGAGGCTCCCTGGGTCCGCCTATCGGGGGCGCCAAAACGGGCAACGACGGGGGTAAAAAGGGATGAGGCGGGAGGGCACCTGGAGGGGGGACCCGTGACCTGGCAGAGAAGGTAACGAAACGCGGGGCAGAGGGGCATGCAGTGACGGCGGTGGGTCCTGTGAGTTGGGATGCCTATTCCCTGGTGCTGTGGTGCTCACAGGGCCGGGGACAGGGGGTCTCGTTGAGGGACAACACTGAACTGACTCGTCGGGCCGACCGTGCCTGCCGCGAGGGGGAGTAGGGGGGGGGGGGGGGACGGAGAAGGGGGTATTCACAGCACCTGTGTGTGCTCTACTGCACAAAGGCATCTGGTCTAGGGGGGGGGATCTACCTCTACTCAAAACTCTACTCTATACTCTACGTAGTCGAGCGGGGACCTGCTCCTTGCAGGTTCGACCACTCTGGCCCTCACTGGGTGGCGGCGCCTGTCGCGCGCGGCGCGGCGCGGCGTGATCCCTGGGACGCTGTCCCCGCTGTCGCGCGACGCATGCCCGCTGCGGTGTACATCCTCGAGTTGAGGTTATTGTACAGCCTCTGCTCCTCTCTGTCTTGGAGGCGGACCTTGCAACGCCACGCATGCAGGGCTCGCCTCGCGGACTTGAACTCCTCCTCCGGGGAGCCAGGCTCTGGGGTGAACAGGGCGTCCCATTCAGCCACCGTCTTGGGGACGTCGGCGTCGTCAGCTGGGGTGCCTTTGTCGGCAGCCGTCGCGCTGCGCTTCCTGTCCGGGGGAGAGGCTGACACGTCACGGTCGGCCTTCCGCTTGCCTGTGTGCTGCGACGCTGAGGGGGCTGGTGCGTTCTCGCTGGTGGAGCCGCCCTGCTGCGCGTCGGAGGTGGAGTCGGTGGAGGAGGTGGAGGAGGTGGAGGGCTGAGCGGTCGCGTTCGACGAGGGGGCTGGTGCTGTAGAAGCAGAGGGAGAGCCGCCCGAGGTCGTGTGTGCGTTACCGTCCGTCGCAGCCCCGTCGCCTCCCCGGCGCCGCCACCCAGTGAGGGCCAGAGTGGTCGAACCTGCAAGGAGCAGGTCCCCGCTCGACTACGTAGAGTATAGAGTAGAGTTTTGAGTAGAGGTAGATCCCCCCCCCTAGACCAGATGCCTTTGTGCAGTAGAGCACACGTCGCCTCCTCGGTCCGGCGGACGGGTACATGTCTCTCCGTCCGACACACAGCCCGTGCACGCTAGGCGATTGCAGCCTATGCATTCCCAGTGGGGCGTTCGGGTGTCAAACGGCTGCTCACATCTGACACACAGCACCGACAGTTCGGCTGTCCCCCCGTCTACTCGGACCATGTGGAGGCCAGCCTCTGCGCCTCGGCAGCCGGTGGAGACGAGGGGTACGGCCGGTGCGAGGCGGAGCACGAAGGACCGCACCTGCTCCGAGATGTGGAGTGGGCTGTAGTGCGATGCCTTGAACTTGACACCCGCGACAGGCCCGTACGGCTTCCTCAGGGGGCGGTATATCCGCGGTGCAGTGTCATCAGCGAGCACGACGATCGGGGAGCCCGTCGCCCGCGCGGCCCCCTGCAGCGTCAGCTCGTCGGCCCACGACGCAACGTTCATGCTGCCGGACTCGCGCATCTGCCGCGCCCACTCCTCGTAGGAGGGCTCCGCCCTGCTCCTCAGGTCAGCGTGGTCGCCGACCACCTTCACGACGTACTGCCGCAGGCCGTCTGCAGTCGCGCCGGCCTCGCCGAGGAGGGACGTGAGGGCGTCGAAGAAGCAGTTCCCGGGGGTGAACCGGAAGTCCTGCACGTCCGGCATCTCCAGCACGCTCTGCTGCTTCGCGGTGGTGACTCCCGGAAGCGCGTGCTCCCTCGCGGTCAGCCACCGGGTCAGGACATCGTCCGCCGGCTCGGGGGCCGGCCCCGGGGGCGGCGGCGGGGGACCGGCGTCCTCGCTGTCGGTGCTGTCCTCGTCGTCATCCATCACCTCCTCCTGCACCACCGTCGTCGGCTCCGTGCGCCCGCACTGGCAGGGGTCCGTGACGTGCTCGACACAGTCAGGGCAGCTGGCTCTGAGGCAGTGTACACACCTGCCGTGGGTGTCCTGCGTGGAGAAGTCCGCTTCGCAGAACTGGCAGAACTCCGTCACGTCCTGCTCCCCCTCCGCCCGCTCAGTTCGCAGCCGCGGGCCCGCGCGTACGGTAGGCCGGGGCCCAGTCGTGCTCCCGCCCACCAACTCCTGCACGTCCGCCGGCAGGGTGAGCGCCTGGAAGCGGTCGCCTACTCCCCCGAGGGCGACCGCGGTGGCGATCGGCTTGCACCCGGGGTCGCACACTGTCGGCGCGCGGTAGTCGCGGAAGACGATGATGTGCCTCCGCAGCACGCACGCCGCCCCGCGAATGAGCACGTCGTCGGCCCACGTCGCTTCGTCTTCCCTCTCGAAAGCGGACATGCGGCTGGCCCACGCCGCTGGGTCTGCCAGGAGCCCCGACAGTTCGGGGGAGGATCGTACCCGGGCGACGGCCTGTCTGCGGAGTGGCCCTGCCTCCATCGGGGTCCCTGACGAGGCGAAGCCGTCCGCGAGGGCCACCAGCGCATCCGTGGGCACCCCCCCCGCGCCACCTCCCCCCAGCTGCTGCACCTGGAACACCGCCGGCAGGAGGTTCCCCAAGCCCCCCATCAGCGAGGTGAAGGACACCCCTACACCGTTGTGGGCAGACCGCCATTCACGCACCAGGTCTTCCGGCGTCGGCGGCTCGCGGTCTACGGGTTTCTGGGCGGGACGCAGGGGCTCGTCTGAGGGGGGGGGCACCGCCTGGTGGCCTTGTCCCTCCGCGTCGTCCGGGTCGGTGTCTTCGAAAGCAGCACCCTGGCCGACCTGGTCCGGCTCGAACCTGATGAAGTGGTCGGGGTCCAGGGGTGGGGCGGCCTCCACCTCGACTCTGTCGCGGGCCAGCGACCGGCAAGCCTTCGTAAGCTCCCCGCACTCGAGCAGGGTGGCGCCCAGGGTGTTGTTGAAGGCGGAGTTCACCCTGCACGCGTACTCCTGCGTCAGCTGCACTCGGCTCGCTCCTGTCCGCTCCGCCGCAAGGCGCCCGAGCTTCGAGAAGACGGAGTGTGCCGAGGGGGCGAGGCCGCCGAACAACTCCATGGCGTAGGGGGCGAACACGAGGCCTCGCGCCGCACACGCGTCCCGGTACTGCCGGTTCTTCGTCGCCTCGCCCTGGGCTGCCGCCGCTCCCGTGAAACGGGCTGCCGCCTGCACGTAAGAAGCGGCCACGGGGTTCTTGACGGTGATGTCAATGACTCGTGGCCAGATCCTCCTAGTCACGAGGTCGCCCGGGCGCTGCCCATCCTGCAGGAGATGCAGAGACTCCATCTCGGGGTTCGTGCCCGCCTCCTGTGCCAGGGCGAACAGGGCGTCCCGGGTGGCGTCGTGTCTGCGGGTTAAAGCCCCGCCCTGGTTGCAGTCGAAGGCGTGGGTTCCCATCTCGTCCAGTTCCCTGCCGCACTTCTCGCAGACGGTATCCGGCTCGAAGAGGGGAATGCCAAGGCGGGCGCGTGACACGGCGATCATCTGGCGACCCTCGATGCGGCTGTTCTCCGAGAGCTTCCCCCCGAGGAAAGCGCCGGCGTGGGGCAGCGACAGCGATCGCAGGCGGGCTCTGGAGGTAGGTGGCAACCCATTAGTGGCTGGGGGGAACCTCTAGAGGTAGGGGGTAACCCATGAGTGGCTGGGGGGAACCCCTAGAGGTAGGGGGGAACCCATTTGTGAGTGGGGGGAACCCCTAGAGGCAGGGGGTAACCCATTTGTGGGTGGGGGGAACCCCTAGAGGTAGGGGGTAACCCGTTTGTGGGTGGGGGGAACCCCTAGAGGTAGGGGGTAACCCATTTGTGAGTGGGGGGAACCCCTAGAGGCAGGGGGTAACCCATTTGTGGGTGGGGGGAACCCCTAGAGGTAGGGGGTAACCCATTTGTGAGTGGGGGGAACCCCTAGAGGCAGGGGGTAACCCATTTGTGGGTGGGGGGAACCCCTAGAGGTAGGGGGTAACCCATTTGTGAGTGGGGGGAACCCCTAGAGGTAGGGGGTAACCCATTTGTGAGTGGGGGTAACCCATACGCAAGAGATTTTCCTTGGGAAATTTTCCAACCAAATTTTCCAGCCAAATTTTTCCAGGCAAATTTTTCCAGCCAAATTTTGACCCATTTTTCCCGCTTCTCACCAGCTTTCTTTGAGTTCTGGTGGATTTCACCCTTCTGGTGGTTTCAGTGGAGGTTCCTTGGACCCCACTTTTGCCCCACTTTGTGTGAAATCTGCTGACTGGCACTTCCATTTGGCCACTTCCATTCAAACCCACTCTCCACTCCTACCAACTTCACACCAGTTCACACCCCAAAGTTCTCAGTCCAGGGAAACTTCTCCTGAATGTCAACCAAGCCAAGTTTTTCTCAAGTTCTGTGATACCCTTTTTCTGTCTGAACCAGAGGTTTCAAGTTCTGGTGGATTTCAACCAAGTTGTCCAGTCCACCAAAACTTTGGAACTTTTGAGTTTTGACTGAAAATCCCTCAGAACTTGAGAATCTCAGTTTGATTGAAACTCCAGCAGATAGATTTGATAAGAAAATCCAGCAGGTACCTGAGGCCAGAATTGGTTCTGTCCAGGTTGAGTGAAGATCTCACACAAACTTGGAATTTCAGGCTTTTGGGCTGAAAAGTCCAGTGTGGCCTGAAATTCTGAGATGTTGGGAACATAAGGTTCTGGGAACCCACTGGAAGTTGAGAACCTGAAAAGGCCCACCTCCTGTTGCAAAGAGATCTGTCCTCTGTCTTCCTGAGCTCCTGGCATCCTGCCCTCAGGAAGGAGGAGATGACAGGTTGAATGAATCAGATGGTCAGGCTCAGGCTGAGAATGTGCAGATCAGGTGGACAACTGGACTGGAAGGCTGCAAGAGAAGACTCCTCCACCCCCTCTTCTGCTACACACTTTGGCTTTGGGTGGACATTCTGGGTGGAAAGTACTGGTTGGAGTATTCTGGGTGGAAATTTTTGGGTGAAAAAGGATTGTGAATGAGCCCGTGATCATGGATGAGGGCTCTGGGAAGAGTTCACAGAACTCTTTCAACATCCAGGGCACGTCGGAAAGTAGTCCTTGGCGTGTCAACAGGGTGGCAGAGAAGACCACCCGCAGGATGGCAGACACAAGGGCGTGCTGGTAGAGCGTGAGCAGAAGGAGCAGTCCAATGGCCCCCAAGGCGAGGTGCTGCTCCTTCTGGTGGTGAGGCTGCTGGGCAGGCATATTGGCCCACGATGGGACAGAGACAGCCGCTGTGACAAGGGCAAACAGACCCAGCCACCAGTGTAGGTATAATACAGGTCCCCAAAATCTGCATCCTGTTTAATACAGTTTAATACAGTTTAATACAGGTTTAATACAGTTTAAGACAGTTTAATACAGGTTTTGTACACTATAGTACCCTTGTGTGCAGGTCATGGGGGCAGAGGGGGTGTCGCTTCTTTGGAGAGGGGGCCCGGCCTGGAAGTAGGGGTTCTCTACAACACGGCTGAAGATGAACCGACACCAGGCGATGTCGATCATTGCCCTCTCGCTGGCTGAGGGCAGGGGAACACCGAGCGCCATCCGCTTCGCCGGTCCTGGGCCGTCAGTCCCCGGGGCCTTCCTCTTCGGGGTGGTGGTGGGGGCGTCCGTGGCCTTCTGCTTCACGGCCTCGGGGGCCTTCTCGCAGCCCCGCAGGTGGCTCTTGAGCCGCGATGCGGACTTCCCCGAGGCGCGCAAGCCACAGTGCTTGCACTTCGTCGCCTCGGTGAACTCACCGTGGCTCCAGCAGGCAGGACGTCCCCCCGACATTTTTCCCAGGTGCAAATTTCTCGGGCGCGCTTCGCGCGCCCGAGACTACGCGGAGATGGCCACTCGCATACGCTCAAGGACTTGCGAGACAGGCACACGCTACAGGGGGGGTCTGGGGGGCGGAGCCCCCCAGCCGCCGGAGGCCACGGTAGTGAGCATCTGTTCCTTGCACGTGTCAACGACTTGCTGCACGAACTTGACAGACAGCTCTTAGACTCAAGGCGGCTCTGCACCGGGGCTGAACATGCTCCCCAGCCAGGAGACCCCATTCCTACTGGTCCCCAGGGAAATCTCCCCCCGCCCCCGCTAAAAGTGACCCCCCAGGGGGCCCAAACTGCGGGGGGGGGGGTCTTTGACCCCCCCCCGACCCCCCTTAGATTAGGCCCTGTGATGGATAATCCTCCTGTGTGGGGGTCTGTGTGGTGCCGTACCTGCAGTGACAAACGTACCTTGTACTAAACTCAAAAAGCGCCGAGTTTAATACAGTTTAATACAGTTTAATACAGTTTAATACAGTTTAATACAGTTTAATACAAACGTGTTTAATACAGTTTAATACAGGGCCTGCCTACACTGCCAGCCACATCCAACTGTAGACCTTGGGGGTCTTCGCTAGCCGGTGCAAAAAAGTGCAGGCTGGTGCAGGGCAAAATGGGCCGAAAATGGGCCAAATCGGAGGCAAAAAAAAGGGCGGGGAGTTGGGTGGCCCCTAGCTGGGAGCACGCATTTGGACCCAAAAAATAATGTCGAGCGGTCCCTGTGCATTGTTCAGCCCTCACAGGACGAGAAGGCACGGCGGGGCCCGTGTCACGGGTAAACATTGAGATCAACCTGTCATCCTGGGCCAAGCCAAGATGGGAGCTGGCCGCCTGGGGCAATGCAGGAGCAACGGCTAGTGCTCGTGCTGGCACGAAGCGGAGCCAGGCAGTGCTGTCCCGAGAACGGGCCGAGCCAGACAGTGCTGTCCCAAGGGTGGGCCGAGCCAGACAGTGATGTCCCGAGAATGGGCCGAGCCAGGCAGTGCTGTCCCAAGGGTGGGCCGAGCCAGACAGTGCTGTCCCGAGAATGGGCCGAGCCAGGCAGTGCTGTCCCAAGGGTGGGCCGAGCCAGACAGTGCTGTCCCGAGAATGGGCCGAGCCAGACAGTGCTGTCCCGAGGGTGGGCCGAGCTAGGCAGTGCTGTCCCGAGAATGGGCCGAGCCAGGCAGTGCTGTCCCGAGAATGGGCCGAGCCAGACAGTGCTGTCCCGAGGGTGGGCCGAGCTAGGCAGTGCTGTCCCGAGAATGGGCCGAGCCAGACAGTGCTGTCCCGAGAATGGGCCGAGCCAGACAGTGCTGTCCCGAGAACGGGCCGAGCCAGACAGTGCTGTGCCGAGGGTGGGCCGAGCTAGGCAGTGCTGTCCCGAGAATGGGCCGAGCCAGGCAGTGCTGTCCCAAGGGTGGGCCGAGCCAGACAGTGCTGTCCCGAGAACGGGCCGAGCCAGACAGTGCTGTCCCGAGAATGGGCCGAGCCAGGCAGTGCTGTCCCAAGGGTGGGCCGAGCCAGACAGTGCTGTCCCGAGAATGGGCCGAGCCAGACAGTGCTGTCCCGAGGGTGGGCCGAGCTAGGCAGTGCTGTCCCGAGAATGGGCCGAGCCAGGCAGTGCTGTCCCAAGGGTGGGCCGAGCCAGACAGTGCTGTCCCGAGAATGGGCCGAGCCAGACAGTGCTGTCCCGAGGGTGGGCCGAGCTAGGCAGTGCTGTCCCGAGAATGGGCCGAGCCAGGCAGTGCTGTCCCAAGGGTGGGCCGAGCCAGACAGTGCTGTCCCGAGAATGGGCCGAGCCAGACAGTGCTGTCCCGAGAATGGGCCGAGCCAGACAGTGCTGTCCCGAGAACGGGCCGAGCCAGACAGTGCTGTCCCGAGGGTGGGCCGAGCTAGGCAGTGCTGTCCCGAGAATGGGCCGAGCCAGGCAGTGCTGTCCCAAGGGTGGGCCGAGCCAGACAGTGCTGTCCCGAGAACGGGCCGAGCCAGACAGTGCTGTCCCGAGGGTGGGCCGAGCTAGGCAGTGCTGTCCCGAGAATGGGCCGAGCCAGGCAGTGCTGTCCCAAGGGTGGGCCGAGCCAGACAGTGCTGTCCCGAGAATGGGCCGAGCCAGACAGTGCTGTCCCGAGAACGGGCCGAGCCAGACAGTGCTGTCCCGAGGGTGGGCCGAGCTAGGCAGTGCTGTCCCGAGAATGGGCCGAGCCACGCAGTCCTGTCCAGAGGGTGGGCCGAGCCAGGCAGTGATGTCCCGAGGGTGGGCCGACATCACATCCGGTCTCGGCCCGCTGTCTGGACCGCAGCAACAAGAAATCTGCGCTGCATGCACAGGAGCAGGGGGACTTGGCCCGTCCGCACTCCGACATTGCACCGCGCTGCCCCAGCGCTCCAGATCACAAGGCCCCCTGTGCCGCAGGAGGTGGAGACGTCGCACACCAGCAGGATGACGTCGCAGACCAGTTCACCACCCCCAACAGTAGGTCACACTCCGCCTCGCCTGTAGGCCGTCTACTGTATGCAGGAGTCTGCGTGTGTTGATAAAGACACACACGCCCGGCACACCTGATTCTATGGGCAGCGCTCGTAACTCTCTCGGCGCCAAGTCGAAGCTGAGCAAGATTTGGTTGGACGGTGCAAATATAGCTAGCCTTGCGGGCTCGCTAAGACACTCTCCGAGCTAGCTACATGAACACAACATTGCACATCGCACGGTTTCGAAGGATGGGTACGCGATGCGGGTTTAGGTCTTGTGCTAATGTTACACACAGCAAGATCCCTGACGGAGGGGATCGATGGAGGCACTGAGGAGATCATGACTGGGAAGGGGTCCTGCATCGAACCCCCTCTGAGTGGAGCAAACACTCGGTACTCCGGGCGCCACGTTCTGCTCGGCTGGACATCACCCCGAGGTCGTGGCCACGGCCCCCGACCACTCACTGCGGGGAGCTTCCCGTCCAGACAGTGTCTGGACATCACTCCTGGGCTCGACCCACTGGGCCGAGCCGACGAGTCGTGTCCAGACACTGGGCCGAGCCCAGGAGTGCTGTCCAGACACTGGGCCGAGCCCAGGAGTGATGTCCAGACCCTGGGCCGAGCCAGGGAGTGGTGTCCAGACACTGGGCCGAGCCCAGGAGTGATGTCCAGACACTGGGCCGAGCCCAGGAGTGATGTCCAGACCCTGGGCCGAGCCAGGGAGTGGTGTCCAGACCCTGGGCCGAGCCCAGGAGTGCTGTCCAGGCACTGGGCCGAGCTCAGGAGTGCTGTCCAGTCCCTGGGCCGAGCCCAGGAGTGCTGTCCAGGCACTGGGCCGAGCTCAGGAGTGCTGTCCAGTCCCTGGGCCGAGCCAGGGAGTGGTGTCCAGACCCTGGGCCGAGCCCAGGAGTGCTGTCCAGACCCTGGGCCGAGCCCAGGAGTGATGTCCAGACCCTGGGCCGAGCCAGGGAGTGGTGTCCAGACACTGGGCCGAGCCCAGGAGTGATGTCCAGACCCTGGGCCGAGCCAGGGAGTGGTGTCCAGACCCTGGGCCGAGCCCAGGAGTGCTGTCCAGACACTGGGCCGAGCTCAGGAGTGCTGTCCAGTCCCTGGGCCGAGCCAGGGAGTGCTGTCCAGACACTGGGCCGAGCCCAGGAGTGATGTCCAGACCCTGGGCCGAGCCAGGGAGTGGTGTCCAGACACTGGGCCGAGCCCAGGAGTGATGTCCAGACACTGGGCCGAGCCAGGGAGTGGTGTCCAGACACTGGGCCGAGCCCAGGAGTGATGTCCAGACCCTGGGCCGAGCCAGGGAGTGATGTCCAGACCCTGGGCCGAGCCAGGGAGTGGTGTCCAGACCCTGGGCCGAGCCCAGGAGTGCTGTCCAGACACTGGGCCGAGCTCAGGAGTGCTGTCCAGTCCCTGGGCCGAGCCAGGGAGTGGTGTCCAGACACTGGGCCGAGCCCAGGAGTGGTGTCCAGACCCTGGGCCGAGCCCAGGAGTGCTGTCCAGACACTGGGCCGAGCCAGGGAGTGATGTCCAGTCCCTGGGCCGAGCCCAGGAGTGCTGTCCAGACACTGACGATGTCCTGCCTCATACCCGCCATGCACTTCCGGATCACATGGTTGTGGATTTTTAGCGCCTTCCGCATTCCCTCGAAAGACTTCTCCAAGCAGAGGGTCGAGGCCTGCACGTCTGTGACCACGAGTGTCGTGATCTTCGTCTCTGTGGAGTAGTCATCGAAGAGCAGCGCCTGCTGGCTGTCTTCGTTCAGCATCCTACGACTAGGCCGGCTATGGGCCGATCTCGCCCGTACTGGGCCGGACATGGGCCGATCTCGGCAGTACTGGGCCGGCTATGGGCCGATCTCGGCAGTGCTGGGCCGGCTCTGGGCCGATCTCGCCCGTACTGGGCCGGACATGGGCCGATCTCGGCAGTGCTGGGCCGGCTATGGGCCGATCTCGCACGTACTGGGCCGGACATGGGCCGATCTCGGCAGTGCTGGGCCGGCTATGGGCCGATCTCGCACGTACTGGGCCGGACATGGGCCGATCTCGGCAGTGCTGGGCCGGCTATGGGCCGATCTCGCCCGTACTGGGCCAGCTATGGGCCGATCTCGGCAGTGCTGGGCCGGCTATGGGCCGATCTCGGCAGTGCTGGGCCGGACATGGGCCGATCTCGGCAGTGCTGGGCCGGCTATGGGCCGATCTCGGCAGTGCTGGGCCGGACATGGGCCGATCTCGGCAGTGCTGGGCCGGCTATGGGCCGATCTCGCACGTACTGGGCCGGACATGGGCCGATCTCGGCAGTGCTGGGCCGGCTATGGGCCGATCTCGCCCGTACTGGGCCAGCTATGGGCCGATCTCGGCAGTGCTGGGCCGGACATGGGCCGATCTCGGCAGTGCTGGGCCGGCTATGGGCCGATCTCGCACGTACTGAGCCGGACATGGGCCGATCTCGGCAGTGCTGGGCCGGCTATGGGCCGATCTCGCACGTACTGGGCCGGACATGGGCCGATCTCGGCAGTGCTGGGCCGGCTATGGGCCGATCTCGCCCGTACTGGGCCAGCTATGGGCCGATCTCGGCAGTGCTGGGCCGGACATGGGCCGATCTCGGCAGTGCTGGGCCGGCTATGGGCCGATCTCGGCAGTGCTGGGCCGGACATGGGCCGATCTCGGCAGTGCTGGGCCGGCTATGGGCCGATCTCGCACGTACTGAGCCGGACATGGGCCGATCTCGGCAGTGCTGGGCCGGCTATGGGCCGATCTCGCACGTACTGGGCCGGACATGGGCCGATCTCGGCAGTGCTGGGCCGGCTATGGGCCGATCTCGCCCGTACTGGGCCAGCTATGGGCCGATCTCGGCAGTGCTGGGCCGGACATGGGCCGATCTCGGCAGTGCTGGGCCGGCTATGGGCCGATCTCGGCAGTGCTGGGCCGGACATGGGCCGATCTCGGCAGTGCTGGGCCGGCTATGGGCCGATCTCGCACGTACTGAGCCGGACATGGGCCGATCTCGGCAGTGCTGGGCCGGCTATGGGCCGATCTCGCCCGTACTGGGCCGGGTCCAGGAGTGGTGTCCAGACCCTGGGCCGACCCAGGCTGTGGGTGGTGCATTTTGGTGCATTTTCCGTCGGCTTAGGTGAAAATTGTCGAATTTTGTCGAAATTTGACGACAGGTGACGAACAGCGAGAATCCCCGAAAAACCGGTTTTTAATTCATTTTGGGGGGGGGGGGTCTTCGCTGACGAAGTTTCTGTCGAAGACCCCTGTCGTCGTCGTCAGAACACTGCCGTCTTCGGTGAAAAACCCCCTGAAACAGCCGTTTTCCTAATTATGTGACGAACGACGAAGTTTGTCGAAGTTTGTCGACCAGCGAAGACCCCCCTTGACAAAAAAGAGAAAACCGCTCTGGCGGGCGGTGCCGGGAGGGATAGTGCCATTGCCTGCCCAGATGTCGGCAGTGAAAGGCTGCATCAGGAAGATTGTCGAAGCAACCGCCGCCGTGTGTGCCAGGAGCAGGAGCGTCACCGACCACAAATCCTCCTTCTCATCGCGGACGTCCTCTGAGTACTGTGTGGGACCGACATGTGACAAAGAAGGTGACCAAGAGACATACCGCAATCCACACGGCACCGTACGTCACAGTGCCAGAGAAGTCGATGAGCCGTGGTGAGTTGTGGCGGATCACAGCGCACCGAGAGAGCAAGAACCCCAACACAACGATGATGCAGCAAGTCAGTCAGGCATGCGACCATGGGGGCTTGACCCGGTTCACCTACTGCGACAGAAATCAACCCTGCGTACAGTCCGAGAGGGACCGTCCCGGGCATGTAAAGTGCGTGACAACCGATGTGCCGGCAACGCTCGCAATGTAGCAGTCGATGCCATCCGGAACGTAGTCCACTCTCTCAGCTTTGCTTGGCTGTGTGGCCCCGTCGCTCTCCGTGAAGCACCTAATGGAATGGTCAAGGCAGCTCGGGGACCACGTGTGTTGGAGCCCAGTCGTCTGCAGATGTGAGGCACTCGGTCTGTGTTCCACTGGAAAGACAAACCCCTCAATGCCGTTCTCGATATACCCGTGCTTCTTTGCAAAGAGGCGGGCGTCGGGGTGCGCGCAAGTCATGTGGTCTTTGCGGACAGGGTTGTAGTAGAGGTACAGCGGGGCCAGCTCACCTTCGAACCACGACCGACCGTCACCCCGAGGGAAGGTGAACACCTCGCCCAGAGTCGACACGTATTCGTAGCCATTTGAGGCTGCCCAGTGCTGGCTGGCATTCGTGGACGAAATGAGGTGATCCTTTTTCATTGGTGAGTAGAACATCTTCAGAGGGACACTCTTCGGAATTTCGGGGGGCTCGCCACAGTACTGCAGTGCCTCCATCAGGAACTCTTTGTCGTAGTCTTCGGGCTTGCCATACGAACATGACTCCCACAGACGTGCCCACTCGCGGCTGTATGTGGCTCCCAGAGACATACGATGCGCCAGCTCCGCCCTCGACCGCAGGTTATGCTTCGTGGATATCCCTGTGATGCCGGAGAGGTACCCCGGTTCGCCGATGTGGTACGTGCCGGTCCGGTGGCTGTCGTAACCACGGAAGCCGTGCCAGGGCACGAAATATGGGAGGAGGCGCCGTTCCGCAAAGGTTGCGTTGACAAGGTACTCGCCGACAGAGTTGATGAGCACGGAGTGCCCAACGTGCCTGTAGCAGGCCTGCGGTGGTGGCAACATCGTCACAGGGTCTCCCTTGCACACAACTCTGAAGGCGTCGGGAACTTGTTCATCGAACACATTTGCAAACGCCGCATCCCCGACCCGGGGGTAACCGAAATTGTACATGGTGATGCTGCGCTGGAGGAACATGTGCGAGAAGTCCAGGGCGGCCAAGGTCGCGAGAGCACCTCCCAAGGAGTGGCCCGTGAAGCACAAGGTTGTGTCGTCTCTCACGTCACATAACTCCAGTCGTTTGCAAAGTGCTTCTTTCACCCGGTCTTTGATCTTGTCGTAGAGGTCCTGGAATCCCTTGTGCACACCAACAGGCTTGTTGAACCTCGCGTTTGGACACACTGAAGTCGGTAGCAGCATTGCGCATGTCTGTTTCACCTTGCTGGAATGTGACGGTGCCCCGAAAGGCAACGATCACATATGGTGGCGTGATGTGGGGGTGAGTCGACAGGATAAGGCACCGTGATTCTCCCGGCTCCTTCTCATGCAAGTCTGTCTCATTCACAGGCTCGTTCTCCCGCCCGGGGGGTGCCGGATTCAGTTCCGGGCTCTTGTCAGATGAAGCGATCACGGCATCGACACGAAATGTACGAAAGATCCAGTCAAACGAACGCTTGATCTTGCTTTTGTCATGCTGATCCAGCCTAAGAGAGTGGAAGCGCTCCCGCACTTTCATGAGCAGGATGCTGAAGAGACAGGCGCCTGACACGTCCTTGCCAACACCCCACAGAGGATCAGAGTCGGTGAGATCAACCAGCGTCTTCGGGTGTGTGTCCATCAACACTTGGCGTGCTTCCGGCTTCGACTCGACCAGCCACATCAGAGCAAGCATCAAGTCGTCATGGTTGTGCACGTCCACAATAATCCGCTTCTTCTGCAAGTAGCGGGGGACGGGTGGTCGCTTGCACACACGGCTTGGGTCGTCGGCACGCCCGACGTGAAGTGGTTGGTCGTCGTCGGCGCGCCAGTCGTGGTTGTCTCAGCCGACACGGAAAGCGCAGCACCCAGAAGTGCTGCAATTCGCATCGGAGAGCCGCTCATTGCAGTGCGCGAGACCTGCCAGGCGGGTGGGAAAGGCGAGACGTGTGTCGAGAGTGGTGCTGGGATGCGATTTGCGACCTGCAGGTCCAGCTCCTGAGCAGCATGCGCACCTTGCTTGCTTGATCAAGGGGTGGGGTGGGGGGGTGGGGGCGGGTGGAACAGATAACACTCCAAAGCGACCACCGCCCACACCGCGCACCCATCACTGTCTCGCTGCAAACAGCAGGCCCGCTTCCACGTCAGGTTCATCGTAACCATCTGCATCAGCCTTGGTGTGGCCATGACAGGGTCGCGTAGACATAGCTTCGGCAGCAACTTCTTCGCTCTCTGCCTGCCCGAGTGCGCGTGCTCTGAGGGCGTGTCCGCACTGCGGTGCGGCACGGAGCGGCTTCGCTGAAAGCGAGCCTGCAGGGATCGACGGCGGCACCCGCCAACCCCGTGTGATGGATCACTGAGTAGAGCGTGTACCACGGCAAGAGTGGATGCCGCTTGAAAAGCTGCACGTCGACAAAGAAAGCTGGCCGGAAGAGGCGAACCATCCGACGCACGGCGGACCCACTGGTTCGAGCTGCAGCACCACTATATGGGTGTTGAGACAGAGAGAGGGAGAGACTCTTGCACACACGGCTTGGGTTGGGGGGGTAGTGAAATCGAATTTGAAGGGAGCACAAGAATGATCACCCTTCACTCGTTATGCAGGTTGTGTCTGAAATCCAGTGTTTTTTTTCAGCACACTTCGATGTGGGCCAGGGCATAAGATAGCTTTTCTGACCGGGGCCCAATAGGTGGGGGTTAGGTGGGGGTAGCGCGCGCGCGGCTTCGCCGCGCGCCTCGTGCACTTACTCGTCAGTTTGCACCCCGGTTGTTTCACTGATGGTGTCGACCGTCTCCAGCTCCTCACTGCATTCATGCACTCCTGCAACTCGTTGAATGAGCTGTACTTGAGAGTGCGCGGCTTACTGAGGAAACATGCCACGGACTGCCCCATGGCTGCCTGTGTGATACCCCCTCAGCGTCGATCAGAAGGAGGCTCTCCATCGTCAGGTCGAGGAGGGAGCCTCTGAGACATGGTTTCACCCATTTCATCAAACTGAACACCCTCTCGACCCCAGCAGTTGAGAGGGGCAGAGAGAGAGCTATCTCGCAAGGACTTGGTTACTAGACGAACACACGCTACATGGGGGGTTTGGGGGGCGGAGCCCCCCAGCCGCCGGAGGCCACGGTAGTGAACATCTGTTCATTGTGGGCGTAGATTCTGTGCGAGTTGGCTGCGTCCTCCTGAGGCCTGAGGCTACTGGAGCGGTTGGATTCCCTGACCTGCTGGGTATCGAAGGAGTCCAGGGGGGTATGGGGGGCGGAGCCCCCCAGCCGCCGGAGGCCACGGTAGTGAGCATCTGTTCCTGTAAAATCATACTCTCTTCGACGTCGACCGTCGAACCAGTGTAACCGGGTTGACGCTCTTCTACGGGGGGTGGAAACCCGAACCACCCCCCACCAATGTCAATATCATTTAGCAGCAAGCATGGGCGATCGGTATTTTTTTTTGTTTTAGTGAGGGCGGCTACCCCCACCTAATCCGCCGCTCAGCCCGCCAACTGGGGCTAGCCCCCCTACCCCCACCGCTATCTTTTCCCCTGATGTGGGCGGAAAGTGTCGCGTGCTTGTTCGTGCCCTTGTGCTCCTCACTCACGACACCATCATCAGCAGGAGTGTGAGTGTGCAAGCGTCAACGCAAAAAAGAAACCAAAGCAAAAAGTGAACACAGCGAACACAGTAACACTTTCCGGCCTGTGTTGTGTTGTTGTACTGTGTGGGCAATTAGGCTGTGATGGTATGCAAAAACGTTCTTTGGTTCTCATGATCAAACATCAAGGCACTCATCTGTGGAAATGTGCGTAACTGGTGTCATCATTGTAGCCAGGTTTATGTAGCCCATGTGACCGCTTGGGTTGGGGGGGGGGGGGGTTGAAGTTTGCTACGCTTGCCACGTCCAGCTCCTCCGGCGTGGCCCTCCGCGGTCACGTCACATCGACGCGGGTAGGTGTGCGTGAGAGGGAGGAGGGTGGCGTCAGCGTCATTTCCTCAAGAGGGGAGGAACAACGGCACGACGGCACGA
Organism: Rhynchopus euleeides; assembly: GCA_963210315.1. Lineage (NCBI taxonomy): Eukaryota > Euglenozoa > Diplonemea > Diplonemida > Diplonemidae > Rhynchopus > Rhynchopus euleeides. Next base: position 1,767,989 of record OY723318.1, on the reverse strand, counting down.
GCTCAGACGCTGTCCAGAAGCTTCATGACGTGCGCGAAGCGCTTTCCCAGGTGCGCATCGCTAAGTGGTGTGTACGGTTCGAGACACTCCCTCAGCACAGTGTTCAGCGTGGCGTATGGTGCTTCGACGCCCCCGTCGCGGAGAAGCACGTAGAGGCAGCTGAGGTTTCCACGTTGCGCCAGCATGCAGAGCGTGGTGCACTGCGGAACGGTCTCGCCGACGATGGTGAAGAACCGCCCGAACGAGGACGCAACGTGCCCGTACTGCATGTGGCCTGTCAGCGCGCCGACCGAGATGAGCGAGGGCAGTAACTCCTTCAGCATGCTCGCGCAGCGCAGCGCCGACTCCTCGTGCCGCAACACAGCGCGCGACACGTTCCAGGCAGCAAGCAGAAGCGACCCAGCGACAGAAAGCAGCACGCCGCGCGTGCGCTCCAAGCAATTGGCAACGACGTGCAAACCGACTGTCGTGGAGTCGGTCGCGGTGAGGCTCGCGTCGCAGGACTGTTGCATCACAGCGGCTGTCGCCCACCCAGAGACTGCGGTCATCGGAATCGCCTGCTTTGTGTACTGTCCGGCATGCCGCGAATGGTTGTCAGTCCCGTGCTTGCTGCTGGAGCAATAAGAGGCGCACGACCCGCATTCAGACTCGCACGGCTCCTTAAGAGGATTGCCACGTCTCAAGGCCAAGCTCGCCGGCCACGCCCGCACCACGCGCAGCGGCTCTGCGACACCCTTCAGCTTGACAACATCAAAATCCGTCACCACAGCATCAGACAGTGCAGACTCGATGCTGTTCCACACATCTCTCAACACAGTCACAGACCCAGGCACGCCCGCAGACTCCAGCCTAGACGCGACGTTCACTGTGTGTCCGAAGTAGTCGTAGCGACCTGTGAGTTCGTTGCGCTCTGGCGAAACTGACCCAAAGTTGACCCCAACGCGGATGGTGAGACCCTTCCAGCAGTTGCGAGGTGCGCAGAGAGGCACGTCCAGAAGGGCAGTAGGCCACTCTGCAGCGCGCAGCACCAAGTGGATTCGCAGCCCAAACTGCACCGCATCAACCGGCTCAGAGAACGCGATCATGAAGGCGTCGCCGATGGTCTTGACCTCGTACCCCTGGTGCTGCAGCAGCGTTTCACGGATGCTTGCGTTGTGCACCTTCAGCGCCTTTTTCATCGCATCAGGCGCGGCTTCCCAAATCGACGTTGACGCCCGGATGTCCGTGAACACGATCGCAACCGCGTGCGTCTCCAACCCAGGCGGAGCCAGGATGCCGTCGGCCTCGTTCTGCGGTTCTTCTTCTTCTTCGTCCTGCAAAACCATCTGAGGCAGGTACTGCCGGAACACCTCAAGGTGTTCCACCATCCGAGCGAAAGACAGCTGCATGTTCATCGCTTCTGACACCCAACTCAGCTGCTGCTGCGCCATGCCCTCGAGGCGCATGGCGGCGACCTCCTGCATGTCACCTTCCAACCGACGCAGCGCGCGCAGCGCGCACCATACGATGGCTAAGCCGAGTGGCACGGTGAAGCTTATCAGCAGAAGCACGACGCCGAGCGCGGTGACCGACGCATAGTTGAGCTGCTCGGTCGTCGCGTCCAGAGGGTACGCGGTGACGAGCAGCAGCTCGAGGTTCGCTGGGAGCTGGACGGGGAGATGCATCAACAGCGCGTCGGAGTGCACCAACACAGCACGACGTTCATACGCGGCAGCCAGCGTACCGTATCTCTCGATCAGCGCACGAATTAACTTGGCAGGGCGCGATGACGGCCGCAGCGCCTCGATCTTCGGCACCTGCTGCGTGTAGTCGATCCCGGTTTGTGCCAGGAATGCTTCACGGGTCAGGCTGCTGCTGAGCAATGAACCGTCCGTCAGCAGCAGAAGCGAGATCGACTGGTCGTGGAACAGCAACTCCGACAGCAACTGCGAGATGGAGCGGAAGGAGAAGGCCCCACCGACCGCACCGAGGCGCCGCCCGTCGACGCTGTGCACCGCGCACCGCATGAGGATGCCCACATCCTGGGGCACGGATGCGAGGACAAAGGGCTTCGTCCAGCCGCAGGTCTGCGACGCCTTGAACCAAGGCTTCTTGCGCGGATGGTAGTTCGGGTAGATAAAAGTTCTATTGTGCATCTTCTCGAGGCTGTAGGTGCTGTTGGAAACCACAGAACCTTTGACAGGAGTCATGACGCGCAGGGGGAACCCCTGCGACCCGTAGCAATACTCATGCGAGCGCTGGGGGCTTGCGGGCGGCAGGCAGCTGCTGAAGCACGTGCGAAGCGGGTCCATTCCGTCGGTGCCGTTGCAACCGCCGCTGCTCGCGATCTCCGCACACTCAGGTCGATAGTCACGACGAGGGCACGTCACTTCGGGCGGGATAAACGTGCTGTTCCGATGCGGCGCGAGGTAGCTTAACCGGTACTCGTTTGGAACCATGGAATTGACAGACCCGGAGACAAACGCACCGTCTTCAGACCCGGCGATCAGCGCGAGCATCGGCTTCGTGGTCTGCAGCACCATCTGCAGCGACGTGAGCAGGCTCAGCGCATGCATCCCTCCAGGCGCAAGGAACGTTTCGTTCGGGTAGTTCAGCGCGTGCTGCTGCAGACGCTCCCTCACGGCAGCAGCCTCTTCGAACCCGAGGCCGAGCTCTTCCGACACAGCGCGTGCGGCAAGCAACCCCTCCTTCGCCATGATATCCGTGTACTGCTCCTCGATGATGTTCGTCGTGGCAGCATTCGTCACACCCCACACCGCCAGCGCCACAGCCACTTGCGATGCAAGCAGCACCGCCGCCATGAGCGCAGCCATTGAGATGTGCCGTCGGATGACAGCGTTGATAGCGACGCCAAGAAGAACAATCCCTGTGATGCCCACAGGCACAGCGAGCAGCACAGCAACTTCGGCAGGGATGGTGACGGGGTAGGCGCCTCGCTCGATGGTCGCCATCATGATTGTGGGAAAGAGTCAGGGTCTCCGTGTAAGTGCTTGTGTGTAGTGATAGTGGTTTTAAGTGGGTAACCCTGCGCGGATCTGTGCCCACTCCCCGCCCACCCCTACGTCACAGCGGATGCCCCACTCGGGTTAGAGTGTGGGGCCAACTCAGTGCCACTCCGAGGAGGGCGTGAGGCATAGCCAGCGTGGTGCGTGCCGCAACAGTGTGTGAGTGATTTCGCACTGCTGTGGCAGTCCCCGCACCGGCCCATGCGATGCGTCTTGCAAAATTCCATGGTGACTTGCAAGCCGTCGTTCTTCCCGTGGTGGTCCCGGCAGCAGTCCTCTTCCGAGAGGCGCCGGCGCCGGCAGTCCACGCAGCGGGGTTTCCAGTGCAGAGCGCAGGTAAGCATCTTCGCGTTCCGTCTGGCTCCAGGGGGGGCAGTCCGGGGAGCAGCGCCCCGTCGTTCCCATGACCGTCCTGTCCGGGCGTTGGCTTGCCGGCTGCTGGCAGTCCATTGCTGGGCCGCTTGCTGCCACCCCTCTGGGTAGTGGGGCTGCGGTGCGAAGGTTGCGGCCCACGCCATGCCGCGGGAGTGGAAGGCTGTGTCCCGCTGGTTCAAGCCCGGGCCTGCCGTGTGCGCTTGGAGGCTGCGCATCACCGACTCGGTGGCTGGGCTGAGCTGGGCTCTCCTGGACAGGCCCCCTGCCACGGTTCCCCCGATCGCGGTGAGGACAGTGGAGCTCGCAGTGTGGCCACAGTGCCATGGTTGCTTGGAAGTCTTGCGCACCACCTCGCAGAGCTGCCTCAACGAGTGAGCCTTGCCCAGGATGCTCTTCTGGAAGGCTGCGAAGTCCTGCCGCAGCTGCTCCTGCGAGGTCTCCCCCTGCCTCTCAGCCTCGTCCATGGCGGCGTTGCTGAGGGCGTCCGCATCGACGTTGAGCTCCCTTTTCACGTGCTCATACGTAAGGGTGATCCGGGGCCCGAGGTCGGCAGCCAGCCGTGCCGTGCTGAGGAAGAGGGGGCGGAGGGATTTATCGCGGCAAACCGCTTCCCCTTTTAGGTGTCGCAGCACCACCTGCGAGTCACCCCGCACCGTAACGTTCCCCTCAGGGGGCGGGTCGCCCCTTCTGAGCAGCCGTAGGCCCGCTCGAACCCCTTCGTACTCAGCGATGTTGTTGCTGCGTACGTTCAGCAGAGGGAGGATCTCTTCCGACACCTTGAGGCCGTCTCGGTAGAGCACCGCACCTGCACCCGCCAGGGCGAAGGGGGTGCCGTTGTCCCTTGCTCCGCCGTCGAAGTAGAGGGTGAGCCCCGGGGCTGTGTCCTCGGGGATGCGTGGGCGGGCCTCCCGCGGCCCCCTCTCAGGGGGGTCAGGTGTGTGGGGGCGGATGCGGCGCGTTTCGACTTCTGGGAGGGTGAGGCCGGTCGACAGCTCAAAGTCGACAGCCAACTCCATGAGGGTCACGGTGTGCTCCCCTCCCTGCGGCCCCCATTTCAGGCCCCGCAGCCAGTCGCAGAGGGCCACCCACAGCTCCGGGGGGCGCTTGCCCCACGTCTGTTTGACAGTGGACGGCGCCCGCACAGGGATGCAGGCCCGTTCGGGGTTGGGCGTGCACCACCCCCATGGATAGTGAAGGGTGCGGTGGTGGCGCGCGGAGCGGTCGAGCAGTCCATCTTTCTCCTGCCGCGCCGAGAGGATTGCAATGAAGTAGCGGTGCAGCTGCGCCACTATATCCACCCTGCGTGCGAAGGATAGTGGCAGGGGCTGCCTGTCCTCCGGGATGCCGTGTCTAAAGGCGGGCGCCACCCCGCATAACGCCAAGCAAGGTGGCCAGGTTGACCGGTCCACAGCCGTAATGGGGTGGTTTTGTCGGATTGGGTCCCACGCGGAGCACTCCCACCATAGGTGCATCACCGTCTCGGGGGTGCCTGCGTTGCAGTATCGGCAGATCCCGCCCTGCCCCGTGCGCCCTCGGACAGGCACCGCCCCTGCAATGACGGAACGAAGGAGGCCCCGTTGGTATCCCGTGACCGCGGCGCCCTCTCCCTCCAGGACGCAGCGTGTGGCTTGCCCGTCGATGCCGTGCTGAGCGCCCGCAAAGTCGTCACGACGACCAGCCAGCGCCTTGGCCACCTGTGTACGTAGGGCCTGGCGGAGGTCATGAGCGAAGATCCCCCATCCGCTCGTTGTTGCTGCGGTGGGGTCGAAGACTATGCTCCGTCCCGCTTCATCAGTGTAAGATAGGGTGGTCGCCGTGCTCCAGCTCCATCCTATCCACCGAAGGGCCGCTCGGAAAAGCGCAAAGGGGCCTGTCCCTGTAAGCCTCACTCTGCTATCCCAAGCCGTCTCAGACAGAACCCTGCAGCGGCCCCACTTCTTGACCTGCATGGCCCAGGTGGTGATCTGCCGGTAGCGGGGGGCGACGGCGGGGTCCACCCGATGTGCATGGTGGAGGACATCCAGCACAGCCTCCCGCGCCCTGCGGGGGGGTCCGGACCACAGCGCGGCGACGAAGAGCCCCCTCCATCGCCTGATGTCGGCGTCCTCCCAGCGGGTGACCAGGGCGTCGTAGTAGAGCCTGGACCCCGCTGTCATCGCTGCTGCCTGCCCCTTCCACTGCACCGGTAGGGGCAGTGCCGAGGTCCTGCGCAGGTTCTGCTCTGCGCCCTCTTTTCGGCGGGCGACGCGCTCCGATTTGGGCACCTCGGGTCCCTCGAGCGGGCGCGCATGCAGCATGGCCCCGAGGCAGTCGAAGCTATCGCGCTGTCGAAGGGGGGTAGCCGTGCCGTCCCGTGTCCGGTAGACTATCGGGGTCAACGGCTCGGGGGACGTCGAGAAGACATGTGACTTGACCTCTGCGCATATTACCATCCCGGTATCGTGGGAGAAATCTGCAGAGTCATCCACCACTGCTTGCAAGGTCCCCGGGCTGGGGGTCACCGCGTACACATCGTCCACAAACGACAACGCCCTCGTGCCCTGCCGGTGCTCCGCCATGCGCATCCATACACCCACCAGCACGTTGATCAGCACGACGCTAATGGGGCAGCCCTGCATGATGCCGTTGGTTGGCAGGAAGCCCTCTCCGATAGTGCCGCTTACCCGGAAGTGCCGCTGCATTGACCCGTACGCTGCCCGCAGGGTGCGCAGGACTCGGCCGTCGAAGCCGAGCTCCGCAGCTAGACAGAAGGTCAGGTCAATCGGCACCGTGTCGAAGCATTTCTTAAAGTCTAGGGCGACACCGTACAGTGGCTGTCCTGTGAGGTGGGCCTCTTCGATCCGTGCTGCCAGGTGCCAGATGAGGTCCTCCGCGCCGTGGCCAGGTCTGCATCCGTGCAAGTCCTCAGGCGCAATGCTCTCCAGCCACTTCAGCGCAGGCTTCACTCGGATTGCTGCCCACACCCTGTACAGCACGGGAGTGATGCTGATGGGGCGCTGCGACAGCGGCTCACCTGAGCTGCCGGGCTTGGGAATGAGGCAAATCATGGCGTGCATCAGCTGCTCCGGCCATTCGCCCGATCTCTCGACCTCATTGAACACCTCCGCGAACAACTTGAGGAGGTCCCCTGGGAGTTGCCGCAGCTCGTGCACCCTCCAGCCGTGTAGGCCCGGCGAGGTGGATGTAGACATTTTAGCCAGCGCTGTCCCAACGTCTTCTGCCGTAATGGTCTTACACTCCATCTCGGCCGGGTCAGGGAGGAAGTCGCTGTACCTCTGTCGGAAGGTGTCCCAGCGAGGCTCAGGCGTCGTCGCATACTTCCGGAAGTAGCCCCCCCACGCAGTATCGCTCCTCAGCAGTTCATCCGCCTCCTTGGGGCAGGCCGTGAAGGAGCCATCCTCGCGGCGCATGAAGGTGGTAGGGGCGCAGAAGCGGTCTGCGAGGTACGAGAACACTATCCCCGCCTCCTGCGTCCAGGCCTTCTGCATCCTCGCCTTCCACGTGCGGAGTCTTTCGTCGCGGAGCGCGTCGAACATGCCTCGCTGAGATCCCTCCAGGGCGACAAGGGCCATCTCCATCGTCTCGAGGTCCGGCAGTTGTGAGGTGGTGCCCGCCAGCGCCGCCTCCAGCCCCGGGGGAAGGCCCCCTCCCTTCAGCCGCTTCTTCGCAGCGTCCCAGGCGTGCTCTTCGTTGGGTGTGGGGGGGTATGGCGCAGACTCCAGCAGTCGGTGGCGGCCCTCCAGGATGAGGGTCCGGAGGTTCCCCAACAGCTTGTCCTTCGCCCGGGTGTTCTTGTCGCCCGCTCCTCGGGCGGAGGCGGGGCGGTGTTTGGTGGCCACCCTCGACTGCTGCATGTGGTAGCCCTCCGCCCTGCCCGTGTACGCCGCTTCCTGCCTTCCGAGTTGGCCCACGTGGACACGCTTCAGGAAGTTCTCGCTGCAGGCTGAGGCCCGGCGGAGGAGTTGCGCTCCTGTTGCACCCTTTTTCGTTTTCTCTGCGGTTAGCACATCCAGCAGCACCTCTCTGGCGGCAGCGCCCCCGAGCGTGGGCTTGCACTTAGGAAAGGGGGCGGGGAGGATGCAGATTTGCTTCGGTCGGCGGAAGGCGGCGAGGTCGAGGTCGACGAAGAGCGGGCAGTGCGTGGGGATGCCGTATTCGCCCTTTTCTGCCACCTCGACGGAGCGCAAGGCCGGCGCCGCGCAGGGGTTCAGCAGGCAGATGTCCAGTCTGGTGCCTTCCTTCGATGCCCAGCAGGTGTTCCGAACTTCCTGCTGTTTCAGCTCTGCGTATGAGACCGCCGCATCGGTCCAACCACCCACCCGGCACGCCTGGGATAGGACGGCACTGGTCTCCGGGTTGGTGTTGAGGTCCCCCAGCAGCAACACGGGCACCTGCCCCAGGCCGGCTGCGAGGTCCAGCGCCTCCTGCAGGAGGGTCTCCCGCTGCACTCGCACCTCCATCCCAGAGTGACCATAAACGCACAGGATGTGGAGCGCTGTCTTGCCGTTACTGGTTGCGAGCACCACGTGTACCAGGCGGGTACTGTCATGCAGCTTCTTTTCCAGCTTGGTCTTCGGTTGCACCACTTGCGCTACCAGGCCCTCTTTTGCCATGACTGCCACTCCTCCGGGTCGGGTCTGCTCGTAGCCATTGGCCCCCTTGACTTTGGGCATGCCCTTACCCCAGTGCATGGACCAGCCGTGGGCCGCGAAGTAGCTGCTGAGCGTGCCCTTGCTGGGGTCCGGGACACGCGTTTCTTGCAGGGCCACAACGTCTGCCTTCAGGTCCGCCACATCACACAAGTGGGTTGACAGCGACGTGACGTTGGCTGACGCCACCCTGAGTACCCCAGGAGACGCTGGCCGCGGCGCGGGGCGTCGCGACGGCGGCCTGGGAGCAGGGCCGCGTATCGGGGAGATTGTGGTAGCGGCGGTTGCGGTTGGAGCTACAGGAGGAGGAGTGGGAGTCGCGGTGGGGAGTTTCCATCTGTTTGTCGTGGAGGCTGCTAACTCCCTGGCTAGCGTGAGGGGGATGCGCAGCACGTCGTAGTGGAAGGGCCTCCACGTGAGGCATATCACTTTGTCGCCTGACCCGACGCGCCCCAGGTGCAGCCTATCCGTAGTGCCGAGGACCCACACCTGGGCCCCCAACACCTCAGCCGCTACCCTGAGTGTAGCCCCGTCCCCGTAGACCCCGCTCTGTGCCTGCGCCGCGATGTAGTCGTCGTAGGACGGGGGTGCCCGGGGGTCATCTATATCGGGCGCGTAGGTTGCTCGCCTCTCGGCGTCCTGTCCCAGGGCTTCGACTACAGCTGCTCTGAGAGAGGCCGCCGTCCATCCCGCACATTGCACCGCGAGGCCGGTGTATTGGCAGTTGCCGTCTTTTGCCACCGCCTCACGCACTGCCAGCAGTCGTTGCGCCATCTCTGCCAGCCATCGGTCGTCCTGCTCTACTGAGGAGGGGGAGTACTCCTGTCCCCCTCCTCCCCGGAGCCCCCGGGGTTCTCCTGCCCCAGGGGCGTGGCTTCTATGCACTCTCGCTCTATCTAAAGGCCCCGCAGAGGTTACTCCTGTCCCTGCGGGTTTTGGTTCTCTATGGGGGGGTTGTGGGGAGGGTTCGCCGGCGGCGAGAGGGTGCTGCGCCACGGGCGCTCCCCCTATCCCCTGGTCGGCGCCCCCGCCGGGGGAACCGGAAGCCTTAGGGTGTAGGCCGGGTCCCCCCTTGAGGGGGCGCCTCACCCCCTAGTAGGGGGTGTAGCGCTTAGCCCCCCTCCACAGTAGGGGTGCCTTGCCGTTCTTGCCCGCGCCCTTTCCCGCCACTCGGGGTGTGTCGGTGACGTCCTGATCAGCTGCCGCGTCCCCTTGTCCGGCCTCGGCCCCTTTGTTCCCGGGCGCGGGTTGCTGAGGGGGGGGTAGCTGCTCGGACGCCGGGGGCTGCCCTTCGCCTCCGCATCCAGGGTCAGGCTGCTGCTGCTGCGGTGCGGGCACGGGTGTATCCCCGGGCGCAGGGGCGGCTGCGGGCGCTGCGGAGGTGGCGGTGGTGGTGTTGTTGTTGCTATCAGACGCGGGGGGTTCGAGGTCAGCGTTGGCTGTGGGGGCAGGTTGGTCAGCCCCTGCCGGTGGTGGCGCGATTGCCGTTTTGGTCTGGGCCGGCTCCGCTGTTGCCGCCACTGGGGGGGGTGGCGCCGTTGTTGCTGTTGTTGTTGCTGCCGTTGCCGTAGCATGGCGCAGCGCCTCCCTCACCTGCACATCCTCGCGGATGACCTCTTGCAGGGTCGCCGAGGCCCTCTCCCGTTCCCTGGAGTTGTCCCTGCCCTCGCGGTTGCGGGCCCGCCGCGGGGAGCGGCACCGGCTCCTGCGCTGCTCACCTGGCCTCCCCCGGGCGGGCTGGGCATGGTAGTGGTGGTGGAGCTCGGCGAGGTGCGCCCTCGTCTCCTCCGCGACTGCCCGCTGTGATTCAGCGAGCTCGGCGCGCATCCCCTCCAGCTGCCGCCGCCCGTCTGCCACCATTGCCTGCTGGGCGTCATTGCCCACGCGCTGCCTGCCCAGCTCCTCCCGGAGCTCGCCCAGCTGCTGCTCGCTCGCAGCCCGCAGGCCGTCCGCAGTCGCCTGCGCTGTCGCCTGCACGTCGGCGAGGGCGGCTGTCAGGCGCGCGTCCGCCTGGGCTTGGCTGAGGCGCCCCTCCTCGGCGACGGCGGCCAACCGCGACAGCAGCTCCACCCCTTGCTGTTGCTGCTCACCTAGCGCGGCCGTGATGCGGGCGACCTCCGCCTGTCCCGCGCTGCTCACCCGCTTCTGTTCGTCCTTGAAGGACTTGAACTCCTTGCGGAGGCCGCTCATGCCCGTCTGCAGGGACTTCGCCTGGAGCTGGGGCAGTGCCTGCTGCGCCTCCCCCACGCTCCCCTGCAGCCCCAGCATCGCTTCCCGGGCCCCCTGCACCTCCGCGAGCAGGGCGTGGCGGTGCTCCTCGCTCTGGTCGTGGCGGGTGGTGTGCTGCTGCAGCTGCTCCCGCACTGCCCGAAGGCTCGCCTCCAGCGTCGCCGCCCTCCCGCCGAGGGCCTCACCCCTGCGGCGCTCTTCCCCGAGGCCGCTCTCCGCGTCCTTGCGCAGGCCAACAAGCAGGCCGCGCAGCTCCCCGTGCACTCGGGCGTGCTCCACGCCCTGCCCCTCCAGCTGCGCCTTCAGCTCGCGCACAGCCTTCGGTGTGCCAGGCTGGGGGGGAGTCGCGGCGGGACGCTCCTGGAGGTCGTCCAGCTGGCGCTGCTGGGCTGCCAGGCGCTGCAGGAGCTCATCCTGCCGGGCCTGCTGCTCCCCGAGCTGCTGCTGGAGTCGCCGTACCTCGGCGCGCTCCCCCTGCGCGGCTGCCTTCTGCTCCCCAAGCTCCTGTTGAAGTCGCCGCACTTCGGCGCGCTCCCCTTGCGTGGCCGCCTGCTGGTGGCCTTGTTGTGTAGCGAGTTGTTGCTCAAGGCGCTGTCGCTGCTGGTCCTGCTGCCTCTGCTGCTCCTTGAGCAGATCGTGCAGGCGCTGCACCTCCTGCTGCAGCGCGGGTACGCCGTCCTGCGTGGCGCCGGCGCCAGGGTCGGCTGCGGTGGCGGCGGCGGTGGTTGCGGCGGGGTCGTGGCCGAGGGCCACGAGGCGGCGGCCCAGACGCTCCAGGTCCTTCTGGAGCCGCTCCACACGCTGGCGGGCCTGCTGCGCGTGCTGCTGCGCGGCCGCCGCGGCGCCACCCCCGCGTCCGGTCTTCCCCAGGTGCGTCCTGGACTTGGCGGCCCGGCCCGCCTTCGCCGCCGCCTCGCGCTCTTCCCGCACTCTGGCCTGGAGGCCATCGTACCGCCTCTTGAGGCGGTCCAGCTCCTCTCCCTTCTTCCGCTCCTCCGCCTGCCGCCGCTTCTCCTCCTCCAGCAACGCCGTGTCCGTGAGAGCCACGGCCTTGCCGTTCACCTGCACCGACCATGTGGGGGGGGTGCCAGAGGGGGGGGGGCTGTCCGCGATGATGACGGCTACGCCGTCCTTCGGCTCCTCGACATGCGCCTCCCACTGGAGGAGGCGGAGGATGGCGCGGACATGCGCCGCGCGGTACAGGGGGGGGAGGGGCCCGAGGGTGTATTCCCGGGGTTCGTTGAAAACGAGGGGGGGCAGGGGGGCGGCCTGTTGGCCACCGGCCTGGGGGCCGGTGTTACCGGAGGAGACCCCGTGGAGGTCGGCCTGTGACATCCTGCCCGTGTATCCCTCTCTCCTCCAGTGCTTGTGTGTGTGCGTGGAGATGCTGCAACACCCTGCGTTGCATGTGCCGCGTCGGGGGGAGGGGAGCGAGAGGGCGGTACGTGAAGGCTTTTTTTCTCTGACTGGCCTTCGGATAAGAGAACGGAAGGCAGAAAAGTTTTGAAAAGCAGAGAAGATTCTAGAGTTTGAACGGCAACAAACAGGATCTCGGGATTGTGGGGGACGCAAACCGGTGTGTTCTTCTTTTTTTTCCTTGCCCGTCAGGTGGACCACCGGGTGGGGAGAGAACCGGTGTGAGGCACTTGGGTCCGTCCAGGTGGGCAGGGAACCTGGGGGCGGGGGGCCTCAAATCCCTCTCTCTCTCATGCACGCGTGCTGGGCTCAACGGCCTGTACTCTCCCATCCGCCACCCAACCACCCATGCACAACTCGACGTCCAGAAATCCTTGGTTCTTCTTTTGGCTGGCATGGGGGGTGTTGCCACGCACCCGGTGCCTTTGCACCTGCTGCCCGTAAGGCGGTACCTTCGCCTTTGACGAACACAGCGAACCCAGGAATCACGCGACTGGCTGCTGCACTGTCCCTCAGACCTGCGTTCGGGGGCGGGCGGTCGATATGCACAGCGGGGCAGGGCAAGAAGGGCAGGTTGCGCGGTCTGCCTGCAGCTCTGCACTGGCGAAGGGGAGCAGCAAGGGGGGGTGGTCGTAGTCGCCCTCCTGGTACGGGCAGAAAGCGGCAAGTGCTGCTTCCTTGTTAGCGCGCACACTGTCCCCTGCGTAGATGAAGTTGGACGGGTACTCACCGATGGCAGCAAGTGCCACCTCCAGGTCGTCACGCAGCGCAGTGTCCATGCTGTGGAACAATGAGGGTCTCGTTGCAATAGCCAATGCAAGATCTTTGTCATGGCGCAGTGGGCTGGTGATGTCGGAGTAGGTGACAGTAGTAACGTCGAATGCCCGCAGCACGAAGGACTTGTCACCTCGCAGTGACTCGCTCAGATCGCCGAACTTCACAACCCTCTTCCGAAGTGTCGATGACGATCTCTTTGTCGTGCTGCAACGCCGCGCTCACTTGGTGGAAGTCCTTCAGACAGCCAGAAGAGAGTGCCTTCATGACAACATCTTTCTCTTCCTGCAACGCCGCGCTCACTAGGTGCAAGTCCTTCGCACAACCAGAAGACAATGCCTTCATGACAACAGCGTCAGCGATGGGGATCACGGAATCGACCCTCGGCCTCTGGGCAGGCAGTACCGGGGTAGAACCGGCATGCGCCTCGAAGGCGGTGCGCTTCAGCTGCGCCACGGCGGGGATGGATGGCCGGGTGCCGTCGGGTGAGAGCCTCCCACGAGGCTGCATCAGGTGGCGGTGGGGTGAGGGGAGCACACGGTGGAGGCCAGCCCCTTCAGCACAGCTGGAGGGGTGGCGGGCTCGGGGACAGCGGTACACGGGGTTGCCTCAGGGGAGGGCTGAGGCACAGGCACATGGGGTGGCGGGGCGGAGGGGAGAGCCTCCACATGCGTCACATGCGGCGGTGGGGTGCAGGGGATGGCTTCCACAGGGCTGCAGAGGCAGGCGCGGTCGCCTCTCGGGAGGACGGGGTCGTAGTCACAGGGGGTGTCGGGATAGAGGTAAACACACCACGTGGATCTTTACAAATTAGTGGAGACACACACCGAGCACTTGCTCTTGATGTGATCTCCACTGTCACACTCACCCTCCCACCGCCGTCGAGGTTGATGGGATTCACCGCGCCTGCCGCAATCTCGACGCCCACCTCCCCAGAGCCCAGGTGTCGAGACATTATTCCCTCCCAGAACCGCATACAATTGATTTTTTGAGCTCCGTGCGGATCGGAGTGGGGTTCATCAAATGCGTGTGTGTTGCAGGGCCAGAGAGCCTAGAGCCCACGGCGGTTACTTCCACAATGTTCCCACGTTGCGTCAGTTGAGTGCGGTGAGTTGAGGCCGTACAGCTGTTGTGGGGGGCAACCGCTCTCCGAGCTTGAAAAATCCTTTATGCCACTCGGGAAATGAGCGACTGGCAGCATCTCTTTGCCGTTGAATCGCTGCCTCCTGAACACAAAAGGGAAAGGCCTCATGAGGGAAACCCGCAAACCCGCGCATGCTGAGACGCCTCCTGCTGAGCACACATAATGGTTCAGAGAAGCAACCGAGAAGGGGTAGTGCTAGAGAGAAGAAGAAGAAGAAGAAGAAGAGGCACAGAGTGTTGACTCCCGCTTGCCCAATCAACAGCACTGCAGAATCGTGGAACCGGGCAGCTCTCAGCGGCAGAGGGCAACGCAACACGATGCGTGGGCACACCATTACATGTGATGACTTGCAGCAGCAAGTATCTCGCGGTCTTCCTTCAGGCTGTCGTGTGCGCACACGAGTGAGTCCCCATTTTGTTGAACTGCAGCAAGAACGATCTCACGATCACCCTTCAGGCTGTCGCGTGCGTAGTGGAGTGAGAACCCATCTTGTTGAACTGCAGCAAGAACGATCTCACGATCACCCTTCAGGCTATCGTCTGCGTACCTGAGTGAGAACCCCAGCTGTTGAACTGCAGCAAGAACGATCTCACGATCACCCTTCAGGCTGTCGCGTGCGTACTCGAGTGAGAACCCCTGTTGAACTGCAGCAAGAACGATCTCACGATCACCCTGCAGGCTGTCGTCTGCGTACTCGAGTGTGTACCCATGTTGTTGAACTGCAGCAAGAACGATCTCACGATCACCCTTCAGGCTGTCGTCTGCGTACTGGAGTGTGCACCCATGTTGTTGAACTGCAGCAAGAACGAACTCACGACATGGTTTGACATAAGACTTACTTATTTTTACGCTTATTCCGTAAGATTTGTAAGTCTTATAAGACTTACGGAAATCTTACGGAAATCTTATAAGACTTATAAGAATCTTACGGATTCTTATAAGTCTTATAAGAATCTTACGGATTCTTATCAGGCTTACGGAAAATCTTATAAGATTTTTTTATCTTACCAAAAATCTTATCGATAATATAAGACTTACAAATCTTATCGGAAAAATCCGTAAGTCTTATAAGACTTACGGAAAATCTTATAAGTCTTATAAGATTTTCCGCAAGTCTTATAAGACTTATCGGATTTCTGGCAAGAATTTTCCGGAATCTTACAAGAATCTTATGAGATTTTCCCAAAATCTTATAAGACTTTCTCAGATTCTTACAAGTCTTATAAGATTTGACGGCTTATCGTAAGAATTCTTGGCTTTTTTTCGTAAGTGTTCGGAGCCAATAAGCGTAAGAATCCATAAGAATCCAACAAGATTCTTAAGCGGCTTGTCAAACCATGACACGATCACCTTTCAGGCTGTCATCTGCGTACCTGAGTGAGTCCCCATTTTGTTGAACTGCAGCAAGAACGATCTCACGATCACCCTTCACGGTGGTGTGCGCATGTTCGAACCAGTCTGGCACTCCTTCCCCCTCATCCACTGCTCGAAGGACCTCATCGCGAGACGTCACCCACAGCGGGACCTGCCACAGTTGCTTCTCCCCCTTGTGCACCGCATCGAGGTGAGGGTCGGGACAGAGGGTGACGTGAACCACGCATCCGGCTTCGACACCTGCATGGCTCAGAGGCTCGTCGTCACACACCGCTTTGCCCCCCACCGACAGATGCACGTCCTCTTCCTCCACACCATCAGGGTAGCGCAACGCCTCGCGTGCTTCGAGCTTCAGCCTGTCGGGCTTCTCGTCCATCCCGATGTCGACAGCGTGCGTCACGCCTGTCGCCGCGTCCGTCAGGACTCCATAACCACGCCTGTGAAAAGTTAGCAGCGCCCTGCAGGGTGGTGTGGCTCTGTGTGTGTGTTGCAATCAATCAGGAGGCATGCGCGTAACGAGAGGTGAAGCCCCCCACCCCCTGCCTGAAACCGCACACCCCATCCGACCAGCCCCCTTCGGTGCATTTGATCACGAAGAGTAACTCCCCTCTCCCCTCTCCACCACATTTGGAGGGAGGCTAAGTGCCAAGAGGGCAAGGCTTGCCCGCAATGTGTTGCTGCGTACACTTAGCCTCCCTCACACAGGAACCGATGGGGAACTCCAGTGCAGGCCATCTGTGCTTGTCTTTTGTTTGAGATGCGTTGTCGCTTCCACACACAAAACCTCAACTCCTGTTCCGGGGGAGGCTAGTGGTGTGCGCTTGGGTGCGTCCAGGTGGGCAGCGTGCCTGGGGGCGGGGGGGCCTCCAATCCCTCTCTCTCTCTCTCTCTCTCTCGCTCTGGGCTCTGTGGCCATTCCTCCCATCCACCACCGAACCGCCCTGCACAACGAGACAAAAAGGCCTTGACACACACCCACACCGTTCCGAACCCTGACCGCCCTATCTCCGTCCCGTGGCCAGTCCGAAGGCAAGCAAGTCAGGCACAGGAAACGCAACAAAGCAAAAGGGCACAAACGATGGCGACGGTGGACCCAGGACAGTGGACGTTGGTACACAACACGCAGAGGCATGGCAGGGGAGCGGACCGTGACACGCCAGATACTCACTGGAGGGCAGCAAGGAATCCGGGGTGGTGCTGTGGATCGGTGTTCGTGTTGCTGTCTGAAACACACTGCGCTGTGTAAACAAGACACACCGTGCGCTCCCACTCAAATGTCGCATTGCAGAGTAGTGAACGTAACTTCCATCCATAGGGTGAGGTGGGGGAGGAGGGAAGGTGCCTGTGGGGGGCAGTTCGCATTGGGAACAGTGGCGCTGCTGGCAAGAGTGATGTTTGTCTTGTGGAGGGACCAGGCACCAGGTGCCACACGAAGGAAGCAGTGCACGCATTCTGCCCGCAGGCGGGCATGCGCTGGGAACACAAGGGCAAGAGCAGGCTGGCTTCACACGGAAGGGCCTGAGGGCATGTCCTCGAAGGTGGCTGCGCACTGCAGGGAACGTACCAGCCTGAAGGAGGCCACGTATCAGGACAGACCCTGCTTGGACAGGTTACCCGTTCAAACAACAAACACCCAATGCACTGCCTGTGCACTTGAGTGGAGGGGTTGTGCCCCACTGAGGATGATAGAAGATGGGTGCCTTCGCTCTGTGCCACTGTGTGTCAAACTGTGTCACTTTGCAGCCAGTTTTGTGAGGCGCTTCGCCTTTCCTCACTCTTCTGCAGTTCTGAACGAAGGCATGCACCGGTGAGAACAGTTTCAGGGTGGAGCGTGGTGGGGAACATCACGACATGCATGTCCTGACTGGGACACCGTTGGAAATGATGAATTGGGAGATGGTGGAGAACACACTCCTTATGCGGGTATGTGCCAGGCACACCTGTGTGTGGTACTGTTTACCTGAGCTTTCCTCTACCGTCAATCCACCTTCTGTACTTCAGGCAGCTCAACGGGACAGGTAACCCGTTCAAACAACAAACACCCAATGCACTGCCAGTGCACTTGAGTGGAGGGGTTGTGCCCCACTGAGGATGATAGAAGATGGGTGCCTTCGCTCTGTGCCACTGGGGGTCTTTGCTGGTCGACAAACTTCGTCAGTTTTCAGCCAATTCAACAGGAAATGCACCAAAATGCACTGACGACCACCCCGTAGCGAAGACCCCCAGTGGCACTTTGCAGCCAGTTGTGTGAGGCAGTTCACCATTTCTCACTTCTCTGCATTTCTGAACGAAGGCATGCACCGATGAGAACAGTTTCAGGGTGGAGCGGGGTGGGGAACGTCACGACTTGCGTCCTGACTGGGACATCATTGGAATGATGAAGTGGGAGATGGTGGAGAACACACCCCTTATGCGGGTCTGTGCCAGGCACACCTGTGTGTGTGGTGCTCTTTATCATCTTTTTTTTTTGCGGCCTGTGTGGTTGTCTTCGTCGTTTTTCTTCTGCGACCGGACATCCCCTTCTGGAGACACCGATCTACACTATGAACCGCTAGCTGATGCTGGAGCTTTCGGGAGCCTCTGCGAGTGGGTGGCCACGTTTTCTTTGGTGGACGCATCCAAAAGGAAATAAAGAAATAAAGAACCCGAAAAGAGGTCGAGGCACCCGCTCCACACCAGCATCTTGGGGCTGGGGGTTCTCAGTTCACACAGGTGAGGATCAGTCCTCTGTGAGGCGCTTATCCTGAAGACGTTCCAGTTCCCCAGTCGGTCTCCAGAAACTCGGGCCGCGTCTGGCGCTGTATCGCCTCGGCGGGGCTGTCGTCCCTTACAGTCTTCTCTGTACGAGGTCATCCACAGGCTGCACACCTGCCCCGCGGCTGTGTGGCAGTCTTCGCGGAGTGCAATGCGAAGGTCTGGCCTGACGTGGTGTGACTATTTAGACTCCAGGTGTCTCCACCCTTCCTGGTCTGGGGAGCCTCGGTACCCAAGCCGTTTTAGGTCATGCTCCGGACCACGGCCGTGCTAGACTCCTGGTGCAGGCACCCGTCATGGTCCGGGGACGGCCCCCCCAGGCAGTTTAACGTCTTACCCAGGACTTATCTTTGTGCAGTGGCCCATCCACTGTCTTTGGCACCGCACACAGGGGTGGGGGAGAGAGGTGGTGTTCACGGGATGCGTGCAATGCACGCAAGGAAGGTTCCTGAAGTGTGTCAGGAGTGTTGATGCAGAAGGGTGTGATGTGGTGATGAAGAAGATTCCATGCCATGAACAGGAAGACCCCTTCGTGCATCACCACGCCACCCCACTCCACCAAACACACAACACACAGCAGCAGTGCAGAAGACACCAACAGCAAGCACTTTGTGCGCTTCACGCGATGCGATACAATCTCCTGCTGCTCGTTCACACAACCACAGAAGGGCAAGAAGGACGAGAGCTCACAGCCCGGTCATGTCCCACACAAACAGCTGGCCATCATGGCCTGCCGTGGCCACACGTGTCCCGTCGGGGGAGAAGCTGAGGCGCCGCACAGCTCCCGCGTGCCCCGCAAGCTCGGCCACTGCCGCCCCGCCGCTGGTGCCCCACACCACCACCGGGCCCGCCCCGGCAGCGGCGACGAGGCGCCCGTCGGGCGAGTGCTGCACGTCGAACACGATGCCCGACCCGTGCTGCAGCCGCAGCCGCCCGCTTGTGCTGGCATCGCTGCCGCCAGTGCCAGCACCAGCCCACAGCCCCACACGCACCGTCCCGTCGTCCATCCCGCGCGCAAGCTCGTCCCCGTCAGGCGAGAAGGACAGCGCCGTCACACGCGCCCCCACAGACACCACCGCCGCCACCTGCTGCCCGTTGTCCACGGCGAACACACGCACCGCCTCTCCCGCCTCCGCGTGCACCGTCACTGCTGCCACGCGTGCCGCTGCCCCAGATCCAGATGCAGCTGGTACAAACGCAACCTCGCGCGAGTGCCTGTGCAGCACCAGCTCCGGACGCATCCCCGCAACAGCGTCGTGCACACGCGTCACCTCCTCCTCCACCCCGCCAACCACGAGGTGAAGCCCGTCCGGCGAGAACCGCACACGCCGCACAGGCCCCGCCGCCGCGTCCCCGTGCTCCAGCTCCAGCAGCACCGCCCCAGTCGTGGCGTCGCACACCACAGCACGCCCACCGGCCCCGCCCACCGCGACACGCGCCCCGTCAGGCGAGAAGGCCACGTCGTGCCCGGCAAACCCACCGCACACGAGCGACCGCAGCTGCGCCCCGGTCGCTGCGCTGAAGACACGCACCTTCCCGTCGCTCCCGCCTGCCGCAACCTCCGACCCGTCCGCTGAGTGTGCCACGCTCAGCACGCTGCCGGTGTGCTGGATCCGCAGCACGCACCGCAGAGACGCTCCCGCTGCGCACACACTCGCAAACGTGTCGGGGATGTCGCAGCTTTGTGGCACAGACGTCTCGGGTGTGGGCGTTGAAGGCGCGAGTGTTGCAGGCGCAGGTGTCGCAGGCGCAGGCGTTGCAGGTGCGGATGTCAGAGGTGCAGGTGTTGCAGGCGCAGGTGTTGCAGGTGCCTGTGTTGCAGGTGCCTGTGTTGCAGGTGCGGGTGTCGCAGGTGCCTGTGTTGCAGGTGCAGGTGTCGCAGGCGCAGGTGTTGCAGGTGCGGGTGTCGGAGGTGCAGGTGTTGCAGGTGCCTGTGTTGCAGGTGCGGGTGTTGCAGGTGCCTGTGTTGCAGGTGCCTGTGTTGCAGGTGCAGGTGTTGCAGGTGCGGGTGTTGCAGGTGCCTGTGTTGCGCAGGTGTCGCAGGCGCAGGCGTTGCAGGTGCGGGTGTTGCAGGTGCAGGTGTCGCAGGCGCAGGCGTTGCAGGTGCGGGTGTTGGAGGTGCGGGTGTTGCAGGCGCAGGTGTCGCAGGCGCAGGTGTCGCAGGCGTTGCAGGTGCGGGTGTTGCAGGTGCAGGTGTTGCAGGCGCAGGTGTTGCAGGTGCGGGTGTTGCAGGTGCAGGTGTCGCAGGCGCAGGCGTTGCAGGTGCGGATGTTGCAGGTGTTATGGAGGATTCGAACTCGTATACACCAGACGGATTTGTATGGTCACCCGCGACAAACAAATTGTTCGTGTTGTAGAACGTCCCAGCGTAGTTGAGCGAGCCGGATTCCAGTGCGTCGATCGACGCCAGCTGTGCTCCGGTGCTGACCTGGTAAATCTTTGAGTTGCCACTTCCTAGGACGAGAATCGACGACGAGTCAAAGTTGAACGAGAGAGAGTACACATTTGAACCATGGCTAATGGTCAGGTGTGTGGAGTAGTCACTCAGTTTAATGATACGCACACTAGGGGGGTCTTCGCTACAGGGTGATCGTCAGTGCATTTTGGTGCAATTCCTGTTCAATAGGCTGAAAACTGACGAAGTTTGTCGAAGTTTGTCGACCAGCGAAGACCCCCTAGTACTTCCTGACTTTAACGCGGCATACACCCCATGTGGTGACACTGTGACGCCGGTCACAACGACTGTCGATGGTACGGTGTGGAGTGGATTCCCATGGCTTACATCCCACACAATGGTACCCAGTGCCCCGCTGATGAGCTTCGTCCCGTCAGTGCTGTATTGGAGACCATAAACAGCAGAAGAGTGACCTCCAGTCAGAGCCCGCACCTCTGACCCGTCTGCAGCGTTCCAGATGTAGATCCTCCCGTTGATATGCCCAGAAGCAACATATGCCCCGTCTGGCGAGTAGGCAACACTGTAGCAGGTGCCTTTCGTTGCATCAATCCAGAGCTGGGCCCCGGTGCTCACAGTGACGACAGCAACCCCTTCGGTCCCCGCAGCCACTGCCAACCTTGATGAGTCAGGGGAGAAGACAGCTTTCTGCACGTAGTTGTAGGAGGGTACTGTGTGTGTAGCCCCTGTGCTGATGGTGTACACAGATAGGCCCGCAGTATAAGCGGAAACAGCGACCATCGTGTCGTCATGTGAAACTGCGAGGCCTGTGACAAATGATGATAGCCCACTGACAATGGTCGCAGTACACTCGGAGCCCACATTGCTGGGGCATGCTGAACGTATCGAGGATTCGAACTCGTACACACCAGACCCACTTGCGACGTAGTCACCCGCGACAAACAAATGGTTCGTGTTGTAGAATGTCCCAGCGTAGTTGAGCGAGCCGGATTCCAGTGCGTCGATCGACGCCAGCTGTGCTCCGGTGCTGACCTGGTAAATCTTTGCGTTGCCACCTCCTAGGACGAGAATCGCCGACGAGTCAAAGTTGAACGAGAGAGAGTACACATTTGAACCACGGCTAATGGTCAGGTGTGTGGAGTAGTCACTCAGTTTGATGATACGCACACCAGTAAGTTCAGACTTTAACGCGGCATACACCCCATCTGGTGACACTGCGACGTGTGTCACAATGGCTGCCGATGTCGATGGTATGGTGTGGAGTGGATTCCCACTGCTTACATCCCACACAGTGGAATCCTCTGCACCGCTGATGAGCTTCGTACCGTCAGTGCTGTATTGGAGACCAAGAACTTGTTTAGAGTGACCCCCGGTCAGAGCCCGCACCTCTGACCCGTCTGCAGCGTACCAGATGTAGATCCTCCCGTTGATATGCCCAGAAGCAACATATGCCCCGTCTGGCGAGTAGGCAACACTGAAGCAGGTGCTTTTCGTTGCATCAATCCAGAGCTGGGCCCCGGTGCTCACAGTGACGACAGCAACCCCTTCGGTCCCCGCAGCCACTGCCAACCTTGATGAGTCAGGGGAGAAGACAGCTTCCTCTGCGTCGTTGTAGGAGGGTACTGTGTGTGTAGCCCCTGTGCTGATGGTGTACACAGATAGGCCCGCAGTATATGCGGAAACAGCGACCATCGTGTCGTCATGTGAAACTGCGAGGTGTCTGATGGTGTGTGATAGCCCACTGACAATGGTCGCAGTACACTCGGAGCCCACATTGCTGGGGCATGATGAACGTGCAGCGAAGCACAGTGACAGCAGCACCGCTGAAGCTGCCATGGCCTTGGTGTGTGCAGGTGTGTGTTGTATCTGCTGGGTGGTGGTGTCAGGCCAGGTGCACAGTACGCGAGTACAATTGCTTTGTTACAGTCGTATTTACTCTGAATGATATTTGTTAACAAACCGCAATAACATTTTCAAAAAATGTTACTGGGGGCCTTCGCTACCAAGTGTGACTGAGTGAGAAAAAGTGAGCCACAGCCCACTTCCCCTCACTGACTGACGAGCTGTGACGAGCAGTGACTGGTAGCGAAGGCCCCCACTGAGGAATAATTTAAAAAATGTTATTCTCGGGCTCTCCGGGGACCCGGGAATAATTAATTTATTTAGCGGATAACATTGTGAATAAATACGACTGTATGCTCATCCATAACCCATCCATTATCAACAACACTCCAAGCAATACTTCCTGTACTCTAGGGTTTGACGAATAATAACGACCAGCGAAGACCCCCTGTATTTGCATTTGGGTTTGACCCACCTGATTTTGCCCGAAACCAATCTCCGAAAATCTCCAGTTTACCACCACCAAACGCCACCAAACTCCGCCAAACTCCACCAAACTCGGGCCAAAATCAGCTACAAAATGGAGGTCACTACCGTTTCTACCGGGCACAGTAAGGGGAAGATGGGCCTGTGGGGTTGATGCGGTACTGGTTTTCGTCTTGGGAAGGGTCCCGTTGGGAAGAATATCCGATTTGCTTGACCGCACGACGCCGTTGGGTGAAGGAGAAGTCGTACGGTACACTTCCTGTTCCTGGACAGACCGGGGTTCGAACCGTACTACAGGCCAACTTTAGTCTGGGTACGGGAGTCTGAGACGCGAATGCGTGTCCTAGTCACACAGGCAATGCGAATCGCATTCTCGCATGCGAGAATGCGGTAGACAGGTAGTTGGTCAATGAAACCGTCTCCTCTTCACTATATTCGACTCGCACCCTGCATCACACATTCAATTCTCCAAGTAGTCTGCCTGAAGGCAGCTGGAGGCAGTTTGGGTGGTGTAGCCGTCACGCGACGTGTTCAAGTCTGTCCACATATTGACACAGAGGTGGTTCTCACAGGGTATTTTGAGGGTTTCTCCACTCGACGGGGGGCCAGGGGTGCAATTTTTACTGTTTTCCACGAGGATGTTGTCGGGAGGTGTTCAAGGCCTACCTGGTCCTGAGTGCGGCACACCTTGTTGCCGACACCCCCTTGGCCTTCTGGAAGAAGGCCAAGGCAGCCCTCCTCCCCGCCTTTGGCCGTACGTGGTGGAGTGTCTGCAGACCTGGCTGAGTATGACGAACGTGGACTGCATCTTCAGCATCGCCACCGCGGAGAAGAAAGACGAGCACGCGTATCGCCAGATGAGGACACCGTCAAGTTGTGCCTGAGGCGGGCAGGTGGTGTGCTGGGGTTTACGGGTGGTGGGTACCCC
Source organism: Rhynchopus euleeides (assembly GCA_963210315.1). Lineage (NCBI taxonomy): Eukaryota > Euglenozoa > Diplonemea > Diplonemida > Diplonemidae > Rhynchopus > Rhynchopus euleeides. The sequence continues at coordinate 1,744,600 of OY723318.1, read as the reverse complement.
CGAGAATGCGACTCGCATTGCCTGTGTGCCTAGTGGGAGTCGCGAGATGGCCGCCCGTAGTCCGGCTCAAATTTCAGCGGCCGGACAGGATTTACAGCCATTTTGGGTGAGGCCATCCCTTCCCAAAGTCGCATGAAGCTGAATGGCTGAAGTACCTCGCTGTGACCAGTTCCCCTGCTGCAGCCAGGTAGCGGGCTGCCTCCTTGTCGCGGTGCAGCAACAGTTCGTTGGTGGCGGTGAGGGGGTTCCGGCTTGGGCCGTGGCGAAAGAGATGCTTCAGGGAGACCCTCGATGGGGCGTGGCCCGGTGCTGCAGGCAGGGTACACGTACTGGTCTGTGTCCGGCTGCTGTGGTCATCGGCAAGGCGTGTGTGGTCTGTCCGAAGGAGGCGGATGGTGGTCTCCCTCAGGTGGATCCTCTGTGGATAAGGCCTTCGCGTCTCTCCGATCCTGCATGGGCTCAGGTCTCCAGATGTTCATCACCCCTTGCCTTGCTGTAGGTCGGTGGGATGGCGCCCGAGCTCCGCCTTGTAGCTGGCGCAGCGGAGTCGTGCAGGTCAGGCAGGCTCCTTGAGGCCTCCGAGGTGATGTGCGCGCCCCACCCCGTGGTTCCTTGTAGAGTCGCAGACAGGTCCGTGCGCACGGTGGGAGCGTTCGTATCGTCCGTTCCGTGCCAGGTCCTGGAGAATACCTTTGGTTGAGTATTGACTCTCTCGGGTTCAAACCCCATTCAAGGTCCTTCGCTACGTCATCACTGGTCGTCAGGGGAAGAACGGCGTCCCTCACTTTTTTCACTGCTCACAGGAGCGAAGGCCAAGTCCAACATAAGTGGTAGCCTTGAAGAGAAGGCTCCTGATATCTCCAAGAATTGCGCCGAAGGCCACACCTGCCCACCAGGTTCTTCCCCGTCAGTCGAACAGTTTTGTTCATGTTCTGGGCAGGGTGCTCTGCCTCGGTCACCCCGAAGCCTGCTTCAACTAGGCTAGCCCAACACCTTCCCTCGGTGTTCTCACAGGGGTGTCCTCAGTATCTGGGTCCCTACGGCAAGACAGCGTACCAGGCTTTGCGAACCCGAAACAGGCTGTCCTGGTGGTTGCATACCGCCGCAAGCATGACCCTGTTGCTGCGTAGTCATGTTTTCCGTGAAGTGGGGTGGCGACAGGGTGTAAGTCACGAGGGGAAGGGCATGTGGAACGGCCACTGCCCAATCCCCAGCGCCCTCCGCCCCATAGGACATTCGATTTTTTGCAGGGAACCACCACACAACACCGCACAACACCACCGAACGCCACCAAACTCCACCAAACTCGGGTCAAAATCAGGTGGTTGACCCCCTGCGCAGAGTCAAAGCAGAAGCAGTAAATATCACAGGTCCCTCACCACTCAGTGCCTTGCCTGGATTGGAAAATCCATACCACTGCCCTGCCTTGGGAGCAAGGTATGGGGTTTACCCTGTTCTACCAGCCCCGCCTCCCCCGAAGAATCAACGGGAGGAGCCTGGGGACCAGCTGTATAAACGAACCCACCCTCCACATCCTCCCAATGATCGACTACCTGTGTGTCCACATGTCATGCCACAGTCGGTGGTCGTCGCACACCCCACCTTTTCTCAATGAACCACATCCGTATTTCAGATGTGTGTGTGTGCACCTACACCAACAAAGTGACCCCACTACGATCCGCACGGAGCCCAAACAACGCAGGAGAGAACCGCGTTTCCTCCCTCGCGCCATCAGGACCATACCCCCGGTTGGCCCGCTCTACCCTTTGGCGCATGAGGGGCTGGGAAGGGTGGGGCCCGTTTGATCCATGCATGGCCATGATAGTGGAGTGCGCGTGTGTTTGGATTTCACCCACACACAAACACAAGCACACGCTCCGCAGTTCCTGGCTGCGTGCCTCACCCGCTCCCCCCCACCCCCATGCCCGCCGCTCGGTAGGGGGAGCTCGTGCCACACGGTGGGGCACGAACACGGAGAACTACAAATTCGTCGAGAATGAACTCTCGCTCCAAAGGTCAGAAGGGGCGGAGCACCCTGCTGACACAGAGCATAAAGGCTTCTCCCCGATGGGAAAGGAAGGAGAAGGCTGCGTGAAATAATGGGGTGATCGAGAACCGGGTTCCGTGTAGGTTGCGTGTGGGTCAAAAACCTGATTTCGATCACCCCAACAGTACGCGCAGCGGTGCCGGGACGTTGAACATTGCCTCCAGGCCTCCAGGCCTCCAGGCATTCGAACCCTCAGCCCGGATGGAGTTGTGGCCCCTCGAAGCCCCACCCACCCTGCCCCGCGTCACCAGCCTGACTTGCTCAGAAACACGCTCGTACCTCCGCCGTGCGAGGAACCGGCGGGCAGCACCTTGCACCTTCACGACCGCCCTCAGCACGGCTGGGTCCACTGCCACAGCAGGGTGTGGCCCCAAACGCCGGTGATACTGACCCACGCGAGAGGTACTCTTCGTCATGTGGGGAGGTGGCGGTGCACACCTGATCCGTCGCTGTTGCAGAGCGTTGGGACTGCAGACGACCTGAAAGCGGGGAACGCGACCACTGAGCTGTAGGGAACCTCCGACCCGCAAACCCACAGCCACAGGAGAGGCCTCGCCATTGCTACACATCGCGCACACAGCACGCTGTCAACGCCCTCATCAGAGCCGGGCGCCGTTTCTGGCCTGTTGGGGTGAAGGTCCACAGACAGAGGGCTGGCCACGGCAGCCCCACGAGAGAGGGCGGGGAAGACGTGGACCAGCCTCAGAGGACATCGACAGCGACTGCTCCTAGAGGATCTCGTCCCTGGGTCATGTTGGAATTGTTAGAAGGGTGCGACGCACGGCTTGTCCCATATTTACGGCGCGCCTTGATGCCTCTGAAGACACTCCGGATCTTGACTGCCGTATCGGACTCGATGTGGCGCAGACGTCCTGAATCTGCTGCTGCGCCTTGCTTGCAATGCTCTCGCCCACCCACGCGTCCAGGTAGGTAAACAGCTCGCTCACCAGGCATCTGCATCTGTCGTCAGCTGATTGAGGGTGTGATATGAGGGTTCTATCCAACAAGGATATCAAGGCGGTACTTTCAAAGTCCTGCCAAGGACAGCGCCACGTGGGTGTGTGCTTCTGATATATGTTATGTCATCATGTGAACCCTCCCCAGCGTGTGCCAACATCCCTGACACGCTCACGAAAAGCATGACACGGAGAAAACAGGTGCCGAAACAACCTGCCGAGCACACGGGTGGTGCCACGTTGATCCACGCAGCGATCTCCCATGACAGGAATCCTTGTCGCCACGGCAGAGTCGCCGCAGACTGTGGGAGAGGTGTCGCCAGTCACCTTGAGGTTGCAGTGTGTCATCAGGCTAAGACCCGTGCCCTCTTCACCTCCCCTGTTAGGTTGCTCCCATATCGTTGCCTGCTTTGGGGCCTGAAGGACATAGGGGTCCAGCAGGCACTTGAGCATCGCAAGGCATGAGTGGCTGTTTCAAACTCCTGGTGCAAGCACCCGTCATGGTCTGGGGAAGCCCTCCCAGGTAGTTTAACGTCTTGCCCAGGACCGCAGCATCTGTCTCTGCCACCTGCACGGCGGCGCACGACGGGTCGCAGCTGCCTGGTGCGGTCAGAGGCTGGGCCCGGGCAGGAAAAAAGAAGAATACGGCGACTCGCTCCTGCTCCTGCTGGTAGTGCGCATGTGCCCGCTGCATGTGCTGCCGCTGGCGCTGCCTCTCCTCCTGCTGCAGCGAGACAGCGGGCCGGCACGCCACGCACCACGCGCCGTGCAGGCACTGCGGCTGCCTGGAGGCGTGCGCGTGTTCAAAACTATCTGTGCCCCCGCTGGATCGTAAAGTGACAGCAAAATGAGACAACAAACCAATTACTGCCGAAAGTTGTTTTGTTGGAACGCAGACCCCACTCTTTGTGTACACCGCTCCCCGGTCTAATGAAGTGGTGTGAGTGGGGACGCACAGCTAAAGGCACAGAAAGTTTCCCCAGTGTCTCCGCCGAACTAACAAAACATGACCCGAACGGCCGTGTGAGTGCATGAGAAAAACGATCGTGAACAGCCGACACCCGAATGCACCCGGAGGCCCAGCTCGGCCAGCAGGTAACATTGCAGCTTGCTGAGACAGGAGTTTCCCGTCAACTGCAGTGGATATCAATGCCTGTTCGGGAAAAGAGTACGACTTCCGCGTAAAGAAGTGGGAGAAAGGGAACTCTGTGCGGAGCGGCTTCTTCGTAGAGAGTGCGGAACAAAGGCCCTCGGGCTGATCTGGTTCAGGAGAGGCACCTCCACATTGGTCAGCTCCTCAACGAGCTCCACGGCCTGCGTGCCTGACGTGCAGGGCCGCGCACTACCAGCCACCGTACCCACTCTGGCACGAGCTGGACTGCGAAGGTCACACTGGCAATGCAGAGGAAGGCAACGAACAGCCACGCGCCTGTCGTATCCGCTCCCTGCGTGCCGCGTGTCGCGTGCACGGCGATGGCCAGACCTGCAAGGAGTGCATACAGTAGGAGCGCCAAGGACACACGGCACAGGGCACGTCCGACGTGTGGCAGGTCACGCACATGCGCCCCGTCGGCCAAAAGCATGAATGTGAGCAGGTTGATCTGGTAGAAGGAGGGCTGCGACTCGCCTGCCTGCTGCAGTGCAGAGGGTGTTACCCGCCGGGGACTCCTCAAGCTGCCTCAACAGGGCGGTGTAGTTCCCATCGAGCCGTCTGTCCCCGAATACATGCAGGGCAATGTAGTGGTGATCGCATGCGGTGCTCTCAAGAAAGCCTGGGCACCTGATGGCTGAGTCCACGTACAGCTGCGAATCAAAAGAACTTAACACCAGGAGATGATCATGAAACGCAACGTAGAAGTGAGGCCTGTCCAGAACGCCTGACTCTTCGATGACACGCAAGGCCGTCTCCTGCTTGGTATCCAACAGGAGCTGCACGACAGCTGCTGCACTGGCGAGGTTCCCCTCCAGCAGGGCGCAGCACACCACACCGCGGCAGCCGTAGTGCAAGTAGTGGGAGGTCAGTGTGTTCAGCACACCACGCTTGTCGTCAGCCAGCTGACATCCCAACAGACGTTCGGAAGGGCAGGGAGCGAGCACAAGCCGCGCGGCCTGCACGTCGTCCTGCTGACAGGCCAGCTCCAGGGAATCGAAGGACCCTGGCTTGGTGTCCACATCCACCGTGGCACCCGCCTCCAGCCCCGGCACGTCGCGCAGTGGCGTGGCGTTGCACCCGGCAACGGTATCGCCGCAGAGGGCAAGCCGCACCCGCACCCGCGCGTTGAGGGTGTCTGCGGCACGCAGGCGCAGCACCCCGAGCGTGGCGTCGCTGCCCAACCCCACCGGCGCCAGCACACCGTTGGGCAGGCGCAGGTGCAGCAGCACACCGTCTCCCGCGTCGCACAGGTCAGCCTCTGCCCATTCGGGGAAGCTTTCGTAGCCACTTGCTTCCTCAGGCAGGCCGTAGGCGGGCCGTAGACGGGTCCCAGATGCTCACCACCTCTGCGCCTGCGTGGTGTGCCGTGTAGTAGGGCGCGTCCCTGTTGAAGTAGTACACAACCAGCACAGGGCACACGATGGACAGCAGCAGCGCAAGCGTCCCCAACCCACCGCGCAGGGAGAGCCGCGTGGCCCGCTCCTGCACGCGCACAAAGTTGGGAGCATATGCAATTGCATCGAACATCGCAAGGGGTAGTCCTGTTGCAGGGTGGTGTGGCAGGCATCACACAACGACAACCATCACTTCAGACGTGCCGCACCCCTGCCCCCCGACGACCCAAGACATGGCCAGGCGGTGGGTGGCGGTGGTGTTGCGCGGAACACGACAAACAAGGTTGGTGCTGGTGGTGGGGAGGGTTGGGTCTGAGGGGCGACAGGCTGCGTTTTTGGACTCGCTCTCGTCACGCCTCCGTCGATGCACCACTCACGGAAAAGTTTTTGACGGGGAGGTGGAGGCACCACTGCCGCCCAGGCTCATCTGCGCACCTTCGTGTAGCCCCAGACGGACCGGGGTAGAGGAACACTGCAAGGCTGGGCGGCCCCCTGACGCTGGTTGAATTAACCCTTTTCAGCCGCCAGAAATTCAAGCCTTGGTGTTACTGCCATTGTTTTACTCTTTGCGTCCAGAACATACTGGCAGGTTTGCGGGACGACAGCCGTCAATACCAGAGCCGGCAATTGGTCGAGACCCTAGAACCGTTGGGCACTGTGCTATGTGTTCTGACAAATGAGGTCCTTGACCCAACTGCGCCACATCTGAGTGTAGCATCCTAGAAGGGAATGAGAGCAGAACCGGAAAACACGCAAACACGCAAAGCAGGCCCCAGGGCCCACTCAGGGTGAAACGGAAGACACAGGATACACAGAGACAGAAGTGTTGCTGCTTATGAAGACCCACCTCCCGCAGGGGCTGAGTGCAACATCGTAGCCCACCCCGCCCACCTCCCCCAGACACCCACCTGTGCTGAGGCGGTACAGCTTGGTGGAAGAGCTGCATCTCACGGCAACAACATCACCCGGTTGTGACACAGCAACTGAGTAGGCGATGTCGTCCAATTGCACAGTCCGCAGGCAGCTGAGGGAGGTTGCGCACCACACCTTGAGAGACTCGTTGTAAGAGCACGACACCAGGTGCTGCTCGTCGCTGGTCAGGGCGATGCCGGTGACGTCGTCGGTATGATCCTCCAAGACGTGTATGTGTGTGAGGGTGGTGATGTCCCACACACGGATGCTGCAATCAACTGACCCGCTGAAGACCCTCGTGCGCGACACAGCAAGGCTGTAAACAGATTTGCTGTGACCCTCCAGCACCGTCGCAGTCGGTGTGCCCGACAAGTCCCACACACGCACTTTGCCTGCATAGTCTCCGGACACCAGACGTCCGCAGTGTGACCACGCTGCACTACACACGCCGGTGTCCAGCATGCACGCCTGCTCCCACGTCGTTGTCAGCCACACGCAGAGGGTGCCGTCAGAAGATCCGGTCGCCAACCACATACCACATCCCGAGAACGCAGTGCAACGAATAGTATTGTTGCCGTGTGGAAAGTCCGCGACCATCGCAGCGGTGCTGGTATCAAACACAGTGATGTGTCTGTTGGAGCGGTGACCCACCGCACACAGCGTCCCACACCTTGACAGTGCGATGCGGAATATCCCGTCGCTATGCCCGGTTGAGTAGACTGCGGGGGCCTTGACGTTGGACCAGCGCGGGACGAGCTGGACAGCACCCCCGTCCTCCAGACCCGTGTCGGCAACGCACTGCGCATCGTCCAGCTCCTCCTCACACCCTTCGATTTGTGCTGCCACCCGTGCAGCCACACGGGCTGCATCGAAGGATCTCGAGAACATCTCCTCGATCGCGTCCGACTTCAGCCCGGCCACGGTCCCACCTTCCGGAACACCAACGACACAGCTGTGCCCGGCATGACGAACAGACACATCCATTTCTGGTTTTCTTCCCCTTCCCCCCCCTGATTCTTGATTCTTGATTGTTGGGTGGAGGAGATCCAGCCTTGGCAGCTGGTTGGAGCACAGTGGGTGGTGGTGGTGGTGGTGGGGCCTGTGGGCCTTTGTGGCAGGAGCACAGTGCTCAGGGCAATACGTTCCTCACATCCCATGCTGAGTGTCTCACAGACAGAACAGCGACTCTTCCAGGTATTGTGTCTCCCCGTTGGCTCAGTGGCAAAACTGTGGCTCGGGAGTACATGCGGACACGACATCGCAAGACACACATAAAAGAAGCAGGTCGTCGGATCGTGCGATCAACGAAAAACGTTTTCTCGTTTACCTTCGTATTTCTTCACGAATGATCCTGCACGACTCCAGCTATATTTCCTTTTACACCTCATGCGCACTCTCCTGTGTCAAAGGCTGTGTAAGCCCCTGTGAGGTGGCATGAAGGTGATCCTTACAAAGCTTCAGGGGAGTTTTCTTCGCTACGGGGCGATCGTCAGTGAATTTCGGTGCATTTTCCTGTTGAACTGGCTGAAAACTGACAAAGATTGACGAAGAATAACGACCAGCGAAGACCCCCTCAGTCGTACGATTTCCGTCGCTGCTTCGCGACTTCGCGACGCTTCGTCGCTCGTGGCAGGTAATGTGCTCAAAAATACTACAGAATCCTCTCTGGACTATGTACTGTGAGACTTCGACAGGACTGGACACGAAACATATTCGGTGTGTGAATCACCCATCAAGATCTCCTCTTGATATTGTCTGCAAAACACACGTGATGCTGATATGCCTGAAGTGCAGATGATGTGGAGCAGGTCAGGGGTATTTTCAATACCTGGTCCCCCCAGCCCAAAACCCCCCATTTATCCCCGCTTTTTCGTATTGCAACTTGGGTTAGCGTGCTGGCATCGCAATGTGGCCCCGAGGGTCCACACCGAGAGAAACCGGACCCGCTATCCTACTCTTGCTCTACGTGACACCACACGGTTTCGCTCTCCTCCTCGGAGAAAGCGCTCGAAAGGAGGGGTGACACACACACACTGGAAGTCGGAGACTGCGCCAGCTGATACTGAGGCGCAATATTCGACGACGCGTTTAAAAGAGAGCGGAAGCCGCCGAACAAAATACAGTGGGAGAGGGGATGCAGCGGTGCAAACCCGCACGCCGCAACCGCACGCCAACACCTGCTTCCGGAGGAAACGAGAACGAGAAGGACGGACAGCACGTGTCTTGCGCGCCCCTGCGTTTCCGCCTGCAGTGTTTGTTCAAGAAGAGGAGGGGTTACAAGTCCATTGTCACGGGGGGCTCCTGACACGGAGAGGGTAGGGGTGGCAGTATCTGTCGGGGGACTAAGCCTGTGTCGCCGTGCTGAAAGCCCAGCGAGTCATCCACAACAAGGGAAGGTGCAGGAGGATGGAGGAAGGGGGGGAGGCAAGTTCTGAGGGAGACATGATGTTATCCTCGTCGGGCTGAGGGCTCGACGCTAAAACCGAGGGTTCAGGAGATATGGGAGGCCGAGGGCCTGCTCTTTTTGCTGTGAAACGAGCGTCATTCCAGGGCAGATTCGCGGATGTGCGCCACACGTTTCTGCGTGCAGGGCCATCGAAGACGAGAGAGATCAATGCTGTGCGTCGCCCCCTGGTGGGGTGGCGAGTCTGCCTGCGGGGTCTGTAGCTCGTCCAACAAGTCTGTATTTACCGGGAGAGGGCGGCGGGGGCGGTGCTGTCTCTGCTGGGGGGAAGAGGCAAACATCATCGGGCTGAGAGCCCGATGAATCATCCACAACAAGGGAAAGTGCAACATGATCCGGATCCGTGTGACGCGGGGTGGGGAAGCAGGGGGTGTTCATTCGAGGGGAAGGTGAAGAAAAGGAAGCCAGGGAAATCGCGTGGGGTCATCGCAGAGGACTCTGCCGAGGAACCCAACTCGCCCTCACTGGGCTGATCGTCGAGGCAGTGAAGAGCCTAATCCTCAATCACACCCGGCCAGAAGAGACGCACACACCTCTGGCTGACACACACACCGCTCTTCCGGCCAAAAATGGCACCCAGTGCCCCTCCTCAGCCTCCCCCAGCCTGGGTCATGTATCGAATGGGTTCCTTCCACGGTGCCTCTCCCACTCGGCTGGAAAAAAGCGGGAAAAGGGGCGGGAGGGCTCAGCCTCGTCCCCCACAAGAACCACGCCTGGAGCAGGTGGAGCACGAAATATACTATATCTCTCAGAGGCGAGTGAGAGGCTCGTAGCAGTCCCGAGTCCATCGCGTCGCCGTGTGCATTTCCCTTCCCACATCGGTGTGTTGTGTGCAAAAAGAAAGATGGCTCAACATTCCGAACCCCACCCCGCGTCGATGTCTCGTGGTTGGTTTGGGGTGATGCAGTTTGCAGCCCGCCCAGAGGCCACCAGGTCTTGCAGGGCAGGGCTGGCGTAGATGGCGTTCTGTGGATTCGCACGCACCGCAGCAAGCACCACCTCGTGGTCTGCCTGCAGCTCTGCACTGGCGAAGGGGAGCAGCACAGGGGGGTCGTACCACCGTGTGTCGTAACGGGAGAAAGCGGCAAGTGCTGCCTGCTTGTTAGCGCGCACACTGTCCCCTGCGTAGATGAAGTTGGACGGAATCCCACGGATGGCAGCAAGTGCCACCTCCAGGTCGTCACGCAGCGCAGTGTCCATGCTGACGAATGCGGAGGGCCTATCTGCAGCCTTCAACGCAATGACTCTGTCCTGCCGCAGTGGGCTGGCGATGTCGGAGTAGGCGACAGTAGTAACGTCGAATGCCCGCAGCACGAAGGACTTGTTACCTCGCAGTGACTCGCTCAGATCGCCGAACTCCACAACCTTGTTATGAAATGCCTGCATGACGACCTGTTGGTCCAGCTGCAACGCCGCGCTCACTTGGTGGAAGTCCTTCAGACAACCAGCATACAATGCCCTCATGACAACCGCTTTGTCTCCTCGCATCGCCTCGCTGAGACGGCTGAACGTGACTTCCATCTCACTTCCCCCCGCTACCCTACCCAGTGCCGCCAGGAGGATCTTTTTGTCCTCCTGCAAAGGTGTGCTAAGGTCGTGGAAGCACGTCACAGAATCACTGGAGACTGCCTTCTCGACGACGTCTCTGTCCCCTCGCAGTGATTCGCTGAGAGCACCGAACTGCACCGAATGGTTCTTAAAAGAAAGTGACCCCATGACGACATCCTTGTCCTCCTGCAACGCCGTGCTTAGAGAAGAAAAGCTAGGAATACCACAAGAACGATGAGAAGACAGTGCCTCCATGACAACCTCCTTGTCCTGCTGCAACGTCGCGCTCAGTTGGTGAAAGTCCTTCAAACGACGAGAAGTCATTGCCTTCATGACGACCTCCTTGTCCTCCTGCAACGCAGTGCCCAGGCGATAAAAATGTATCTTCACATCAGAGGACAGTGCCTGCATGACGACCTCCTTGTCCTGCTGCAACGTCGCGCTCACTTGGTGAAACTCCTTCACACGACCAGACAACAGTGCCTCCATGACGAAGTCCTTGTCCCCTCGCAGCCCCTCGCTCAGGTCACCGAACCCCGCGACGCCAACATCCAGTGCCTTCATGAGGACCTCCTTGTCCTCGCGCAACGTCGCGTTCACGTCTGTTAACATCAACGCTTTGTTCTCCAGTGCTTCAAGCACGAAGGACCTGTCGCTGAGCCACACAGCGCTGTTTGCACAGTGAGGCACAGCAACGACCGCAACGCTGCGTTGATCCTGAAGGCTCTTGTCGACGACGTGTTCCCACATCGACGCATCCTGCTTCAACGCTGCGATGACGACGTCTGCATCTGAACGCAGTTCGGCACTGGCACGCAGAAAGGCTTGGCGATCGCACCTCACAAACTCCAGCATCACCTCCTTGTCGTCGTGCAGCGAGGGGTGCACCCAGTGCGGCAGGATGGGGGCCCTGCTTTCGAGGGCGCGTGCCAGCACCGCCAGCACACACTCCCGCCGCTGGCGTGCCCACCCTGGAATGTCGTCCATTGTGACAGCACCGCTGCGCAGCTGCGCCACAAACTCTGCCACCCCACGCACCACCCGCACCTGGCACCCGCCCGAGAAGCCGGCGATGTTGCTGATGCGCTCCGCCCCGTCACACGCCACGCGCTGCCCGCCCACGCTCAACTCCACGTCCTCCCCGAACCCCAAGGCCTCGCCGCACCGCCGCTTCATCGTAGACACCGTTGCGTCGGGATCGAGCTCCAGAGGCTCCTCACGCCCTGACAGCGTGTCGATGGCGTGCACCTCCATCCCACAGAAACACAGGTGTCCCAAGGTCTGCAGGAGGGTGTGTGTGTGTGTGTGTGGTTATAAAGTTTTAAGGCGGTGTCGCCCTGCACGGGCAGTAGCACCTCCCCTTCAGTATCGCACTCCCGAAGGATTCCCCAACACGACGTGACACCGGTTTCGACGCGTACTCTTCGTACCCCTCCCCCCGGCCGCGTCTCTTCAGCGAAGAACCGGGGATAATCGGACCAGGGCTAGCTAAACCCTGGTGGTGTCACGGGTGGGGCTGGAGAGGGAGAAAAGGAAGAAATGAAGTTGCGAAAAAGTCAAACACTGACACGTGAAATCAATAAAAAATCGGTATATATCGCCCCCTTGCTGCGACAAAGACACTAAATAGTCAGGCCGCTCCAAGAGTCTTGAGGGCTTGAAGGAAGAAACAGGTTGCTGATGAGTCTCAGGAGCAGGCACCTTTTGTCCGCCCACATGACCTTCGCCCGAAGGCGAACCTCGTCCAGCTTGGCTCGATCGCCACAGAGAAGGGGATCATTCTCCGCTGTGGTGAACATCTTAAAAACCGAGGGTGCAGAGGTGGGGCAGCCCACTGGTGCGACAGCAGACCGCCCCCGGATAGCTATAACTAGTGCATAGGAAGAATACGACGGCACACGCAACAGATGCCGAAGGCACAACGGCGGGTCACTTTTAACCACCAGAGGAGTGGCACTCCCGAGGGGTGGGGTAGGGGGGAAGTCACAACACTTTCGAAGGAAGTAAAGGGGCAAATGGGATGTTTTGTGCAAGGTAGAAAGGAAGTCACAACATGAGGCAGGGGGGATTGCTCATCAGGCCTGGGGGAATAGAGGGTTTGTGTGTGGTTATAAAGTTTTAAGGCGGTGTCGCCCTGCACGGGCAGTAGCACCTCCCCTTCAGTATCGCACTCCCGAAGGATTCCCCAACACGACGTGACACCGGTTTCGACGCGTACTCTTCGTACCCCTCCCCCCGGCCGCGTCTCTTCAGCGAAGAACCGGGGATAATCGGACCAGGGCTAGCTAAACCCTGGTGGTGTCACGGGTGGGGTTGGAGAGGGAGAAAAGGAAGAAATGAAGTTGCGAAAAAGTCAAACACTGACACGTGAAATCAATAAAATACAGCAGCAGTCTCTCGAGTCATCCTTTCAGATGATTGTTGCATTGATCGCTTCCACCATAAAGTCGTTTTTTTTCCTCGCTGGCGCTAGTGATGTCGGCTGGCAGAAAAAACACACAACAAACCCCCCCCCCCCCCCCGCGTGTCGAGTGACCTTACCTGTCTGAAGTACAGAAAATGTGTCGGGTTGGGTGGAGCATACACACACACATACACAGTCTTCGTCGCAGCAAGGGGGCGATATATACCACCCTTTTTATTGATTTCACGTGTCAGTGTTTGACTTTTTCGCAACTTCATTTCTTCCTTTTCTCCCTCTCCAACCCCACCCGTGACACCACCAGGGTTTAGCTAGCCCTGGTCCGATTATCCCCGGTTCTTCGCTGAAGAGACGCGGCCGGGGGGAGGGGTACGAAGAGTACGCGTCGAAACCGGTGTCACGTCGTGTTGGGGAATCCTTCGGGAGTGCGATACTGAAGGGGAGGTGCTACTGCCCGTGCAGGGCGACACCGCCTTAAAACTTTATAACCACACACAAACCCTCTATTCCCCCAGGCCTGATGAGCAATCCCCCCTGCCTCATGTTGTGACTTCCTTTCTACCTTGCACAAAACATCCCATTTGCCCCTTTACTTCCTTCGAAAGTGTTGTGACTACCCCCCCTTCCCCACCCCTCGGGAGTGCCACTCCTCTGGTGGTTAAAAGTGACCCGCCGTTGTGCCTTCGGCATCTGTTGCGTGTGCCGTCGTATGCTTCCTATGCACTAGTTATAGCTATCCGGGGGCGGCCTGCTGTCGCACCAGTGGGCTGCCCCACCTCTGCACCCTCGGTTTTTAAGATGTTCACCACAGCGGAGAATGATCCCCTTCTCTGTGGCGATCGAGCCAAGCTGGACGAGGTTCGCCTTCGGGCGAAGGTCATGTGGGCGGACAAAAGGTGCCTGCTCCTGAGACTCATCAGCAACCTGTTTCTTCCTTCAAGCCCTCAAGACTCTTGAAGCGGCCTGACTATTTAGTGTCTTCGTCGCAGCAAGGGGGCGATATATACCGCCTTTTTTATTGATTTCACGTGTCAGTGTTTGACTTTTTCGCAACTTTATTTCTTCCTTTTCTCCCTCTCCAACCCCACCCGTGACACCACCAGGGTTTAGCTAGCCCTGGTCCGATTATCCCCGGTTCTTCGCTGAAGAGACGCGGCCGGGGGGAGGGGTACGAAGAGTACGCGTCGAAACCGGTGTCACGTCGTGTTGGGGAATCCTTCGGGAGTGCGATACTGAAGGGGAGGTGCTACTGCCCGTGCAGGGCGACACCGCCTTAAAACTTCATAACCACACACACATACACATATGTTCACACAACACAGGGCAAACCGCACAAACGTGTTCACACATCCGGCATCCTATGCGAAATACCCGCCGCTCCCCGGGAGCTGTTGCGGGAACCATCTGCTCTTCCGACCCACCGAGACTCTTGCCGTATTTTCTCTACCACACGGGGTGTGTTTTACCAAAAAAAGTGGTATATATCGCCCCCTTGCTGCGACGAAGACACTAAATAGTCAGGCCGCTTCAAGAGTCTTGAGGGCTTGTGTGTGTGTGTGTGTGACCATCGACACCAGGACACAGACAACAGTGCAAATGGAGCGTGTGGTTTCTGTGGGCTTCCGTTTGCAACAGCACAGTTCGAGTTGACACGCAGGACAAAGAGTGAAGGGCATTAGGCCACCGTTTGAGTGCACAACACAAATACAAGGCTGTGTGAAGCGCGTCTTGCACGCACCCCATGCAAGCGCCGAGGGAACCAATCAGAAATGTATCGACTGGGGGGGAGGGGGGCACGGGCAGGACCTGCTGTTGATTGTGTTGATCTTCTCGACATCGTCACGCCACCGCCCCACCAAGCCACACCAATCGGCTACCTCCAACACTCTCAGCACTTCTCTGTCTCGGAAGAATAATGTGACCGAGCCCAGCCTGCTGTTGTGCCGAAGCCAAACAATACCCCTTCTGATGGCACTTGTTTGAGCTGTCATCGTGTGCATCGATCGAGTGGCGACAGATGGAGCTGCCTCACTGATTGCTGGTGCTACACTGTACCAAAAAACCACCGTGTGTCAGCCCCCGTTGCTGCCCGTGTCTCTCCCAGACAACTTGAATACGTTCGAAACATGCTGTGGGGTCAATCTAGTATCTATGAGATGGTGCTGACTCGCCCCATCCTTGTTGCGTGTCCGCTTCATCTGTGCGAGGGTGTGTGGTGGAAGCAGCCTCATCAAGAGCGGCACACTGCACACGAGCAGCCCGACCCCCACTCCCACTGTGCCACCCAGCCCTGAATCTTCGAGGCATGCATGTGGGCAACACGCAGAGGCAGATGCCAGCTGCAGCTGCACAGCAGGGCAGCGAGTGCGGGTTTGCATCATACCACAACAGACATCTCGCCATCGTCCTCCAGGATGCGCTTTGCGTGCAGCCTGCCGCTCCTGCAACATACCCTGCAGGGCTGTGCACTGCAGGGTGGCCTCCGCCTCCTGCAGCCGGTGTGGTGGTGTGGCAGGGCAGCGAGTGCCGGAACGAAACACAGGCCAAACAGCAAATCATACACTGCAGTGTGGGTCTCCGGCAGCTTCTCAAGCTGCTGCCAGGTCTCATCCTCCCAGGTGAAGGCTGCTCCGCACTTCTTCTGGGCTGCGTTCTGCACAGAGGCACTCTTCGCCGCTTTGGACTGCAGCTCCCTCCCCAACGAACAGCGAGGCAGTCGACGTTCAGCCCTTGACGAACTCTGCCCGACTCCTTTTTCGGCTCGTCCACGGTTGCCGGGCAGGCCAACAGGCACAGCGCAACCCTCGGCATGGCGGTGCCCTACAGCCCAGAGGCCACCAGGTCTTGCAGGGCAGGGCTGGCGTAGATGGCGTTCTGTGGATTCGCACGCACCGCAGCAAGCACCATTATGTTTTGTTTTGAGACTGACTCATCCAGAGGATCCAGGGAGCCCGGCGCAATTGCCAGACCCCCCAGACGGCCAGAAGACGCCGGTCTTCGCCGGGGCGGACCCAGCTAAAAGCAAACAGCAAGAACAGCAATAAAAAGGGAGAGCGTGCTCCTATCTCTGTGGGCTGGCGGGAAAAGGCTAAAAGGTAGAAAGGAAGGAAGCAATGCGCAACAAAATACGATTAATGCACTCGTTTGTTTCCACCGCGCCGGTCGCATAAAGCTGCGGTCGGATGAACGATTGCGCGGTTCAACTCCAACCCAGTGGGCGTAAAAAGGAGAAGGCGTAGCAACGGCTGGTTGAACAGGCCAACGGACACTCACCACCACAGTGATTGCAGAGGCGTTCCTGGTCGCGGTCGGCTTGCCGACAACAGGTACGGACAGAAGATCGTGTTAAAAAGAACTAAAAGTAGAGAGGCGAAAGGAAGACAAAGCCGGGGGAGCCACGTGTGCGTTAAACTTGTCCCACGTGCGCGTGTGCGGTAAACTTGTCCCACGCGCCCCGGTGAAAAACACGTAACACGGTTGCCGCCCACAGTTACTTCTGGCCACGCGGCGCGCTTCATTAAGCGCCGTGTGCAGCCTGGCTGGTCTTAGCGGCCTAAGCGAAACACCGGTTCTCCAGAGGGATACGTCCGGCCCCCGACCACGCAATGCGCTACTGCGCTACCTTAAGCAAAGCGTGCGACATATGTGACGCATCATTACCTCAACGGTCTGTTCGCAAAGGCCCCCAGGGTTCACCATGTGGAGGTGCCAGCCGTAGTCGCCAGGTCCGCTACCCTGACGACCCATCACCCCCGCACCGCAGCAAGCACCACCTCGCGGTCTGCCTGCAGCTCTGCACTGGCGAAGGGGAGCAGCACAGGGGGGTCGTACCACCGTGTGTCGCGACGGGAGAAAGCGGCAAGTGCTGCCTGCTTGTTAGCGCGAACACTGTCCCCTGCGTAGATGAAGTTGGACGGAATCCCACGGATGGCAGCAAGTGCCACCTCCAGGTCGTCACGCAGCGCGGTATCCATGATCGCGAACTCAGAGGGATTCCGTGAAACAGCCTCCAACGCAAAGGCCTTGTCCTGCCGCAGTGGGCTGGCGATGTCAGAGTAGGTGACAGTAGTGACGTTGAGTGCCCACAGCACGAAGGACTTGTCACCTCGCAGTGACTCGCTCAGATCGCCGAACTCCACAACCTTGTTATGAAATGCCTCCATGACGACCTCTTTGTCCTGCTGCAACGTCGCACTCACTTGGTGCGCGCTCAGCTGGTGAAAGTCCTTCAGACGACGAGAAGACAGTGCCGCCATGACGACCTCTTTGTCCTGCTGCAACGCCGCGCTCACTTGGTGGAAGTCCTTCAGACAACCAGCAGACAGTGCCTTCATGACAACCGTTTTGTCCCCTCGCATCGCCTCGCTGAGACGGCCAAATGCCAATTTCATCCCGTCACTCTCATCTTCGCAATCTACCCTCTCCAGTGCCGCCAGAAGGAGCTCTTTGTCCTCCTGTAAAGGCGCGCTAAGTTCGTGGAAGTACCTCAAATACCCATGGAACAGTGCTGCCTTGACGACGTCTCTGTCCCCTCGCAGTGATTCGCTGAGAGCGCCGAACTGCACCGAATGGTTCTTAAAAGAACCGAGAAAGGCGTGGATGACGACCTCCTTGTCCTGCTGCAACGCCGAGGTCAGGAAAGGAAAGGAAAAACAGCCGCGAAACTTCATGATGACCTCCTTGTCCTGCTGCAACGCCGCGCTCAGTTGGTGGAAGTCCTTCAGACGACCAGAAGATAGTGCCGCCAGGACGACCTCTTTGTCCTCCTGCAACACTTTGCTGAGGTAATGAAAGTTAATCACATCCTGATGACGAGAAGACAGGACCTCCATGACGACCTCCTTGTTCCGCTGCAGCGTTGCGCTCAGTTGGTGAAAGTCCTTCAGACGACCAGAAGACAGTGCCTCCATGACGACCTCTCTGTCCTCCTGCAACGCCGCGCTCAGTTGGTGAAAATCGCTCGAACGACGAGAAGACAGTGCCTTCATGATGACCTCCTTGTCCTCCTGCAACTCTGTGCTCAGGAGATGAAAGTTTATCGCGATCGCATCATAAGATATTGCCTGCATGACGAACTCTTTGTCCTGCCGCAACGTCGCGCTCAATTGATGAAAGTCGATCAAACGACGAGAAGACAGTGCCTTCATGATGACCTCCTTGTCCTCCTGCAACTCTGCGCTCAGGAGATGAAAGCTAATCGCGATCGCATCATAAGATATTGCCTGCATGACGACCTCTTTGTCCTGCTGCAACGTCGCGCTCAGCTGGTAAAAGTCCTTCAGACGACGAGAAGACAGTGCCGCCATGACGACCTCTTTGTCCTCCTGCAATGCCGCGCTCACTTGGCGAAAGTCCCTCAGGCAGCCAGAAGACAGTGCTCTCACGACAACCTGTTTGTCCTCCTGCAACGCCGTGCCCAGCACATGAAAGTTCATCGCAATCGCATGACGGGAAGACATTGCCTCCATGACGAAACCTTTGTCCTGCTGCAACGTCACGCTCACTTGGTGAAAGTCCTTCAGAAAACCAGACGACAGTGCCTTCATGACGACTTCCTTGTCCTGGTTCAACTCCGTGGACAGGTAACGAAAGTTAATCGCGTTCGCATGACTCGAAGACATTGCCTCTAAAACGACCTCCTTGTCCTCCTGCAACGCCGCGCTCAGTTGGTGGAAGTGCTTCAGACGACCAGAAGACAGTGCCTTCATGACGACCTCTTTGTCCTGCTGCAACGCAGTGCTCAGGTAATGAAAGTTAATCTCCATATCAGAAGACAGTGCCTTCATGACGACCTTTTTGTCCTGCTGCAACGCAGTGCTCAGGTAATGAAAGTTAATCTCCATATCAGAAGACAGTGCCTTCATGGCAACCTCCTTGTCCCCCCGCAGCGCCTCGCTAAGAGACTCGAAACACACGAACACGGCAGAAGACAGTGCCGCCATGACGACCTCTTTGTCCTGCTGCAGCGTCACACTCACTTGGTCAAAGTCCTCCACACGACCAGACGACAGTGCCTCCATGACGAAGTCCTTGTCCCCTCGCAGCGCCTCGCTCAGGTCACCGAACCTCGCGACGCTAGAACGAACGCCGAACGCTCTCGCATTCAGCGACTTCATGGCGACCTCTTTGTCCCGCTGCAACGTCGCGCTCACTTGGTGAAACTCCTTCACACGACCAGACGACAGGGCCTCCATGACGAAGTCCTTGTCCCCTCGCAGCCCCTCGCTCAGGCCACCGAACTTCGCGACGCCAAGATTCAGTGCCTTCATGGCGACCTCATTGACCTCCTGCAACGTCGCGTTCACATCTGCCAACACCAACGCTTTGTTCTCCAGTGCTTCAAGCACGAAGGACCTGTCGCTGAGCCACACAGCGCTGTTTGCACAGTGAGGCACAGCAACGACCGCAACGCTGCGCTGCTCTTGGAGGCTCTTGTCGACGACGTGTTGCCACATCGACGCATCCTGCTTCAACGCTGCGATGACGACGTCTGCATCTGAACGCAGTTCGGCACTGGCACGCAGAAAGGCTTGGCGATCGCACCTCACAAACTCCAGCATCACCTCCTTGTCGTCGTGCAGCGAGGGGTGCACCCAGTGCGGCAGGATGGAGGCCCTGCTTTCGAGGGCGCGTGCCAGCACCGCCAGCACACACTCCCGCCGCTGGCGTGCCCACCCTGGAATGTCGTCCATCTTCACAGCACCGCTGTGCAGCTGCGCCATAAACTCTGCCACCCCACGCGCCACCCGCACCCGGCACCCGCCCGAGAAGCCGGCGATGTTGCTGATGCGCTCCGCCCCGTCACACGCCACGCGCTGCCCGCCCACGCTCAACTCCACGTCCTCCCCGAATCCCAAGGCCTCGCCGCATCGCCGCTTCATAGTAGACATCGTCGCGTCGGGGTCGATCTCCAGGGGCACCTCACGCCCTGACGCAGTGTCGACGGCGCGCACCTCCATCCCACAGAAACACAGGTGTCCCAAGGTCTGCAGGAGGGTGTGTGTGTGTGTTGATCACTTTTTAGGTGGGTTAACCCTGCACGGGTCCTACGTGTGTGTGTGTGTGTGTGTGTGTGTGTGTGTGTGTGTGTGTGTGTGTGTGTGTGTGTGTGTGTGTGTGTGTGTGTGTGTGTGTGTGTGTGTGTGTGTGTGTGTGTGTGTGTGTGTGTGTGTGTGTGTGTGTGTGTGTGTGTGTGTGTGTGTGTGTGTGTGTGTGTGTGTGTGTGTGACCATCGACACAAATACACGTGTGTGAAAACACAGCTTGACACGCAGGATACGCAGAGTGAAGGACCAGGTTCACTGCATAAACAAGCTGTGTGAAGCGCCTCTTGCACGCACCCCATGCAGGCTCCGAATGCGCCGAGCGACCCCATCAGAAAACCTGCGTACGCTCCGAGGCTCCCCCCTGCAACGCCACCACCAAGGCGAACAGCCCAAACATGACCAGCACCGTGAACAACACCAATGTCTCATGACTGGGGGGGAGGGGGTTAAAGCCGCCTGACGCCTGCACGTGGCGCCCCTGCTAATCCCCTCACATTGCACTGCGCGGGGGGTGAACAGAGTCAGCGGTGGGGTGGCTACCTCGGTGCTGAAATGTCTTATACATGGAGCCGAAATAGCCGGGGTGGTGACCTGGCCTATGAAGGGGGAACCCTGAGCCCAAAGAACCGAGATCCCAAGACCTCCACTGGGGGCCGGGCGCGCCCTCGTCCTGTCATCCGCAGCGACTGCCCTCCACGGAGCCGTGACGAAGATCCATCCGAGCTCGATTTTGAGCTGGGTTTGACCCCCGCCGATGCGTGTCTGAGTCCGACTTTACAGGACAACCAGTGTAATCCAACCGTACTGGGGGGATTGGTCCAGTAAGTCACGGTGCGTGATGAGGACTCGCAATTGTGGGGGACAGGACGAAGTCCGAAAGGGATGGAAAAACGTAGGAGTGAACTACCCAAAGTGTCTTCCCAAAGGGTAAAAACTAGCCAATTGCCCTCACTCCGCGAGGGACTTCCGGATACTCACCATGAGCCACCGGGTCTCCCCACACTTAGGGGGGTGGCACCCCAGGTTGCTAACCAGCG
Organism: Rhynchopus euleeides; assembly: GCA_963210315.1. NCBI lineage: Eukaryota > Euglenozoa > Diplonemea > Diplonemida > Diplonemidae > Rhynchopus > Rhynchopus euleeides. The sequence continues at coordinate 1,723,621 of OY723318.1, read as the reverse complement.
GCAGGTTTTTCCAGAGATGCTACGGCGTCTCTTTTCCTCACCGCAGACAGCCGTGTGTGGGAATCGTGACAGGCACTGCTTGGGTTCAGTGTTTGTTCACGCGTGGCGCAGGGACCGGTGGTCGTCACCACCGCCGCTGACCACGTAACAACCGACTCAGGGGGGGAGAGGGGAGGGGGGCACGGGCAGGACCTGCTCTTGATTGTGTTGATCTTCTCGACATCGTCACGCCACCGCCCCACCAAGCCACCCCAATCGGCTATCTCTCAACACTCTCAGCACTTCTCTGTCTTGGAAGAATAATGTGACCGAGGCCCCCCCCTATTTCCCGTGTCTCTCCCAAAAAAGTCACTTCACCATTCAGCAGCAACCGCTCTTAGCCTGTACTTTGTTTGCTGATGCGCTGACGCTTCTACACACAAACCCTGAAATGACAATCACAGCCTGATGAAGGGTGGGGTTAGTGTATAGAGCACGTTTGGATGCTGCTGTGGTGGGTGCCTTTCTGCTCACACGAGTGTGCGGAATAAGTTGAATAAGTTCCGAACGTGCTGTGGGGCCAATCTAGTATCTATGAGATGGTGCTGACTCGCCCCATCCTTGTTGCGTGCCCGCTTCATCTGTGCGAGGGTGTGTGGTGGAAGCAGCCTCATCAAGAGCGGCACACTGCACACGAGCAGCCCGACCCCCACTCCCACTGTGCCACCCAGCCCTGAATCTTCGAGGCATGCATGTGGGCAACACGCAGAGGCAGATGCCAGCTGCAGCTGCACAGCAGGGCAGCGAGTGCGGGTTTGCATCATACCACAACAGACATCTCGCCATCGTCCTCCAGGATGCGCTTTGCGTGCAGCCTGCCGCTCCTGCAACATACCCTGCAGGGCTGTGCACTGCAGGGTGGCCTCCGCCTCCTGCAGCCGGTGTGGTGGTGTGGCAGGGCAGCGAGTGCCGGAACGAAACACAGGCCAAACAGCAAATCATACACTGCAGTGTGGGTCTCCGGCAGCTTCTCAAGCTGCTGCCAGGTCTCATCCTCCCAGGTGAAGGCTGCTCCGCACTTCTTCTGGGCTGCGTTCTGCACAGAGGCACTCTTCGCCGCTTTGGACTGCAGCTCCCTCCCCAACGAACAGCGAGGCAGTCGACGTTCAGCCCTTGACGAACTCTGCCCGACTCCTTTTTCGGCTCGTCCACGGTTGCCGGGCAGGCCAACAGGCACAGCGCAACCCTCGGCATGGCGGTGCCCTACAGCCCAGAGGCCACCAGGTCTTGCAGGGCAGGGCTGGCGTAGATGGCGTTCTGTGGATTCGCACGCACCGCAGCAAGCACCACCTCGCGGTCTGCCTGCAGCTCTGCACTGGCGAAGGGGAGCAGCACAGGGGGGTCGTACCACCGTGTGTCGCGACGGGAGAAAGCGGCAAGTGCTGCCTGCTTGTTAGCGCGAACACTGTCCCCTGCGTAGATGAAGTTGGACGGATTCCCACGGATGGCAGCAAGTGCCACCTCCAGGTCGTCACGCAGCGCAGTGTCCATGCTGACGAATGCGGAGGGCCTATCTGCAGCCTTCAATGCAATGACTCTGTCCTGCCGCAGTGGGCTGGCGATGTCGGAGTAGGTGACAGTAGTGACGTTGAGTGCCCACAGCACGAAGGACTTGTCACCTCGCAGTGACTCGCTCAGATCGCCGAACTTCACAACCCTCTTCCGAAATGCCTCCCTGACGACCTCTTTGTCCTGCTGCAACGCCGCGCTCACTTGGTGGAAGTCCTTCACACAACCAGCAGACAGTGCCTTCATGACAACCGTTTTGTCCCCTCGCATCGCCTCGCTGAGCCGGCTGAACGTCACGTCCATCCCCCAATCTACCTTCCGAAGTGCCGTCAGGAGGACCTCTTTGTCCTCCTGTAAAGGCGCGCTAAGTTCATGGAAGGACGTCAAACACTCCGCGGACAGTGCTCTCTTGGCGACGTCTCTGTCCCCTCGCAGTGATTCACTGAGAGCGTAGAACTCCAAACAGCCCGTAGAAAGTGCCCACATGACGACCTCCTTATCCTGCTGCAGCGTTGCGCTCAGCTGGTGAAAGTCCTTCAGACGATCAGAAAACAGTGCCTTCATGGCGACCTCTTTGTCCTCCTGCAACGCCGTGTTCAGGGAATGAAAGTTAAGCACATCCGGAGGACAAGAAGACATTGCCTCCATGACGAAACCTTTGTCCTCCTGCAACGCCGCGCTCAGTTGGTGAAAGTCGTTCAGACGACCAGAAGACAGTGCCTCCATGACCCCTCTTTGTCCTCCTGCATCGCTGTGCTCAGGGATCCAAAGATTACCGCCTTCGCATCACGAGAAGACATTGCCTGCATGACGACATCCTTGTCCTGCTGCAACGTCACGCTCAGTTGATGAAACTCCACCAGACAACCAGAAGACAGTGCCTTCATGACGACCTCTTTGTCCTCCTGCAACGCTGGGCTCAGGTCACGAAATATAATCGCGCTCGCATGATGAGAAGACATTGCCCCCATCATTAACTGTTTGTCCTGCCGCACCGTCGCACTCAGTTCGTGAAAGACCTTCACACAACCAGAAGACAGTGCCTTCATGACGACCTCCTTGTCCTCCTGCAACGCTGTGCTCAGGTAATGAAAGTTAATCTTCATTATCATATCAGAAGACATCGCCTCCATGACAAAATGTTTGTCCCGCTGCAACGTCGCGCTCAGTTGGTGAAAGTCCTTCAGATGACCAGAAGACAGTGCCGCCATGACGACCTCTTTGTCCTCCTGCAACGCTGTGCTCAGGGAAGAAAAGTAAATCTCGCCCGCATGACCAGAAGACAGTGCCGCCATGACGACCTCTTTGTCCTCCTGCAAAGCTGTGCTCAGGTATTGAAAGTTAATCGCGTCCGCATGACGAGAAGACAGTGCCGCCATGACAACCTCCTTGTCCTCCTGCAACGCCGCGCTCAGCTGGTGAAAGTCCTTGAAACGACGAGAATATCCACTAAGTTCGGGCCGAGAAGACAGTACCGCCATGACGACCTCCTTGTCCTCCTGCAACGCAGTGCTCAGGTAATGAAAGTTAATCTCCATATGAGAAGATAGTGCATGCATGACGTACTCATTGTCCTGCTGCAATGCTGAACCCACGAGGTGAAAGTTCTGCAGATAAGCCTGCATGACGACCTCCTTGTCCCCTCGCAGCGCCTCGCTTAGGCACTCGAAAGTCACGTCCACGCCATGAGACAGTGCCTGCATGACGACCTCCTTGTCCTGCTGCAACGTCGCGCTCACTTGGTGAAAGTCCTGAAGACGATCAGAAACCATTGCCTCCGCGACGACCTCCTTGTCCCCTCGCAGCGCCTCGCTCAGGTCGCAAAACCTCACGACGCCAACATTCAGCGACTTCATGACGACCTCTTTGTCCCGCTGCAACGTCGCAATCACTTGGTGAAACCCCTTCACAAGACCAGACGACAGTGCCTCCATGACGAAGTCCTTATCCCCTCGCAGCCCCTCGCTCAGGCCACCGAACTTCGCGACGCCAAGATTCAGTGCCTTCATGGCGACCTCCTTGTCCTCGTGCAACGTCGCGTTCACGTCTGTTAACATCAACGATTTGTTCTCCAGTGCTTCAAGCACGAAGGACCTGTCGCTGAGCCACACAGCGCTGTTTGCACAGTGAGGCACAGCAACGACCGCAACGCTGCGCTGCTCTTGGAGGCTCTTGTCGACGACGTGTTCCCACATCGACGCATCCTGCTTCAACGCTGCGATGACGACATCTGCATCTGAACGCAGTTCGGCACTGGCACGCAGAAAGGCTTGGCGATCGCACCTCACGAACTCCAGCATCACCTCCTTGTCGTCGTGCAGCGAGGGGTGCACCCAGTGCGGCAGGATGGGGGCCCTGCTTTCGAGGGCGCGTGCCAGCACCGCCAGCACACACTCCCGCCGCTGGCGTGCCCACCCTGGAATGTCGTCCATTGTGACAGCACCGCTGCGCAGCTGCGCCACAAACTCTGCCACCCCACGCGCCACCCGCACCCGGCACCCGCCCGAGAAGCCGGCGATGTTGCTGATGCGTTCCGCCCCGTCACACGCCACGCGCTGCCCGCCCACGCTCAACTCCACGTCCTCCCCGAACCCCAAGGCCTCGCCGCACCGCCGCTTCATAGTAGACATCGTCGCGTCGGGGTCGATCTCCAGAGGCACCTCACGCCCTGACAGCGTGTCGATGGCGTGCACCTCCATCCCACAGAAACACAGGTGTCCCAAGGTCTGCAGGAGGGTGTTTTTTTTTTTTGCGGCCTGTGTGGTTGTCTTCGTCGTTTTTCTTCTGCGACCGGACATCCCCTTCTGGAGACACCGATCTACACTATGAACCGCTAGCTGATGCTGGAGCTTTCGGGAGCCTCTGCGAGTGGGTGGCCACGTTTTCTTTGGTGGACGCATCCAAAAGGAAATAAAGAAATAAAGAACCCGAAAAGAGGTCGAGGCACCCGCTCCACACCAGCATCTTGGGGCTGGGGGTTCACAGTTCACACAGGTGAGGATCAGTCCTCTGTGAGGCGCTTATCCTGAAGACGTTCCAGTTCCCCAGTCGGTCTCCAGAAACTCGGGCCGCGTCTGGCGCTGTATCGCCTCGGCGGGGCTGTCGTCCCTTGCAGTCTTCTCTGTACGAGGTCATCCACAGGCTGCACACCTGCCCCGCGGCTGTGTGGCAGTCTTCGCGGAGTGCAATGCGAAGGTCTGGCCTGACGTGGTGTGACTATTTAGACTCCAGGTGTCTCCACCCTTCCTGGTCTGGGGAGCCTCGGTACCCAAGCCGTTTTAGGTCATGCTCCGGACCACGGCCGTGCTAGACTCCTGGTGCAGGCACCCGTCATGGTCCGGGGACGGCCCCCCCAGGCAGTTTAACGTCTTGGCTCCTCCTGGGTGTGTGTGTGTGTGTGACCATCGACACCAGGACACAGACAACAGTGCAAATGCAGCGTGTGGTGAGATTGTGGAGTTCCGGTTCCGACAACACAGCTTGACACGCACAGGGGTGGAGGGAGGTGTACTGCGTCGTCATCTGGTGAAGAACCGGCGCGGCTCCCTCCTATATATAGGCGCATTTTCCCAGCCAACATTCTGCCGGCGGTTGCTGCCGGTTCTGCAGCCCCAGGGCCTATTCGTGGAGCTTGCCTGAGGGTTCTTTGACTGCAAAGGTGTGTCTGCCAGGCACTGGCAGGACGGCTTTCCCCCCCGGCAACTTCACCGAGTCTGCCCCCCACACGTGCCCTTTGGGCGCAAATGCAAATAACAAAGCAGAAAGAAAGGAGGCTGGATCAGACCATACCCCCGGTTGGCCCGCTACCCTTTGACGCATGAGGGCTGGGAAGGGTGGGGCCCGTTTGTTTATCCATGCATGGCCATGATAGTGGAGTGCGCGTGTGTTTGGATTTCACCCACACACAGACACAAGCACACGCTCCGCAGTTCCTGGCTGCGTGCTTCACCCGCTCCCCCCCACCCCCATGCCCGCCGCTCGGTAGGGGGAGCTCGCGCCACACGGTGGGGCACACGGAGAACTACAGTGTATGTAACTCGTCGAATGAACTCTCGCTCCAAAGGTCAGAAGGGCCGGATCACCCGAACAACGATGAGCTGTCGAGCGACACGCCCTGCTGACACAGAGCATAAAGGCTTCTCCCCGATGGGAAAGGAAGGAGAAGGCTGCGTGTGAAATATAGAAAAACTATCTGTGCCCCCGCTGGATCGTAAAGTGACAGCAAAACGAGACAACAAACCAATTACTGCCAAAAGTTGTTTTGTTGGAACGCAGACCCCACTCTTTGTGTACACCACTCCCCAGTCTGATGAAGTGGTGTGAGTGGGGACGCACGATCCAGCTAAAGGCACAGAAAGTTTCCCCAGTTGGCTACGCCGGACTAACAAAAAAAAGTGCCATGCAGGTCGGGACTGGCAGGGCACCAGGCTGGGGCAAAAAATATGAACGGATCACGAAGTATGAGACGTACGGGAAAAAATCACTGAAAGACTGAAAAACGACTGAAAACAAAAAGGGAAAACCTGGCTGGCTGATTGCCCCGAGCAAGGATACGGTGTTATGGGACTGGATGGTTTTTTCGAAGGGCGAGCGACGAAGCATTCGCATCACCGCCACAAAAAAAGGGGAACCACGCACGCAGGGCTGGGGGGGTAGGTAGGGAAGGTGGGAGGGCAGGGGTGCAGATTGTTGCGCTGCCGCCGTATTCCCGCCCGTCGGAGGGGGAGGCGGCGGAAACCGCAACAACCGTCACACAACTATCCGATGCCGGTTGTGGGGTAAATCCTAGTATTCCCCGACCCCCACAGTTCCCACGGCGCATATGAAATATCGTTTCCATGTAAAAAGCGTTTCCAAAAGCGGTGTCGAGTGTCGCACGCACCGAACCTCCTGCGACTGCTAGAAACTGTTGCTGCTCACCTGCGCTTCGATGTATTGAAGATTCGCACTGCAAACCGCCACACTGGCCCCTACGTCCTACCCTTGGGGCCATACCCACACCAGTCACCACCGGCAGGACCCGCTCGCCCTTCACAGCCCGGAGCTCGGGCGGCAGGTTCCACCAATGTGAGGTTATGAGACCAATGAGACCGGTGTGTGTGCCACGTGCCGGATGTGCGTACACACCCATGAAGATGGTGCTTCGTCATATTCAATCAATGCAGCTTTCGGTGCGTGCCTTCTTGAAGCGCATGTCCACCCACTCAGATCAGCCATACGGATCTGAACAGTTCGGACTCTGAATTTTAACTTCTTCGTTTATCGAATGCTTCAGGCTGGATACGCGACAGAAAATTACCCGTCAGCATTGCGGTTTTTGATCCCCCCCCTCCCGGCATTATAGCTGTGTGACGGCATGAAAAGGTTGGAACGGAATGAAAGTAACAGAGATACGTGTGTGGGGCGCGATGAGGGGGGGACTGAGGCAATACGAAGCAGGCGGAAGGGGGGAGTTCTCTCCCCAATATTTTTTTTGCCCCGGGAAACCCCGGGCTGGGGAATGGAAAAGAGGGAAGAAAATTTGGACAACGGGCCCTCGAACCTCAACACACACGCGGGGGGGGGGTGGTGGTGGGGAGGGGAATGTTGCGCTGTTCGTCACCCACAGAGTATACCGTATACGTAAATACTATGGAACGGGCCCATTTTTGCCCGGTCCGTTCCATAATATTTACGTTCCAAAATATTTACGTATACGGTATTACGAAAAGGCAAACCATTGGGGGGCCGTCCCGCTCTGTGCCAAGCAGTGCACCAGTTTGTCTGTTCCCCTTTTGTGAGGCGACACACGTTTCTGCAGCTTCTGAGCGAAGGCCCCCTTTCCCCCTACCCTCCCCCCTTTGTTGACAACTCACGCCGTTCAATTTTGAACGGCTTTTTGAACAATTTTTGGACGTATATATCGGAGCGCCCCCCCCGGTGAACCGGCATCACGCTCAGTCCCCGGTGGAGGCTACAATGTCAGAACCGAGCCCGCAAAACGCTGCGAAAAGGGGGGACACGCACCACAGATTGACGCACCACAGACGCACACCTGGCCCGAAACAGTGCGGGTAGTGTCCCTATACACCCCGACCCCGACCCCCACTCCACCTTCCCCAGAGTTTCTGTCTATGCGAATAACAGGAAAGAGATCCCCCCTCAGGGCCCCTGGCGGTGTGACACTCCTTTTCGCTCAGTCGGGGGGGGGGGGGGGGTCACACAGGAGGGGCATGAGAAGGGGGGGTGACACTGGGGTGTGTGTGTGTGGTTATGAAGTTTTAAGGCGGTGTCGCCCTGCACGGGCAGTAGCATCTCCCCTTCAGTATCGCACTCCCGAAGGATTCCCCAACACGACGTGACACCGGTTTCGACGCGTACTCTTCGTACCCCTCCCCCCGGCCGCGTCTCTTCAGCGAAGAACCGGGGATAATCGGACCAGGGCTAGCTAAACCCTGGTGGTGTCACGGGTGGGGTTGGAGAGGGAGAAAAAGGAAGAAATGAAGTTGCGAAAAAGTCAAACACTGACACGTGAAATCAATAAAAAGGGTGGTATATATCGCCCCCTTGCTGCGACGTAGACACTAAAGAGTCAGGCCGCTTCAAGAGTCTTGAGGGCTTGAAGGAAGAAGCAGGTTGCTGATGAGTCTCAGGAGCAGGCACCTTTTGTCCGCCCACATGACCTTCGCCCGAAGGCGAACCTCGTCCAGCTTGACTCGATCGCCACAGAGAAGGGGATCATTCTCCACTGTGGTGAACATCTTAAAAACCGAGGGTGCAGAGGTGGGGCAGCCCGCTGGTGCGACAGCAGACCGCCCCCGGATAGCTATAACTAGTGCATAGGAAGAATACGACGGCACACGCAACAGATGCCGAAGGCACAACGGCGGGTCACTTTTAACCACCAGAGGAGTGGCACTCCCGAGGGGTGGGGTAGGGGGGAAGTCACAACACTTTCGAAGGAAGTAAAGGGGCAAATGGGATGTTTTGTGCAAGGTAGAAAGGAAGTCACAACATGAGGCAGGGGGGATTGCTCATCAGGCCTGGGGGAATAGAGGGTTTGTGTGTGGTTATAAAGTTTTAAGGCGGTGTCGCCCTGCACGGGCAGTAGCACCTCCCCTTCAGTATCGCACTCCCGAAGGATTCCCCAACACGACGTGACACCGGTTTCGACGCGTACTCTTCGTACCCCTCCCCCCGGCCGCGTCTCTTCAGCGAAGAACCGGGGATAATCGGACCAGGGCTAGCTAAACCCTGGTGGTGTCACGGGTGGGGTTGGAGAGGGAGAAAAGGAAGAAATGAAGCTGCGAAAAAGTCAAACACTGACACGTGAAATCAATAAAAAAGCGGTATATATCGCCCCCTTGCTGCGACAAAGACACTAAATAGTCAGGCCGCTCCAAGAGTCTTGAGGGCTTGTGTGTGTGTGTGTGGTTATAAAGTTTTAAGGCGGTGTCGCCCTGCACGGGCAGTAGCACCTCCCCTTCAGTATCGCACTCCCGAAGGATTCCCCAACACGGCGTGACACCGGTTTCGACGCGTACTCTTCGTACCCCTCCCCCCGGCCGCGTCTCTTCAGCGAAGAACCGGGGATAATCGGACCAGGGCTAGCTAAACCCTGGTGGTGTCACGGGTGGGGTTGGAGAGGGAGAAAAGGAAGAAATGAAGTTGCGTCTTGTGTCTTCACATGTGTTTGAAACCAGTTTCAAGGCGGCGTCTTTCTAGCGCGACATTTTGAACGATTTTGAACGATTTTTGGCCGTGCTCGTAGCATTCCCCGTTGAGGGGGTCGCTATTTCGTGTTCTCCTGGCCGCACGGAGGCATTGCCTTACGTCGCCTCTTCCTCTTTTCCTTTGGTGGTGTGTTGGTCTGGCACAGAGGGCGGGACCGTGCTGCATTTTTCTTCACATGTGTGTGTTTTGTGTGTCTCCACCATTCGGCAATCCCCTGCAGGACGGAGAGGGGAGGGGCGGGGCGAGCTAGGGGGCCGGGGGGAGGGGGGGGGGCAGAAGAATGGTTGAAGGAACCGCAGCAGAGAGAAGCGGGAAACGAAAAGAAAACAGCAACGGCTTATTCTTCTCTCGCTCACCCATGCCCCCCTTGTAGCAAGCAGGGGTGCCTGAAATATCAAACGGAGAAGGATGGCAATTTCCTCCGTTCCCTCGATATGCGGGGTGTGTCAGTATGCAGTGTGGGCGGGGGTTGGGGGTGGGTGGGGGGGGGGGGGGGAAGCGGGGAGAGAGGGGGTGGGGGTGGAGGTGGTGCGAACAAAATAGCAACGCCGCCAGAAGGAAGCCTGATGTGTTAAATGCTGTCTTGTGGTCACCCACTCCCCCCGCGGAATGTCGCTGCAGCACAGCCCGCTCCTTGCGAGAAGTTTGGTTGCGTGGTCTGTTGACGCTTCCAAAAGAAAAGGGCCTATATTTTTTGGCACTTGTGACCTGCTGTCGATCACAGATGATGCAGTTTTGCGTTGATCGCTTCCACCAGACCCTGTGCTGAGGGCTCGTGGTGTGCAGAGTGCGTTTTTTGGCTGTGCTGCCGTGACATCTTCTGCTGACAAGGTGGGTATAAACTGTTGGTAAAATTAGTTTTAGTGCGAATTTGAAGAGAAGAGCCGAAAGGGGGTATTCGCCAATCGCGCGACACCCCCCCGTGCATAAAGAAGAGGCGGAAAAACGTGGAAGAAGAAAAAGACGGGGGAAAGATCAAAAAATATAAACCCACGCGCATGCCGAGTGCAGGGCCTGCGCTTTTGGGGCTTATGGCGCGTGGGCGGTTACATACAGAGGGGTGGGTTGGACAGAGCTGATGTTATGGTTAAAAATTCACAACCGTTTCTGGCTGTGTGTCGGGCTCCGTATCGTCCACAACAGAGAATGCCTGCGGGATAGAGAAGTTTGTGTCGAGCTGGTGCTCCGCGGGGTGCTCGTGCTGTTCGGGGTAGCTGGTGGCAAGCGTCGGGGTCCCAAACGTGTTGGGGTGGGAGTAGGAGTTCATGTAAGAGCCCAGGGCAGACGACTGCGACCCAAACGTGCCCGGCCTGGGCGGGATGTGCCCGTCAGGCCGCCTCTGCCCCACAGCACCCAGCGCACGTGCCGACTTGAAAGCGAGCGCACTGGTCGCACTGCTCCGAGAAGCCATGGAGCCAATCTGCCGCAGATCCCGCTCGCTCCGACTCCTCTGCTTCCACAGCGACCCCCTGCTGGCCCTCTCGAAGTCACGGTCCCTGTCGTCCAGCAGGCGCTCGCGGTACGACCTGTCGACGCTGAGGGACGCAAGCGGGGGCGCACGCGCGGTGTACGGAGCGGCGCGCATGTCAACGGGGGGCAGCGCTTTGGTGGACTTCGCAAACCCCTCGTGGCATTCGTGGTTCCCCCAGAGAAGCTGTGCCCGCATCTGCGCCTCTGTGGAGCGCTCGGGCGCCGTGCGGAGCCCCGTCAGCTTGTAGGTGCCGCCGATCTCCAGGAAGAGGGAGAGCGACTCGTCGTCGTCAACCTCGACATCCATGTCCAGATCCCCATCCCGGTAGCAGAGGGCCGCGACGGCGCCGAGCTTTTGCGAGACTGCGGAGATAAGGCCCTTGAAGCTGGTCTCGATGTTGAGGTAGAAGGCCTTCGACAGATCCTCCCCGCGTATCTTCACCACGATGCGGATGTCGTCGGCGCAGCGGCGGTGCGTGCTGCACCCCCCGAGCGCCTCCGGGCACCCCCCTGCCGCTTCGAAGCTGTCCTCCAAATCGCTGTCGTCATCCGACATGTCCAGACGCCTCTGCACCGCACCTTGCTGCCCATCCCTCTCGCCGCCCTGCATATACTCCGCAGCCCAGTCGTCCCCCAGGTTGCACCCCATGCGCTGCTCGTAGAGCCCACCCCGCCCCGACACCAGCCCGTCGACGTAGTCCGCCACATCCGGGTCGTGCTCCGAACGCCTGCGGCGCCTCTGCTGGCCTGGAGACCCCCCCTGGGAGTCGCTGTCGCCCTGGCGTGCCCTGAACCCCTGCGTGTAGTCCTCGTCGATCCCGACCCCCATGCGCTGCTCGTAGATCCCGCCCCGCCCCGTCAGGATGCCGTCGGCGTAGTCCTCGATGTCTTTGTCTTTGGAGGGGTGGCCGCCGTTCTGCCCCCCGGGGGAGTTTTCCAGCGACGTATCCCCATCCTCCTGAGAGGAGTCGCACGACCTGCCCTGCCCCGGGCGGCGCCTGTAGCTCTGCGTGTAGTCCTCGTCGATGCCGACACCCATGCGCTTCTCATAGATCCCGCCCCGCCCCGTCAGGAGCCCGTCCACATAGTCCTCAACATCCCTGTCCTTCGGGTCGTGCCGCTGCTCTGGCTCTGCATGCGGGAGCTCGCCCAGAGACACGCCGTACCCAGGCGCGGCGGCGCACTCCCCCTGAGGCCTGTAGCTCTGCGTGTAGTCCTCCCCCACAGCGACCCCCATGCGCTGCTCGTAGATCCCGCCCCGCCCTGTTAGGAGCCCATCCACATAGTCCTCAACATCCCTGTCCTTCGTGTCCTTCGCAGGTTGGACCTCGCGTGCCGCGTGGCCCGCATCCACAGGCTGCACGCTCGCACTGGGGGTGGGCGCGGTGTGCCCGCCCTGCTGAGGAGAGGGGGATGGGGAGGCGGGGGGGCTGTCCTGCGGGGTCTTCTTCTTCTTGCTGCGGTACACCGCTGTGTAGTCCTCCCCAACCTCGAGCTTCATGCGCTTCTCGTAGATGCCGCCCCGCCCCTCCACGATGTCGTCGACGTAGTCATCCAGAGGCTTCTCCCCGTCGGGCGTCAGCGGCGCCTTCTGCTCCTCCGGAACAGCAAGCGTCGGGGCGGGGGCCGCCGCCACTACGGCAGGCTTCGCCTTCTCCTCCTCGGCTGGCGGGGGGTCCTTCGGCGCCTTCTCCTCCTTCTGCCCCTCCTGGGCCACATCCAACTTGGGCTTCTCCTCAACAGCAGCAGCAGCAGCAGCCCTTGGCTCCTCCGGCTTGGGTTCGGCCTTTGGCGGCTTCGCAGGCACCTGTTTCTGCTGTGGGGGCTGACCAGCCACCACGGCTGCAGGGGCCTGCTTGCGCTCCGGCTCCTTCTGCTTCTGGCTTGGCACGGCAGGCGCGGCCTTGGGCTTCTCTGCAGGTGACGCGGGCTTGCGCTCCGGCTGGCTGCTCGGCTCGTCCCCGTAAGGCTGGTTGCATGGCTTCTGCTCCTCCTGCTGGTCCACTAGAGGCGCTTGGGGCTCGGGATGCTGGCCTGCTTCGTCGGCAGGCGGGAGCTCAAGCTTCTCGTCGCCGTGCTCAGATGGGGTGTGCTCGGAATCGCCGGAATGGATGACCCCCGACATGACGAAATCGCTGCTCCTGTGTTGGGTTGGGTTGGGTTGTGTTGTGTTGTGTTGTGTTGTGTTGTGTTGTGTTGTGTTGTGTTGTGTTGTGTTGTGTTGTGTTGTGTTGTGTTGTGTTGTGTTGTGTTGGGAGCAATGTGTCACAATGTGCACCGTGTGCCGGTGGGAGGGGAGACAGGGAGAACATGTAGAGGTGGTGTGTGTGAGAAAGGGAAGCCTGGAAAAACCTGGAAGCACCCACATCAGGCTGACGTGGCAGCTTGTGTTGATGTGAGTTGCCCCACCGCCCCACCCACCCATACCCACCCGGAACACACAAACAGCTCTCCCAGTCGTGTGTGTCATACTCTTCCTCCTCGTCGTCGTCGTCCATCGGAAGCACATTCGGCGCCCCCTTCCTCGGGGAGTAAGTCTTTGAAAGGCTTGTGCCGCTCGGAGGGGGTGGATGCCCGCTGCCGCGCTTCAGCCACCCGAGACTCTTGCTCCGCTGCAGGCCCTTCTTCTGCTTGCTGCGGATCGCCTGCGTCTCGCTGTGGTAGCGGCGGGAGATCTTGCCGCGCGAGCCGAAGCCTGTGCCGCTCCCCGACCCCCAGCTCGTGGGGCTGTACATCGAGGCGCTGGCCGAGGCCGAGTAATCGAGACGCCGCTCCGAATTCCCACCGATGTTCCACGACGGGCCGTGCCCGTGGTGGTCCCCATCTCCGTACTCAGCAGGCCCAGGACTTTTCGACCTGTGGCGCTCAGAGCGTGGGTCCTTCGTAAAGCTCCGCTTCGGTGATGAGAGCTGCGGGAACTTCGGGGAGTACTGCCTGTGTGTGTGTGTGTGTGTGTGTGTGTGTGTGTGTGTGTGTGTGTGTGTGTGTGTGTGTGTGTGTGTGTGTGTGTGTGTGTGTGTGTGTGTGTGTGTGTGAGGGTTGTATCGGCAGGAGGGTGAAGAGCGGTCACGGTGCTCACACCGTGCTGGTGCCTCCTCCCGGGAAGATAATTTGGGACCCCTGAAAAAACAGTAAGCCTTACTGGGGGGGTTCAAATACAAGCCGTACGGCTTCTATGGTGTGATCATATAGGGGTTCTGTGCCAGTTCTGTGCCGGCTCTGTGCCAGGTCTGTGCCAGTTCTGGGGGCCCTTCAGGAATCCTTCGAGAAATGTACCCTGGGGAAATGGTAGCTAACTTGGCCCCAACATGGGGCTGATCTTCGCAATCCTGAGGGCCTGGCCTCTTCAGCACCAAGTATGTGGGTTTGGCGTGTGTCGGGGACTGGGAGAGTTCACTTCTTGTGACAGGGTCAGTCGGGCAGCCAACACCCACCCAGACCCAGCGGGACCCCCAGACGGTTTTTTCACAAACCCGTTCATTTGAATATTCGGAATCTGTGCGGATCGTAGTGGGATCACTTTATTGGCGTAGGTGCCACACATCACCCCTGAAATGTGGGTCTGATTCTAATGCGTGGGTGGACCAACACTGCCTCTGAGGTGACACCACAGGCCCTGGAAGGGCTCGAGTGGACTGTGCTGGGCTCTCGGCCGGTGGTGCACTGTGCAGTAGTCGGCACAGCCACGACCTAAAACCTCAAAGGCAGTGAGTCTGAGGAACCACACGTACACAGAATCGACATGGAACCCGAGATTTTCAATCACCCCAACATCGGGTTTGCATTCATAATCATTTGAATAATTGGACTCCGTGCAAATCGTAGTGGGGTCACTTTTGCAGTGCAGGTGCCACACACCACGCACAGTCCTAGCAACAAGGCAAGGTAGATTGTGTTTGTCACCCAAAAGCGCTGCCAACTATCTTTTTCACTGTGACAAGCTTTCTTCTTGTTGTGTGTGAAAAAATACCAGCCTCTTGGCCTCACCGCCCTGAGGGGGTGATGGCAAGACAGAGGCATATGGAGGCCACCCTGAAGGTTGAACCCCCAAGACCCAGTGATCTCTTGCTGGCCGGGCGATACAGCGAAGCCTTCCTACTTACAAGCAAATCCAGACTGCAGGGAACAGATGTTCACTACCGTGGCCTCCGGCGGCTGGGGGGCTCCGCCCCCCAGACCCCCCTGTGCCGTGTGCCTGTCTAATACCAACCTTGTGTGGAGGCGACTGTAACATGTCGAGAAAGGGGGCGTCGTTGGACAAAACGTCCCCGAAACCAGTCGTATCGGGGGTTAGGCGCCCAGTGTCCCTAGGAAGCGCTGCGGCGTGTGAAAATCCGGCCAGGGCCGACCCCCCCAAACCCCAAAAATACGCCCCCCTAAATACTCTGAGCACAACTCCAAAAATTCTACGGGATCCTTTCTGGCCTCTTGACTGTGAGAGCATTGGACGCTTCCTGTTGATATTGTCTGCAAACACACGTGATTCTGATATGCCTGAAGTGTCGGATGAGGTGGAGCAGGTGGAGCACGGAATTATTCAATAGATGTAAACATGAGCAAGAGGCCAGTGTCAGTCCCGAATCCATCGCGTCTCCGTAGTATTTCCCTTACCACATGGGCGTGTTGTGCGCAAAACAACATCGTACTCATTTCGCTTTATGGCAGACACCCTGTCCAGCGACTGTGGGAGAACAGTTCCGGACTACTTTTTGTTGAGCGCACACTTGCTGTCTCAAGGCTGTGTTGAGGCCCTGTGAAGTGGCATGAAGGTGCTAATCCAAAAGCTTCAGTCGTACGATTTCCTTCGTTACTCCGCGACTTCGCTACGCTTCGTCGCTCGTAACTCGTTTTTTTAAAAAGTCGTGGGAAGCGCTGCAACTCCCGAGGCAGAGGGGGCAGGATCAGACACACATACCCAGGCCCGGGGCTCTCCTTGTTGATGTCGACCGTCTGGCGTGTCGCCGAACTGAACTTCATTGTGTATACGGGGGGTGGGTTGGGGCAGTGGTTGGGGGTGGGAGGTGGTGGTGGTGTGAGTCTCAAAACTGTGTTTTGAGGACACACAGCAGGTTACCTGCTGTGGAGTGGGAGGTGGTTTATGCCGTGAGGTGCACCTCCCCCGGGCCCTGCCTGAGCAGCCCAACCAGCGTCGAGGGGGGGTGCAGGGGTGCACAGAGGGAGCACAAACAGGAGATGCCCGAGGTGTGCCAGTCTGCCGCACAAATTGCGGCCAGCGGGGCTGTCCTGGGTTCTGTTCCGACAGCCATCCGTCCCCCACCCACCCCACCCGCCCACCCACACACATACGTGAATATTTTTAGAGTCGTGTAGAGCACACCGGACAGACCCTGCTCTTGACACACCCGCCCCACCGACAATTGGCTTCATGGGGGGATTCGGGCTTGCAAGCTAGCAGACTGTGGCCCAAAAGAAGAAATGAAAAATATCCCCCCCCCCCCCCCCGCAGCGCGAGACGCGTTTGCATTTTTTTCTTTTGCAGGGAAGAAATGGGAACGTTCGATATATTCGTCAACAAAAAAGAAGGGCACAGGCCCAGGGCACAGATACCACACCTGTTTTCCCCCCCGCTCTCCTTGGGCTGTTAGTTTTTTTTGGAAGAGAGAGTCTCCGTTTTTTGGTTTAAAATTCTTTTGTCCAAAAAGATAAGGCGTTATTTAAAAAAACGCCGCAGCAGTGCAGACACAGCCTCTCTCAGCAGAAGAACGGAACGAACACCAGTGATGTGCCCGGAGGCGCTGTGCCAGGCCGACCGAATGTACAACGTTGCGGGGGGGGTGGCGGTCGTGGGTGGGTTGGGGGGCCCACTGGGAGGGGGGGAGGGCGTCCGCACACCCTAGACCCCCCCACTAAACATTGCGTGAAGTGGAGAATAAAAACCATAAAAAACACGATATTCGCAGGTGTGTTTCCGTCTCAAGGGACAGAGGGACAGAAAGGGGTTGTGTGTGTGTGGGTGTTGGGGGGGACCGTGGTGGGGGGACAAAAGACTCGACCATATTAGCCGCGGGCATGGAACAAGGAGGTTTTGGTGGTGAGTGGGGGGTGGGGGGGGGGGGGGGAGGGGGTGGGGTGGGGGGAGTGGAGGTGGTTATTTTGTTGGAACGCAGACCCCACCCCACCCCACCCACCACCCACTCTGTGCGCAGCACCACACCCCCAGTCTGATGAAGTGGGGGTACGGTGGGGGCAGGGGGGGGGGGGGGTAGTGAAATCGAATTTGAAGGGAGCACAAGAATGATCACCCTTCACTCGTTATGCAGGTTGTGTCTGAGATCCAGTGTTTTGGGGGCAGGAGAGGGGGGGGGGGTCGTCAAGCCGCCCCATGAATGCAGCTCAAAAAAAGGCACAAAACCCTCCTCCCTCCCCCCCTTTCAGTTCTCAAGATCCGCCTTGAACTAAACTCACAAAAAGCAAGGCAGCAGAGAAGCGGACCTCCCACAGGCGGGGGGGGGGGGGGGGGGGGGGGAAGGAAGGGGGGTGGGGGGTGGGTGTCACGGCGCGGCGGCCGGGGTTTCGGACTGCAGTCCGGACCGCCCAGTCAAAAAACCTCTCCCCTAGACGCTACGGGTTTGTCCCCGCTATCCCACCCAGGAGGAAGGGGGTGGGGGTGGGGAAAGGGCCAATCCGGTGCAGCTGCCCCACCACAGGGTAGTCAGACGGGTCGGAATGGGGACCGGAATCCCGCCCGAGGCTCCGACCAACCCGACCCGTGCGCCATCTGAACCATCGCAGTGCAGCAGTGGGGGATATGGATCGGTGGGCTCGAGTTCAGTTTGCAGGCCTGCAGGCCCGCAGGCCCTCTATTATAGACCTACCCCGAGGGAACCCTGAGAGAGACCATGTGCCATGCCCTACCTCCACCGGGTGTGGGGATGTCCTTTCTGCAACGGCAACCCTGTTCCTCTCCCGGGGGGTGTCCTTGGTTTGGTATATCCCCAGGCCTGCCGGCTTACAGCATGAAGTAGCCAAAGTCTTCGATGGAGTTCTTCACGAAGATGCTCTGGCAGAGGCGCATGGAGGGGATGTCGGCCTGGTTCTTCACGATGGTGCGCTTCACGTCGTTGATGTACTGCAGGAGCGGCGGGGGGTACTTGCCTTGATCTTCCGTGGCAAGGTCGGGCAGCACGTGCGACACCCAGTTCACGATGAACCAGGGGTCCTGTGGCGTGGGGTGGGTGGGTGGGTGGGTGGGGTGGGAAAACAAAGAACAAGGGCGACGTGATCAACCCCCGCACAGACTTCACGAAGGCCTCCCACAGTCCTGGGCAGGATGCGGAGAAAATGAGCTCTTCCCGAAACGGCACGTCGACTGGGTGCATTCCTTCATGAAGGGACGAAAAGCAGCGGATGTGCCGGAGGTCGGGTCTGCTTCAAGGGATCGGAGTGGCACACTACCCGAAAAAGACTCGTGGACGGGACTGCAGTGGCAAGGGGAGTTTCTTCGATGGCCCGCAGAGCGAAGGCAGCACTGATTCAGGTCAAACAGCTGCGTCACAGTGAGCATTTCCAGGGGGGGGGGGTGAAAACGAAAGCGGTGCTGTTCTATCAAAAGGAGACTCGAGATCAAAGCAGACCGCCACACCCACTCGGGAATCGCGATACGTGGGGTGGCAGTCCCACGCGGAAACGGTGCACATCGCAGGGACAGCAGCAAAGGGATGTCTCGAAGGTGGTCCACAGGGCTCAGGGAGAGGAAGCAGGCCAGGAGCAGCTCGCCCAGACACAGCCAACCAGCCCCACGAGGGGCTATACGCGTGGGGCCGCAGCCACATCCACCCGATCCCAGGACAGGAGCCCGTCCTGTACGCTGCACCTCAGCAAGTCGTCCTCGCGTCAAGTGAGACGTCACCTCTGCTGCGGATGCCATCCAGGATGTCTGTGATCCGCTCCCATCTCGGCACAACGAGGGTTACGTCAGGCGCAGCCCGATATCTCCAGCATTGCCTCGATCTCGGGTGGATGGCGGCGTCTCTTAGAGAGAAAAGGCGGGGGCCGAAGGGGCAGGCACGCTTCCAGCCTCGTGTTGAGAAGCCGGAGAGGCGGCAGGCTTTTCGGTGGCGGGGCGCCGCTCCCGCTAAAGCAACTAGGGGGCGCCCATTTGCACCCCAACCCCCCCCCCCCCGCTCCCGCCCTCCCGCCCTCCCGTCTCCTCCCCCTCACACGCCACACACCCACCCTTGCCGACGCCACTCCGGAGCCGGAGCCAAGCCGCGCGGTCGCCCTCGCCACACGGAGGAGATCGCTTCCGCGGCGACGCTGCGCCGTATCTACAAAGGCGCGATGAACACTTTGTCGGGAGCCCTGGCGCCGCATGCTGGATTTCCGCGCCCACAGTGGGAGTCGTGGACGGGCCAGCCGCTCGCCTGCGACTGCGACGGGCGGTTTTGCCCTGGCTGGGCAAAGAATCAGTGGTGGACGGCCTGAACCGTCCGACCCCCGAAAGGACTTGGAGCGATCCTTCAAGCGCTCCGGCGCACTGCGTCCCTGTCGACAGGCCGTACCAGCAGACATCAACACTTTGCGTCTCGCCATCGAGCTCGAGCCCCCCAACCCCAAAACCCAAGTGATCCCAATGAACTTATGAAGGGCGAAATTGAATGTTTCGTTGTGCTCTCTCCGCTCTCCGCACTCGTCGTCCCCACCCTGCCCCCTCTCTCCTTCGGGCATACCTTGGCGCTCATAATTGTGCCGTCCGCAAGCACGACGCCGCAGAGTCGGTTCGGAAACTCCATGTCAAGGATGAAGGAACCAGGCCCCAGGTTTGCCGTTGTAGTTTCGAAAGAGTTCTCATCAACCGCCTCCTGCAAAGGGTGGTGGGGCAGCGGTGGTGGTTGGCGGTGCGCGGTGCACCATTCAGCGGGGGTGTGACCAGCAAAGCCACCCGCAGGCCCCTTCGCCCCCCTCCCCCACCCACCCCCTGACCCATTCATCAGGACGACTCAGCCTGACGTCCCCTTACCGGTCTGCACCCCGTCCCCCCCACCCCCCAACCCCGGCAGGCCAACCTCATGCATACTTCGGACACTGTGCCAGGGGAGACGTTGGAGATGTCATCCAGCTCGTGGTGGCCCACCGCCAGCACAAGCTTGCCCTTTGCGAACCGAGTGGTCGGGATGGGGAACACGGCGCCGGTGCTGCCGCCCTCCTTCAGAGGGAGGCTGCTGAACAGCGGCGGCGACGCCACCTGCGTCGTGCCAATCGCCTGCAGACCGGTGGCTGCGGGAAGCTCTGCGGGCGACACCGCGACAGACGGGCCGGCGCGCAGCGCGCTCTTCCCGTCCACCAGCCCCAAGCTGCCTCCGCTGATGCGGTGGTGCTGCTCGTACTCCAGTGCAGCTTCAGACGCCCCCTGCGCCGGAACAGGGGCACTCCCAAACTCGCTGCTGTAGTGCAGCACCTGCGCTGAGCTGCTCCACAGCCGCCTGCATGTCGCCTTCAGAAACATGGCACCACAACACCGCCCCCCTCCCTGCCCGCAGCTCGGTGTGGCTCGTTTGGGCGGTGTTCTGCTGGGGGGAGGGTTGTCGAGGTGGTGGTGGCCGTGAAAAACCCCTGGCTGTGTGCTCTGTTCTGACTTCATGCTGTCAAGATTCGTGGGGGAGTGGAAGTGTTCATGAAAACTCAAGTTCAAACGGGGTGGGCGGGGATGGGGTGTTGGGAAGGGTAAGGGGGGATGAGGGCAAGCGCGCTGCAGGGTGTGTGTGTCCCAGGTGTCCTCCTCGATGGTCCGGCTGTTTTTCTCTCTCTCTGTAGGCGTGTGTGTGTGGTGATCTGCTGCTTTTTCTGAGTGGGGCCGAAGCTCGCCTGGCAGAAAAAAAAGTGTCACCCCAGCACAGCTGCTCTTTGCTCGTATGTTGTTTGTGATGCGGTGACGCTTCCACACACACAAAACCTCCAACTGTGACGGGGGAGGCTAGTGGTGTGCGGAGCACGTTTAGCTGTGGTGGAGTGGAATTCTTCTGCTCACAAGTGTGCGTATAAAGAAATAACCGCCGCCACAACAAAAATGGAGCTGGGCCAAAGCGGAGGGGCTGGTGCGCACAACATTTCACACCCAGCAGCTCCGCCGCCACCCCACCCCACCCTGTTGTGTCCGACGGTTGAACCCCCCACTATTGTCGTGAACGGGCCACTGTTTTCTTTTTCCAACTCTTCGTGGCAACAGCACACACAGCTTGACACGGTTTGTAGCAGAACCACTGCGACCACCCTCGTTGTGGACTCTCTCTGCAGTGTTGGACCACTCGTGTGTCTCGGTTCCAGGGACAGTCAGGCATGGAGTCCTGTGTGTGGTGCCGTTCCTTTCTTCGCAGTGCGGGTGGGCTGCCCTGGTGTGTTCTTAAAGACTTTGTTTATTTCAACTTCTTCTTCAGCCCCCTCCGTCTGTCGCAGCCCTGTCTCAAAACAGGGGGCCCGTGCGCGATGTGATTCACTCTTTGTTTTTTTGCACCTTCTCCCAAAGGTCCGGGAGTTCAAACCTGTTTCGCATTTTTCCAGGAGTGCTTTGTCCAAACCTCCAAAAATAAACTGATTCTCTTCTTGACAGGAGGTAAAAAAACATGGGGGGAATAGAAGTCGAAGGAAGCACAAGGATGTGATATCCCTTCACTCGATATGCAGGTTGTGATGTCTGAGATCCAGTGCTATACTCGTGTCCAACTCGGCCAAAATGAGCATCCTCGAGGGAGTTTGATTGTCGAGAGTGAATGGAAAGGCAAGCCTCCCAGCACCTTCTCGAAAAACCATGAGGATCTCGAGGGGGGGGGGGGGGGTAGGGGGGGCTAAAACCGGGAGTAAACCCAAATTTTCAACTTCGCCGCAGAGAGGCCCCCAAGGGCACCAAAAGGCCAGAAACACCCCATATCACCCCGGAAATCCGGTATCTGCCCGAAATAGGCCCAAATTCGGCCCGGAAAGCTCATTTTTTGCGTCTCCAATTTTTTGGCACAGATGTGGTACCGGTGCTGTGCCAGTTTACAGCGGCTGCTTGCAACATACAGCGAAACCTGTGGTCGAAGCAACCGAATGGTTCATCGGTCAAGCTCTACTTGATGACGCGGATCGATGTGACAGCACCATGTACCGAGGGGCGACAAGCAGCACCGCGAGGTGGGGGCAGAGGCCAAAGTGCACTCGTATTTGCACTGAGAAGGTTCGTATCCCTTGTAGATTGAGGTTCCGGAGATGATGGGCACGCACTATGGGCGGAAGCAGGACGCTGCTCAGAGGGTTTGTCCGTTCCGACGCCATTCAGAGGTGGCAACAACTCAGCGACCTCGATATCCCCCAAAGTGAGCCCTTGATGCCCTGCTCTCATTGAGAGTAATCAACTAGCGGCCCTTGCCATTCTAATGGGGCGGCTACGCCCTCAAATAATTGAAGGCAAATGACAAGGAACCTGCTGGCGAGCTGAGCGCCACTCGGATCGAGAACGTTTTCCTTCTCGAGGATAAGCTCGTCTCCCTCCTCCGGGAGATGCACCGGAGTGGCTGGCGCAGTTCATGTCGTGCCAGCCAGCATTGGGGTACGTGAAAAAGGTACGGTGGCACGCCAACGACGATAAACACACCTTGCCGATCTTAAAAACTGTGAAGGGGGCGGAACACTATCGAAGTGGCTCAATCATGACTACATTGATGCAATGGTGACATATGACGTCAAGCCGCAGTGCCTGCAGAAAGGAGTGCCCGCCGGCTGTTTTTCTCGGGCCATTCAGGTACCGCATCTGGTACCACATCTGTGCCAACTGAAAAAAATCGCGTTTCTGGGCCTCTCTGGGCCACACAGGTCACCAAAACCCCCCAGAAACACGTTTCTGGACTGGTTTGGGTCGGTATGTAGCATTGATTTCATGTTTAGGGGTGCTCCCTGAAAAAGTGGGGTTTACTCCCGTTTTTTGGGTTGAATTAGCCCCCCCTAGGGGGGGGGGGTGGGGGGGGGCGAGGGGTCGGGTGGGTTATTTCATCGACCGTGAGAGACGACTCCTATTCGAATATAAAAAAAAGGAGGCGGTAAACGGTGCGCGAGAAAAAAAGAAGGGCAACACAGAAACACGGGAGGAAAAGAAGGAAGAAATGTGATTGGGGGGGGGATTATTGTTGACCCCAGACCCTACCCAACCCTAGGGTTAGGGTTAGGGTAAACCCTTGACCCAACCCTAGGGTTAGGGTCAGGGTTGACCCCAGACCCTACCCAACCCTAGGGTAAGGGTCAGGGTTGACCCTGGACCCTACCCAACCCTAGGGTTAGGGTTAGGGTAAACCCTTGACCCAACCCTAGGGTTAGGGTCAGGGTTGACCCCAGACCCTACCCAACCCTAGGGTTAGGGTTAGGTTAACCCTTGACCCAACCCTAGGGTTAGGGTTAGGGTTGACCCTAGACCCTACCCTAACCCTAGGGTTAGGGTCAGGGTTGACCCCAGACCCTACCCAACCCTAGGGTTAGGGTTAGGGTAAACCCTTGACCCAACCCTAGGGTTAGGGTCAGGGTTGACCCCAGACCCTACCCAACCCTAGGGTTAGGGTTAGGGTTAACCCTTGACCCAACCCTAGGGTTAGGGTTAGGGTTGACCCTAGACCCTACCCTAACCCTAGGGTTAGGGTCAGGGTTAACCCTAGACCCTACCCGAACCCTAGGGTTAGGGTTAGGGTTAACCCTTGACCCAACCCTAGGGTTAGGGTTAGGGTTAACCCTAGACCCTACCGAACCCTCGGGTTAGGGTCAGGGTTGACCCTAGACCCTACCCAACCCTAGGGTTAGGGTCAGGGTTAACCCTAGACCCAACCCTAGGGTTAGGGTCAGGGTTGACCCCAGACCCTACCCAACCCTAGGGTTAGGGTTAGGGTTAACCCTTGACCCAACCCTAGGGTTAGGGTTAGGGTTAACCCTAGACCCTACCCTAACCCTAGGGTTAGGGTTAACCCTTGACCCAACCCTAGGGTTAGGGTTAGGGTTGACCCTAGACCCTACCCTAACCCTAGGGTTAGGGTTAACCCTTGACCCAACCCTAGGGTTAGGGTCAGGGTTGACCCCAGACCCTACCCAACCCTAGGGTTAGGGTTAGGGTAAACCCTTGACCCAACCCTAGGGTTAGGGTCAGGGTTAACCCTAGACCCTACCCTAACCCTAGGGTTAGGGTTAGGGTTAACCCTTGACCCAACCCTAGGGTTAGGGTCAGGGTTGACCCCAGACCCTACCCAACCCTAGGGTTAGGGTTAGGGTAAACCCTTGACCCAACCCTAGGGTTAGGGTCAGGGTTGACCCCAGACCCTACCCAACCCTAGGGTTAGGGTTAGGTTAACCCTTGACCCAACCCTAGGGTTAGGGTTAGGGTTGACCCTAGACCCTACCCTAACCCTAGGGTTAGGGTCAGGGTTGACCCCAGACCCTACCCAACCCTAGGGTTAGGGTTAGGGTAAACCCTTGACCCAACCCTAGGGTTAGGGTCAGGGTTGACCCCAGACCCTACCCAACCCTAGGGTTAGGGTTAGGGTTAACCCTTGACCCAACCCTAGGGTTAGGGTTAGGGTTGACCCTAGACCCTACCCTAACCCTAGGGTTAGGGTCAGGGTTAACCCTAGACCCTACCCGAACCCTAGGGTTAGGGTTAGGGTTAACCCTTGACCCAACCCTAGGGTTAGGGTTAGGGTTAACCCTAGACCCTACCGAACCCTCGGGTTAGGGTCAGGGTTGACCCTAGACCCTACCCAACCCTAGGGTTAGGGTCAGGGTTAACCCTAGACCCAACCCTAGGGTTAGGGTCAGGGTTGACCCCAGACCCTACCCAACCCTAGGGTTAGGGTTAGGGTTAACCCTTGACCCAACCCTAGGGTTAGGGTTAGGGTTAACCCTAGACCCTACCCTAACCCTAGGGTTAGGGTTAACCCTTGACCCAACCCTAGGGTTAGGGTTAGGGTTGACCCTAGACCCTACCCTAACCCTAGGGTTAGGGTTAACCCTTGACCCAACCCTAGGGTTAGGGTCAGGGTTGACCCCAGACCCTACCCAACCCTAGGGTTAGGGTTAGGGTAAACCCTTGACCCAACCCTAGGGTTAGGGTCAGGGTTGACCCCAGACCCTACCCAACCCTAGGGTTAGGGATAGGGTTAACCCTTGACCCAACCCTAGGGTTAGGGTTAGGGTTGACCCTAGACCCTACCCTAACCCTAGGGTTAGGGTTAACCCTTGACCCAACCCTAGGGTTAGGGTCAGGGTTGACCCCAGACCCTACCCAACCCTAGGGTTAGGGTTAGGGTAAACCCTTGACCCAACCCTAGGGTTAGGGTCAGGGTTGACCCCAGACCCTACCCAACCCTAGGGTTAGGGATAGGGTTAACCCTTGACCCAACCCTAGGGTTAGGGTTAGGGTTGACCCTAGACCCTACCCTAACCCTAGGGTTAGGGTCAGGGTTAACCCTAGACCCTACCCTAACCCTAGGGTTAGGGTTAGGGTTAACCCTTGACCCAACCCTAGGGTTAGGGTTAGGGTTAACCCTTGACCCAACCCTAGGGTTAGGGTTAGGGTTAACCCTAGACCCTACCGAACCCTCGGGTTAGGGTCAGGGTTGACCCTAGACCCTACCCAACCCTAGGGTTAGGGTCAGGGTTAACCCTAGACCCTACCCTAACCCTAGGGTTAGGGTTAGGGTTAACCCTTGACCCAACCCTAGGGTTAGGGTCAGGGTTGACCCCAGACCCTACCCAACCCTAGGGTTAGGGTTAGGGTTAACCCTTGACCCAACCCTAGGGTTAGGGATAGGGTTAACCCTAGACCCTACCCAACCCTCGGGTTAGGGTCAGGGCTGACCCTAGACCCTACCCAACCCTCGGGTTAGGGTTAGGGTTAACCCTGGACCCTACCCAACCCTAGGGTTAGGGTCAGGGTTGACCCTAGACCCTACCCTAGGGTTAGGGTAGGGTATAGGGTTAACCCCAACCCTGATCCGAGGGTTGGGTCGGGTCTAGGGTTCACCCTGACCCAAACCCGAACCCTAGGGTAGGGTTGGGTCTAGGGTGAACCCTAACCCTAGGGTCGGGCAGGGTCTTGGGTTAACCCCCAACCCTAACCCTCGGGTTGGGTAGGGTATAGGGTTAACCCTAACCCTAGGGTTGGGTTGTGTATAGGGTTAACCCTAACCCTAACCCTAGGGTAGGGTTGGGTCTTGGGTTAACCCTAACCCTAGGGTTGGGTTGGGTATAGGGTTAACCCTAACCCTAGGGTGAGGGTAGGGTATAGGGTTAACCCCAACCCTAACCCTAGGGTTGGGTAGGGTATAGGGTTAACCCTAACCCTAGGGTAGGGTTGGGTCTTGGGTTAACCCTAACCCTAACCCTAGGGTTGGGTGGGGTATAGGGTTAACCCTAACCCTAGGGTTGGGTTGGGTCTAGGGTTAACCCTGACCCTAACCCTAGGGTTGGGTAGGGTATAGGGTTAACCCCAACCCTAACCCTAGGGTTGGGTTGGGTCTAGGGTTAACCCTGACCCTAACCCTAGGGTTGGGTTGGGTCTAGGGTTAACCCTGACCCTAACCCTAGGGTTGGGTAGGGTGTAGGGTTAACCCTAACCCTAGGGTCGGGTTGGGTTAACCCTAACCCTAGGGTTGGGTTGGGTTAACCCTAACCCTAGGGTTGGGTTGGGTATAGGGTTAACCCTAACCCTAACCCTAGGGTTGGGTTGGGTATAGGGTTAACCCTAACCCTAACCCTAGGGTTGGGTTGGGTCTAGGGTTAACCCTGACCCTAACCCTAGGGTTGGGTAGGGTATAGGGTTAACCCCAACCCTAACCCTAGGGTTGGGTTGGGTCTAGGGTTAACCCGAACCCTAACCCTAGGGTTGGGTTGGGTCTAGGGTTAACCCTAACCCTAACCCTAGGGTAGGGTTGGGTGTAGGGTTGGGTTGGGTCTAGGGTTAACCCTAACCCTAGGGTAGGGTTGGGACTAGGGTTAACCCTGACCCTAACCCTAGGGTAGGGTTGGGTGTAGGGTTGGGTTGGGTATAGGGTTAACCCTGACCCTAACCCTAGGGTAGGGTCTAGGGTTAACCCTAACCCTAACCCTAGGGTTGGGTAGGGTGTAGGGTTAACCCTAACCCTAGGGTAGGGTTGGGTCTAGGGTTAACCCTGACCCTAACCCTAGGGTTGGGTAGGGTGTAGGGTTAACCCTGACCCTAACCCTAGGGTTGGGTAGGGTATAGGGTTAACCCTGACCCTAACCCTAGGGTTGGGTAGGGTATAGGGTTAACCCTAACCCCAGGGTAGGGTCTAGGGTTAACCCTAACCCTAGGGTGAGGGTAGGGTCTGGAGTTAACCCCAACCCCAACCCTAGGGTTGGGTAGGGTCTAGGGTCACCCGTAACCCTCGAAATCGGGCCCAAATCGCCAAAATGGGCACCCCTCGAAAAAAAATTCGAAAAGGTCCCCCTACCCACACCTGGAAATTACCAAAAAATCTGGGACCCCGGCGGCCCCAACCCTAGGGTAGGGTAGGGTAGCCCCCCCCCCCCCCCTCCCCCCCCCGGCACGGAGAAACTTAACGTTCGACCCGAATTAGCCAGAGGCCTGGGGGGATATTCTCTTGTGTGCTTGTGAGGTGAGCGTTGTTGGTATTTGAGTGAGCAGCAATTAGCAAAAAAACCCCAGGGCCCCCCACACACACCCCACCCCCCCTGCGGATGACGCATGAGGAACCCGGAATCCGCATCCCCACCATGTCCCTCCCACCCCGCCCCCCCCCTCTCCTGCACAACGCCACCTACATGACTTGCCACCAGGGGGTGGGGGTGGGGGTGAGGGTGTGTGGGGACAAAAACCGAATAGCCGCCCCCGCCAGAACAGGAGGCAGACTGACACAGTCATTTGGCATTAGAGTGATCAGGCCCCTATTGCGGCGAGCCTCAGTGAGTCCCCACCAACAACACCAGGCCAAGACAGGTGGGGGCAACAGCGAGGCGTGAGCAGATGACTTTGTTCCGGTTTGCAAAAGAAACCCGCCGGTCAATCCTTTTTTTGTTGCAGCAGAGAGAGCCGAGGGAGGGGGGGGGGGCCGGGGGGGGGGGGGGGGTGAAAAGCAAAACAAAAAAAGCAAGTGCCAGGTGATAAAGTGAGTGTAGAGACATGCGTGCCGACGGCACAGCCGATTCTGGGCACGCAGGAAAGCGAGAGAGAGCAGGGGGGGTGGGGTGGGGTGTGTGTGTGAATGTTGAGAGTGTGAAGGTAAAAAAAACACAGCAACAGGCCTACCAGCACCCTCTGGCCCTCTAACGAGAGCGGGTGGCGGTGGTGGTGGTGGTCAAGGCGGGGGGTAGGGGGGGGGGGGGGGGAGGGTCGAGCCTCGAGTGGTTCTCCTCGACCATGCAAGGGGCCCAACTGGACTCTCCTTTGGAGAGTCGCATCGGAAGCAGCAGCAGCAGTGTGGCTCAGGTTGGATCTGTGCGACACAAAGGCCACACAAGGGGTGTGTGCTGTGTGTGGCTTTCTGCTCACAACGAGTGTGTGAAAAGGGGGGGGGGGGGGGTAAGAAAGTAAGAAAAGAGAAGGAGAGAGAGAGAGAGAGAGAGAGGTTCGGCTGTTGCGTGATGACATGATGGCAGGGCAGTCGGTGGATGCGGATGGGAACCGGGGGGGCCGTCTCCGCGACTCGCTGGCCCCCCCCGCCCCCCCCCCCCCCCCCCCCCACACCGCACCCTCCCGGTGCGCACGCAGCGCATTGTGTGATTTTGAACGATATTCGTGACGCACAAAACAGCTCCTCTTGAGCAACGCTTTTTCGCCACCGTGCCTCCTAACGATATCAGCCAGGTCAGAACCAGTTTCTTGCCGTGAACAACAAAAAGAAGGGAGAAAGGTATGTGCGTGTCCTCCACCGAATATGAATTTCCATATTTTCGATAGACAATGCAAAGCACTAAAAAACAAAACAGGAGGAAGGAAAAATACTGGGCGAGTCAAAGTGTAGCCAGCCCAACGCACTGCACACCCCTCCACACACCTGACATGTCAGGCGGGCGCCACCGTTGCCATGAAATGAATCTGGGTGCCCCGAAAGAGACCCAGCTTTGCCGAGCACGCTATTCCAGGACGCTCCAAAGATCGAAACCCTACCGTGCAGACACAGTGTGTGCCCGCAACGGAGTGCTTGACCCATTGGGCGGGTGAGTGCTTGGCTCTGCCATAAAATCAGTATCCAGAGTCGTCGTGCTGCTCTGGGCCTGACACCTAAATTTTCAGCAGTCCTGCGGTTCTTCTGCACTCCAGAGAGTGACGCCGTACCCACGTTAATCCTGTTGGGGCAGTGTCGAGTCACACACCAAGCACCTCTTGCGCCTGATGTGCTCTCTCCTGTCCCTACCCACCCATAGGGCTCGTTGGGCGCGAACCCGGAACAACAGTGATCCCGCAGAAGCAAGGCGGGGCGAAGGTGGCGGGGAGGAAGAAGGCGGAAAATACAGCAGCAGTCTCTCGAGTCTCCCTTCCAGATAATTTTGCATTGATCGCTTCCACCCGCCGCTCCCCGGGAGCTGTTGCGGGAACCATCTGCTCTTCCGACCCTAGGAGGCGACCGAGACTCTTGCCGTATTTTCTCTACCACACGGGGTGTGTTTTACCAAAAATAGAAAAAAATCGCACTATTTTGTGGCTTCTATGGGCAGACACCCTGTCCAGCAACCGGTGTGAGGGCACGATATCCGGAAGACCTTTCCTGTGATACTTGGAGTGCGCTGAGGCATCGCTGTCTTGGACAGATTTTGTCTTGTGGGGTTGAGCCGTGTCTCCAGGCTGTGAGGCCCTGAAGGAGTGGCCTGCAGGTGCTAATCCTCAAAGCTTGAGTTGTACCGACAGTGTGCATACGATTCTCTTCGTTACTTAGCGACTGCACTCCGTCGCTCTTTCGTAACTTGGCAATAAAGAAATAGAAACTTTGTGTCTGCAAATCAGAAAGGGGAGAGAAGAACCAGCGGGTATTCGTCGATCGCGAGAACACCCCACACGCCTGCTGCGGGTGTGGTGTGTCCTGCATGATCTGCATAGCAAAGTTTCCTGCGTTGTTAGCACAACTCCAAAAAAAATAGATTCTTCTCACCACGGAGGTGTGGCGGGAGAGAGGCGGGCAATACAGGAAACAAAGGAGATTCACACACACAGCAGAGACGTGTCGGGTGTAGCGCGTCACAGGAACTTGGAGGCCTAAAATCGCAAGCTCCCCAAAAAAAAAGGCCTTCTTTGAAGCTCCGAACACCGCAACGGCACAGAAAGCCTTTTTTTTCGGGTTCATGCAGAGAGGCGTGAGTGTACATCCTGGAAGAAGAAAAAGGGGCCGGCAGGCAGGCCGGCAGACTTTCAGCCCGCCTTATGCCATCCCGTGAGAAGAAGAAGAAGAAGAAGGGGGCGGAGGAGGAGGGGGGGGGGGGGGCGGGGTGGGTGGGCAAAAAGGAGGTGTGAAAGTTTCGCTGGAACTCCGCTCTCTCTCTCTCTCTCTCTCTCTCTCTCTCTCTCGCTCAGATGGGTTTTGCTCTATACGCTGGCGCTTCCGCAACACACACCCTCGCCTATAGACAAAAGAGGCCTGGGGGGGGGGGACTGCGTGGGGGAGCACAGAGTGAGTGAGCGAGTTGAGTGAGCCCTGAACAGCGACAATTCTTCTTCTCTCCAGAAGGGGTGGGTGGGGGGTGAGGGGGTGGGTAGGGTGTATAGGTAGAGCTGGGAAGGAGAAGGCATCGTCGACAACAACAAAGCATCAAATGGAAGAAGAGGATGAGGGGGACGACGATTTTTGTTTTTGTTGTCGTGTGAGACAAGAGGTGGTGGGGTGGAGTGGGGGGTCTTCGCGATGTCGTCGGCAAAGTGTTTTTTTTTGCAACTGACACACATGACAGGTCCTGACCAGCGTGCAATGCAACAACTGTCGGAGAGAATCGAGCGGAATGGGATGTATTTTTCCGGTGAAAATTATCACCCATATCACAGTCGGGGGGAGGGAATAAGCACCACCAAAAAAAACTCGCCATTTTCGGCGAAGCGTAGCGTAGACCCCACCCCCTCCAGAAACTTCTTCGAACGCAGAACACCCCACCAGCCTGCCGGGCGTGTGAAGTGTTCGCAAGGATCCGCACGGTGAAAAGTTTCCTGAGTTGGCTACGCCGAACTTACAAAAAAATGCAATTAAATTTAGGAGAGATGACCCTATCGTTGCCAACAATTGCATCCAGCCTGGCAGGTGAAGAAACAGGAGGGTGTGGGGGGGGGGGGGCTTGAACCCGGGACAATAATGCAAAAGAAACGAGGAGTCGCCGGAAAGGTGGGTGAGGGGGAGGAGGAGAAGGAGAAGCAGAAGCAGAAGGAGGGGGTGTTGTGAAAGTAATGCGATAGCAGGGACGGGTCGGGGGGGGTGGCGGTGGGAAAGGAACCGTGTGCTGCTAATATATAAAACCTGCCTGCCGCTCGGCTTCACGGTGGGATCTTGTAAATTATACATGTATACCTACAAGTATATACATGTATTATACATGTATAATACTTGCATGTCAACTATTATACATGTATAATACATGTATATGCCTGAAATATACATGTAAAATACATGTATATCAAGTAAAAATACATGTATAATACTTGCATGTCAACTATTATACATGCATTTTTACTTGATATACATGTATTTTACATGTATATTTCAGGCATTTACATGTATTTTACATGTATAATACTTGTCATGCAAGTATTATACATGTAAAATACTTGCATGACAAGTAAAATACTTGCATGCAAGTAAAATACATGTATTTTACTTGCATGCAAGCATTTTACTTGTCATGCAAGTATTTTACATGTATAATACTTGCATGACAAGTATTATACATGTAAAATACATGTAAATGCCTGAAATATACATGTAAAATACATGTATATCAAGTAAAAATGCATGTATAATAGTTGACATGCAAGTATTATACATGTATTTTTACTTGATATACATGTATTTTACATGTATATTTCAGGCATATACATGTATTATACATGTATAATAGTTGACATGCAAGTATTATACATGTATTTTTACTTGATATACATGTATTTTACATGTATATTTCAGGCATATACATGTATTATACATGTATAATAGTTGACATGCAAGTATTATACATGTATAATACATGTATTATACTTGTAGTTATACATGTAAAATTTACAAGATCCCACCGTGTTGGCAAAAAAATGGGGGGGGGGGGGGGGGGCCACGACGTGCTGTTGAATCTGTCTATTGCGGGTGCAGGGGGAGGGAGGAAGGGGGCAGACACTTATAATTCCTCTCGGAAATAAGCTGCCCTGACTCCGACGTTCCACCAAAGGCTGCGCACGGCAGCCACGCCCACCCACGCAGTTCTTGGGGGCAGCGCATCTGGCCCCGACGGTACCCCGCCCTGATGTGTGGCAGCACACAATACCATCCTCACCCAGTCACCCCCACCCAGCCCTTCTTGCCACAGAGTATGGCTTCCCCATGCCCCCCAAGTTTCCAGTTTGATAGTTTGATGGCAGTTGCACAGCTCGGCCACTCTCCCTCTTGCCCCTCTGTGGTACGCTGGCACGTTTGAACGCTTGAAAGACGAGTCGCGCACATTCCCTGACACATATTCAACGATTTCCCAGCCCCTTTTCCTTCTTGGCTCTTCTTGTGGCAGAGCCCCCGATGAGAGAGAACGCTGCCTCGTGTGGTTCTGCCGTCTCTAGGTGGTGGGGTTTGAACAAGATTTCAACACGACTCGGCATGGCCGTTGGTGTTGAACCTGTTTTTACCACACATACACACGTGAATCCTTTAGCTTCTGAGTCGTGTCGAGCACACCGAGCGCAACCTGCTCTTGCCGTGATCAACACTGACACACAACTCCCACACAACACACACTTGCTGCTCGCTTGCTAGGGCCTCCCGGTCCACTGTAACGGAGAAGGATATCACAGGGTGAAACAATCACCATGCTACTTGTTTTGTCTCAAGAAGTGGCATGGAGGCGCGAACCCTGCAAGCTTCCGTCGCACGATTTCCTTCGTTTCTTCGCGACCTTGCAACGCTTCGTCGCTCGTAACGAGTAATATATGGGGATCGGCGAAAGGGGAGGCACGGGACTCCGTGAGACTGTATCCAAGACGCACGAGTTAGCCACACCGCCACCCATTTCTCCCGGTGCATTAGCCCCAAACCAGGCCACAAAAAATTTCACGCGCCTTCACTTCTGCTGGCAGCGTCGCAGAGCGGCTACTTTGCGCCCGGGATCTGCCTCGAACAGCAACATCACACAGGAGGCCCCGAGACACACAGCAAACGAGGCTCTTCCTTCGCAAGGGAGAGAAGGGCACAGAGTCAGAAAAAGGGCGAGAGGGTGGTCGAGGCTTGTCTTCTTGAAACGGAGTCTCTTGAGACATGTGTATGGGGGGACATGGGGGAGGGTGGGAGATGTAGGTATGCCCTTTGGACCTTTGGTACTTCCGACGGCGACCACCCGGCCGGCCCGGCTGATGTACGGTATCACCATGGGGAAGGGTCGGGTTGTGTTGAACGAGTTAATGTGGCGGGGGGGATGCGGTGGCTGTGTGACGGTATTTCTCACAGTATTGATGCGACATCTTCTTCAAGTGTTCATCAAGTCGTGTGACACGTCAAACGCAGCGCTGGGGGAGGGAGGGGAAAATGAATCAAAGTTGACAACTCAAAAAAAAAAGCCCTAAGCATGAGGGGCGTCATCTAGAGCCACACAACAGGCTCACAGGGTGGCCCGTAGATGTGGCTCTATCCGACGCTGAAGAGGCCTCAGACCGGCTTTACATTCGCACCTGCTGTGGCAGGGCAGCGGTTTGGTTGGTGCACAAGCGTGATGTTTCAAAAAAGCATTATGTGCTGCCTCTGATCGGCGCAGGGCCATCACAGCCTGTCAAGGGAGAATCAAGGGGGGTTACAGTATGTTATAAGTTAACTGTCGGGGGACCTCGCTACGAGTCACTGTGAGTCACGAGTCGTCAGTTTTCAGCCAAACATGGCTGACTTCTCACTTTTTCTCACTCAGGAGGTCACCTTAAGACACGGGGGGACACGGGGGGACATCCGGGGACAAACCGGTAAAATCGGGGAAAATGACCAAAAAATACTACGAGAAACACTTGGCCTCTATGCTGTGAGTGTTGCATTGGACGCTTCCACCTGTTGAACGGGCTCCACCTCTTGCACTTTGAAAAACCCCCCCCCATATTTTTGTTTGATTTGACAACTCCGGTTTGGTGTACCTCGATGAGCTTACCTTACCTTGTCGTCGGACACAACATATCATCGTTGTCCCAAACCCCGTAACCCACGTGAAGTGGATCATCTGAAGTGCAGAATGAGGTGGAGCAGGTGGAGCACGAAACATAAGTAAACCATAGCAAGAGAGGCCAGCAGCAGTCCCGAGTCCATCGCGTTCCTCGTAGCATTTCCCGTACCACACAGGTGTGTTATGTGCAAAATACTACGAGAAACACTTGGCCTCTATGCTGTGAGTGTTGCATTGGACGCTTCCACCCAGGACCCTTAGGACCCAAGGACTTAGGGACGCCGCGCGAACGGTCTACTATTGAAGTGATCAGGCTCCGTCGCCCATCGTATGCATCCCTCCGATGGTAATGTACCGCTTTCTACGTTGTCACGAGCACCTTGTACGGAAAACGATCGAACCTCACTCGCTGAGGGG
Organism: Rhynchopus euleeides; assembly: GCA_963210315.1. Lineage (NCBI taxonomy): Eukaryota > Euglenozoa > Diplonemea > Diplonemida > Diplonemidae > Rhynchopus > Rhynchopus euleeides. The sequence continues at coordinate 1,689,154 of OY723318.1, read as the reverse complement.
ATCCGCCTGCCTCGGCCGTGTGCCGCCGTCGTGTGGTCAGCCTCGTGATTCTTGGTGTGCCCTATCGACAACATGCCTGTCTCTCCAGTTGCCGCACCCGGCGAGAGAGTTGATGCGTCTCAACCCGGCGAAACTAAGGGGGCAAAGGTTGCACACAGCCCCGCCTGTGCTGCAACCACCCGCTCTTGGCTGACCCCCGACGTCTGGTGCGTTTCCCACTCCGGGTATTTGAATCCTCACCCTGTACCTCTTCGGGATCCTCCATACCCTGGGGAACCCTTCCCCTCGAGGCTTCTTCACGTCTCCGACATATTGGTGTGTGCCCACATGACCCTTCTTCCTGACATCCTCGATGTCGTTTTGCACCCCGGGCGATGCACTGAGACGGCCGTATCCAGGTAGTCAGTGGCCATGCCCAGCCCCTCAGCGTGACAGTCCTCTGGTGCGCTCCCAGCACCACCACCGCGACGCTCGTGCATATTCAGCCACCATGACCCGGCAGCTCTCGCCTGGGGACAGGGCTCGGCGGATCGAGAAATCACAGTCTGAAACTCGCCTCCCAGCTCCTCCGCAGCAGTCTACTGTCCGGCCGTCTTAAACTCTCGCCCTTCGGGAGCCCGGCCAACACCCGGTGCTTTCCGGCGTGATCTCGATCGCTCTGTGGCTCTCTGTGTCCTCTCCGGTCTTCGCTGGCTGCGAGCGAGTTGCGGGGTGAAGCCCAACGCGCCTCTTCATGGCGCACTGGAGACGCTGCATGGAGTGCCCAGGGGTAGGTGTGAGAGGTGCCGGCCCTTCTGGGTGAACGAGGGCGATCGCGCGCACTGTCGTCTCCTGAACTCCGCTCGAGCGGTGGACAACACGTTCCTGCGGCCCCCTTCCCACTGGGCTGATCCCCACTGTACCTGCCCCATCGCCCGCCTCGTAGACAGCGCATCAAACGGAGGCCCTGTGGCCCCACGTGGCGTCGATTCAGTGGTAACGCCCGGACTCAGTGTGGAGGGCGTATTTCCCGGTGCGTGAGGAAATTCGAGGCCCTGGAGGTGTGGGCATGCCAGAAGGATTCTCGGAGTCGCCTTCTTAATGAGAGAGGTGAGTCCCCGCGGACCGGAGCTTGTCGCACGCTGCAGTCGCTGTTCGGGCTTGTCGAGTAGGCTGCTGGGTACTCGGGAAGACTGGCCGACTGCCCCCCAACCTTGTGGAATGATCTCGGCCCGCTGCCATGGCTGCGGTTTCGGTGGACCCCCTCAGCGGCGGCACCGCTGACACAGGCGATGCGGACGCGTCTCTCAGTCGCTGCTTCTTTTGCTCCCCGAGCAGTGCAGCTTGGGAGAGCGTCTCGGATGTGTTGGATACCTGATCTCTGTGTATGTCCCACGGCACCTCGCAGGTGTCCAGTCAGCAGCTCCCCTTCCCTGCATGGAACTGTGAGGTCGTACGTCTCAACACCGGGCCACAGACGCCCGGAACTCCCCCTGACCCCTGTGAATAATGCAGGCTTGAATGTGTGTCCCCCGGCAGGGAGACTATGCTTCGACGGAGTATGCCCCGCTTGGGGCGTGTGCGGGCATCCGCTTGACGCCGGGGTGCGCGTAGTCGGCATTCGCGCAGATAAGCTGGGCACGACAGACGTGCCGGCTTCTCGGGGGCGTGTCCGGGGGCGTTGCATTGGTACACGAAAACTGTCGCCCTCGGAAAGCTCACGTCGCGTCACCGTGCTCGAGCTGGATCTGGCAGGCTGTGTGTGACAGGCCACCCTTCCGCCTTCAGGTGCCGTCGCTCGGGCAAAAAAGGTGTATTTCTCAATCAAGAGAGTATGCCCCTCACGATTGTGGCACGATTGTGTCTCCCCGGGTCAGGCTCGGTATTCCAGTCGAAAGCGTAAATGCCCCTCGGCACTGTGCTGGGCGGGGCTGTGTCTCGGTCAGGAGAGGAGGTGCCCCTCAGGCAAAATCCTGCGTCTCGCGGTCGGGAGTGAGTGCCCCTCGGCAGGAATGTGTCTCGGCCAGGTGTCCCTCAGGCAGGGAATGTAATGTCTCGGCCCGGTGTCCCTCGGGCATGAATGTGCGTCTTGGCCAGGTGCCCCTCAGGCAGGGTGCCCCGTAGGCGGAAGTGTATGTCGCGGCCAGATGCCCCTCAGGCAGGGTGCCCCGTAGGCGGAAATGTATGTCTTGACCAGGTGCCCCTCGGGCAGGGTGCCCCGTAGGCGGAAGTGTATGTCTTGGCCAGGTGCCCCTCGGGCAGGGTGCCTCGTAGGCGGAAGTGTATGTCTTGGCCAGGTGCCCCTCGGGCAGGGTGCCTCGTAGGCGGAAGTGTCTGTCTTGGCCAGGTGCCCCTCGGGCGGGGTGCCTCGTAGGCGGAAGTGTATGTCTTGGCCAGGTACCCCTCGGGCAGGGTGCCTCGTAGGCGGAAGTGTATGTCATGGCCAGGTGCCCCTCGGGCAGGGTGCCTCGTAGGCGGAAATGTATGTCTTGGCCAGGTGCTCCTCAGGCAGGGTGCCCCGCAAGCGTAAGCTGTAGGTATGTCGTGGCCAGGTGCCCCTCAGGCAGGTAATGTCTCGGCGAGATGCCCCTCGGGCAGGAAAAATGCGTCTCGGCTAGGTGCCCCTCAGGCAGAAGTGGGTGTCTCGGTCCGATGCTCCTCGGCAAGATCGTGTCTCGGTCAGGAAAGTAGGAGTTGGATATCACTGACGTCACTTTGCTGCATCAGTATCGACCCATTTATCAGCACCCGACTGTTGCTCTTGGTCCCGCCTTTGTCAGCGCCTCTGTGACGGAACCTCCAGCTGAAGTATGCGTTTGGAAACCTTGAGCGCGATCAAGCGTGAAGCAGGTTTTCGGCGAGGCGCGGTGATAGTCTCGATGGCTGATGGGAATGTCCTCAATCCGCTGCGGCCACGGGCGCAGCGCTGTCCCGCTGTCACGTTCATAAGCGGCGGAGGACCACCTTGAACACCACGGCGTCATCATCCCCATCTTATTGCGCCCCTCCTTCGTGCTGATCCCCCCGTGCACCTCGCCGTCATTTATTAGAACCAGTGCGTGGGGGTGTTGTTGTCCTCTACCGCGGCTTCGGCCCTCTTGAGACCTGACACGAGCATGGTGTGAGGGTCGTCTTCTCGGTCGGGATTTGGTGCCCCTCGGGCAAGATTGTGTATCTCTCGGTCGGGAGAGCGGGTGCCCCTCGGGCAAAATCTTTGTCTCGGTCAGGAGAACAGGTGCCCCTCGGGCGAGATGCTGCGTCTCTCGGTCGGGAGAGTGGGTGCCCCTCGGGCATAGTTTTGTCTCGGTCAGAATAACGGGTGCCCCTCGGGCAAAACTGCGTGTCTCTCGGTCGGGAGAGTGAGTGCCCCTCGGGCAGAATATTGTCTCGGTCAGGAGAACAGGTGCCCCTCGGGCAAGACTGCGTGTCTCTCGGTCGGGAGAGTGGGTGCCCCTCGGGCAAAATTATTGTCTCGGTCAGGAGAACAGGTGCCCCTCGGGCGAGATGCTGCGTCTCTCGGTCGGGAGAGTGGGTGCCCCTCGGGCAGAATATTGTCTCGGTCAGGAGAACAGGTGCCCCTCGGGCAAAACTGCGTGTCTCTCGGTCGGGAGAGTGAGTGCCCCTCGGGCAGAATATTGTCTCGGTCAGGAAACCAGGTGCCCCTCGGGCAAGACTGCGTGTCTCTCGGTCAGGAGAGTGGGTGCCCCTCGGGCAGGGTAGAATGCTGCGTCTCTCGGACGGTCAGATCGTGTGTCCCTCAGTCAGGAGAGGAGGTCTCGGTCGCTAAAAACGCGCCCCCTCGGGCAGAGTGGTTGTGTCATCGCTGTTGTGTCACACCAATTGCCTCTCGGGCGGTGTGTCTTTTTTGATTTGACAACTCCGGTTTGGTGTACCTCGATGAGCTTACCTTACCTTGTCGTCGGACACAACATATCATCGTTGTCCCAAACCCCGTAACCCACGTGAAGTGGATCATCTGAAGTGCAGAATGAGGTGGAGCAGGTGGAGCACGAAACATAAGTAAACCATAGCAAGAGAGGCCAGCAGCAGTCCCGAGTCCATCGCGTTCCTCGTAGCATTTCCCGTACCACACAGGTGTGTTATGTGCAAAAAAGAGTGTGGGGAGTTGGGTCCAGTTTAGCAAAGTGGCTCATTTCTTCAAATTCCAGAATTTTTGGGGACGCTTCCTGTACCCGGCCTCGCGGGTGGGGTGTTAGGGAATCCACCCCGTGGTCACCCACTGCCCCGCGACACGGGGACGGGGTTAGGGGACCGGCACAGCCCAGTACGGCGATGTACGACTTGGTGCTGCTGATAGGGACTCGAAACGAGAGCAGTGCACGGTCAGCAACGCACGGACACAGGTCGTTGGTGCCAGGCACGGTCTACTTTTGAAGCCGTACCCCAGAGACTCGGTCGCTCGACAGCAAGCGAAGGCACCGCCCGGGCGCGCGGGGGGAGGACATGGCAGACGGCCTCAGGAGTGCCGGTCCGGGCGTCCCACTGGACCTCCCTGCGCCAGCCACGCCATCCTCAGGTCTGCACCAGATCAACCTGGAAGTCGCGCAGCTCCAGCACGTGCCACCCACCGCCAGCTCGATGCTGCGAGAAGTGAGCACACCCCTTGTCCACACACAGGTGCAGGAAGCGTGACACAAAGTTGAGGAGCACACTGCACTGCAACGCTCCACCATCCACCACGACGCGGCATGCGATGGTGGCACCTGTGAGCGGCACACCTCCGCTTCGCCAAGGTGAAGTCGACCGCGAGGAGACTGACGGCGGCACGCTGGGTACCACGGGGTGCCCACGTGTCGACTCCGGTCAGTATGTGGAGCCGCCGCCATTGGTCGTTCGTCTGCAGCAGTAATCCCGCGAAACATCCCGTTGGTGGCCGACGGCCACCAACGGGAGGTTTCGCGGTGGCGCTGAAGGGACACATTGCTCCGCGTTGCCACGGCTTCTGCGCCCGACGCCCTCACTCAATGACTCACTGACGGGTGCCCCCCCCAGGCACGCACGTTCGCAACCCTCACGCAGCCCTCTCCAAACCTGGAAGTCAGGGCGTCGAGACGGCTTCGGTACCGACCAAGCAGGAAAGAGATCGACGAGGTGTCGGAGGGAGGAGGCGAGCACAAAAGGGCGTCGGCTACCGCACGCCCTTTGGGCGCAGCCGACGACCGACCGAACCGGCCCCCGGCCGGGAGGGAGGTGGGGGGGGGGGGGGGGGGGCGGGGGGGCGTGGGGGGCTCCGCCCCCCACATGGGGGGTCCGGGGGGCGAAGCCCCCCGGAAAATACAGCAGCAGTCTCTCGAGTCTTCCTTTCAGATGATATTTGCATTGATCGCTTCCACCACCGCGTTTTTTTTTCTCGCTGGCGCTAGTGATGTCGGCTGGCAGAAAAAACACACACAAAAAAAACCCCCCCCCCGCGTGTCGAGTGACCTTACCTGTCTGAAGTACAGAAAATGTGTCGGGTTGGGTGGAGCATACACACACACATACACATATGTTCACACAACACAGGGCAAACCGCACAAACGTGTTCACACATCCGGCATCCTATGCGAAATACCCGCCGCTCCCCGGGAGCTGTTGCGGGAACCATCTGCTCTTCCGACCCACCGAGACTCTTGCCGTATTTTCTCTACCACACGGGGTGTGTTTTACCAAAAAATTTTGAGCTATTTTGGCCAGGGTAAAAGATAGGGTTCCGGGCTGCGCGCCGAAAACCGGGAGTAATCGGGGGTAAAATTTCAGCCATTTCCCCAACTGGAAGGGCTTTCCCTTCCCACAACCCCACCCCACCCCACGCCACTCAACTGGGATGGGCAGGGTGGCTCCTCTGCGGGGGCCGCTGCCAGGTCCGAGAGGAGCGCGCTCCTTCTTGGCGCCAACGCGAAGGAGCCAGTCGATGAGAAAGGCGTTCGCGAGAGCGCGGTGGTGTTAAAAGCACCGCAGGTTGCCCTTGCACACTAGGTTCTGGACAGGCACAGGCCACATGGGGGGTCTGGGGGGCGGAGCCCCCCAGCCGCCGGAGGCCACGGTAGTGAGCATCTGTTCCTTGTAACCGTACGATTCTGTGAGCTGCCTGCATCCTCCCGGGGTGGTCTGTATTCCATCCCCAATTGACCCCAAAGGGTGTTGGATATAAGACAGGCAGACGGCACAGGGGGGTCTGGGGGGCGGAGCCCCCCAGCCGCCGGAGGCCACGGTAGCGAACAGCTGATTCTGCTCCAGAGTCGCACGCCGCATGTAGTCAACGTGCACCTTGTGCTCAACAGGTTCATCGGGCTAACCCTGGGGCAGGGCACTGTGCTCTTGGCCCCGGCCTCCTCTGGCCAAAAAGTACCCTGGAATAGTACCCGGACAGAATCTCAGAAAAATCCCGGTGGAAAAAAAAAAAGAGGCACCCCCGGTTTTTCGGGGCAAAATCTCAAAAACCGGGGCTAAGCCCCGTTTTTCATAACAGTATCTTAAACACTGATTTTGGCCAAGTCCCTGCCCGTATGGGCAGAAAAATGGAAATTCGATGACGCGTTTTAGGCCTCAAAACGGGCTCAAAACTCAGAAATTCCTTTGAAATCGGGCTCAAATATGCAAAATAGGCCCACCCCGGAAAATTTTTTGAAAAGGGTCCCCCTATGGACGGTCACCAGAAAACCGCCAAAAAAGTTTTGACAAGACACAAAAAAACCGGTGCCACCTACCGGTTTTACCGGTCCGCCTGTCCCGCGTGTCCCATGTCCGGTTACCGGTAAAAAAAACCGGTTTTGTGACAAAGGCCCAGCGGTAAACTAGCGGTAAAAACGGTAAAAACGGTAAATTCGGTATTTTGGGGTGACCTCCTCAGTCACACTTGGTAGCGAGGGCCCCCGTCGAGAGTTGTTTTATTTTTTTTGCGGCCTGTTCCGTCTTGTAATGGTGTTGCTTTGTTTGAGAGTAAAAAAAAGCAAGTCAGTCGCAGGGGGGGGGGGGGCTTTTGGGAGAGACATAAACCCTCCCCCCCAGACCCTCAGGGCCTAGTCTTTTCCATACAGTTCTCGCTGTGTGAAGTTTGTCTTCGCCTGGGCGTGAGATTTATAACAAAATCAGAGGCTTAGCTTGGGGGGGGAAACTCGGTCAGCTGACCGAGTTTCAGCCAAACCCGGAAAAAAACTCGGTCAGCCCAAAAAAAAAAAGGCAAAAATTCCCGCGAAAAAATCGGATTTTTTATGGGGTGCAGCAGCACAGGAGGTGAAGCACGCGTGCGAGCGGAACGCGAACACCCCATTCTCCTTCTGTCCTGTATCCGTCGCTAGCCCGCGAATAACGTCAGCAGTCTCAAATTCCGTCTCCCGGCAACATGGTGGGCACGCAGGTGCAGGAGGCTCTGGGCCACATCGCTGACCATTGCATGGCACCTCTCTCGGGGATCACTGGCGCGTACCCTTGCCCGGACTTCAATGCCCCAGCAGCACACCCACTGAAGTGGGCACAGGCGCACAAGACTGCCCTTCTGCAGGAGCCCGGGTGTCTGTTCCGAGTTTCGGAAGTTGGGCCTGCAGGAGGTTATTCAGCGGTTTACCTCGGGAAACCTCGCTCTCACGTGCAAGCTACTCCAGCTTGCATCTAATCAGGAATGCATTGGCCTCGCGCACCCTGCTCTGCCATGAACAAGCGCCCAGAAGTGACCCTTGATGAGATAGGGTCCCATCTCTGCAGCTGCGTATTCGCTGCGCTCTTCACCTCCCTTGACTGTCCGCATCTACAGTAGAAATGTTGCATCGACAACGGCAGCTGGGCACTGCTTCTGTTGAATGCTTGTTTTCCAAGCCCCGCTTTGTCTCCACCAGGCTTCGCCAACTGAGCAGCGAAAGCCTTGCAAATGTACTCTTTGCGGGAGTGGAAAGTCGCGAAGATTCACAGGGTATCCCCGTAGCCAGTCTTGCGAGGTAGAAAAGTTCACGGGATCACCAAGAAGGCTCTTTTTCGGCCCACTTCAGGACTATTTGCGCTGCCGGGACTGCATCCGCCACTGGCGGGAAACTACCAATGCAGCACCTACAAAGGCAACCAAGCAAACTCAGGTTGAGGCTGCAGACCTGGTTGCTGAGCTGGTGTTCTAGAAGGGGGGGATCCGGGAAGGCAGCAACGTCGAATTCTGGGTGAACGGGGTGGTGGGGGGCAACTCAACTGTGTGTACTGTGACCGAGTCTGACCGAGTTTCGGCCCCAACCCCAAAATCCAAGCTAAGCCTCTGACAAAATTACAAAACAACAAATACAGACTGTCAGTACATGATTCCTGCCCGGTATAAGTATAAGGGGGTCTTCGCTACGGGGTGACCGTCAGTGCGTTTTGGTGAATTCCCTGTTGAATTAGCTGAAAACTGACGGAGATTGACGGAGGGTAACGGCCAGCGAAGACCCCCTAAGGATTTTCAGAATTACCTGGGACCCCCCGTGTTTAGGCCCCCCCTGGAGGCCATTCGAGCCTTGGCGCCCTCATCGGACCCTTGGGCGCGATTGCCTCAACTTCAGGAAGATGGACTGTCCCGCACAAAGAACAGATGTTCACTACCGTGGCCTCCGGCCCCTGTGGACCTCTTTGCATTCTGAACCACCTCGAGGGGTGCACCACCCTCTCCAGGGTTAAACTGCATATTCCCACGATATTATCATATATCATAAATCTGACAAATGACATGTTAACATTGTTTCTGGACGAGGTCTAATAAAACCCTAGAAATGGACTCATCTGCGGAACAGGTCCGGGAGCACCCTGGATTCCACAAGCAGAATAATGATGGCAGGTAGAACAAGCGGCATGTATGGAGAAAAGAACTGCCCAGGGTGCCAGGGGGTTGAGGGTGTTTCCCCAGCTGCTGCGTGGGTCGGATAAAAAAATTGCTTCTTGCAGCACCTCAATACTCAATACTACTGGATACTCTGCTCGGGCCTCCTGCAACACGGGGGGTCTGTCCTGAGACAGCCAGCGTTGGGAAGCTTCCTGGGATCCACCAAACAAAAGCAATAGAACCACCCCCAGGGCAGGACCACACCCAAACGATCCAAAGAAGCAGTACAGGATTGAGAAGTGCAGAACGGCGGGTGCACAGTTGTTGAACAGTTTGGTGTTGGCGTGGGCTGTGCCTCCCCCACACGAGACTGCCGCCGTCTCTCTGAGACGAGAATCAGATGGAGAGGTGGTGGTGGTGGCGACCCGTGTGTGGTGACGAGGTGACCCCGAACGTATCCCATAATCCGTGGAAAAAGGCAGGGATTCACGGAATCCCTGCCTTTCCGTGCAGAGGGGGAACTGGACGCAAATCCCAGAAGGGCAAGGGGTGGCGTGCAACCTGCGCAGCGGTACGCTATCTCAGAGACAGAAAGAAAAGATCAAGCGGGGGTGGTAGAGGTGGGGGAGAGGGAGGGCTGCGCTCGGTAGTGCAGAACGGTCAGAGCCGCCCAAAGGACCAAAGACAAGCTGACACAGCTTGACACACAGAGGCAGCACGGAGGCAACCCATTGTGCCAAGAAGTATTATTAGAAAAAACTGTGGTTTAGTGCAAATCTGGAAGAGAAACAAAGAGAAGAGCCGAAGGGTTTTCGTCGATCGCGAGAACACCCCACGCGCCTGTCATGAAGCGTGGTGATGTTCTGCAAGGATCTGCACTGACACAGTTTCCTGCGTTGTTGCACAAACTCTCAAAAATTAAGTTTCCCCCCCCCTTTTTACCCGCCAACACGCCCCGCCAAAAGAGAACCGGCGGCACCTGGTGGTGTGCTGAAGAAAAGGGCGGACGTCGTAACTACCATCGCCGGGACCCAGCAGGGCTGCCCTGCAATAATCAGACTGGCTGACAGCCTGTGTTCCAATCTCGTCGGGGGTGGACCCGCCGGCACTGCAGAAAAAACTAAAAAAAGAGAGAGACGGTTTACTGAATATCACACGAGCAAATGCGGCAAGAGTGGGGGGGGGGGGGGGAATTTGGCAGCGTTTGCTTTCGAAGAGTCTCAGAGAAGGTGGGTGATATTCTTGTTTGCCTGTGGGGCGAAGAAAGGCTGGAGGCTTCATACATCACACGCGGAGGCACATCTCAGATTCTGTGCTGTTTGCTGGGCGGTTCCTCTCGCTCACTGTGGCAAAGCTGTTAGCCCAAGCGTGACGTCCCTACTTCCTTCCGGAGAGTAGTCGAAAGCCGGGACCACCGTTTATGTGCACAGCGTTTCGTGTGTTTCTGGATACGTGAACTGGCCTGGCATCGCACTGCGCACGCTCCCCACACACAGGAGCTGCTGCACAGCACAACATACCCCGCAAACGACCCGTATTCCCTTCTGGCATGAGAGTCTCGAACAGCGTCCATCCCAACCAAAGCTTCTGCTTTAGTCGATACTTACACAGGGAGCTACTACGTTATCGGTAACGCAATACTCTTATCGTGCGTAGGAGGACAGGCCGTAAGTCACGGCATCGCAAAAAAGGGGTCAGCAGGGGGGGGGGGGTGGTGACGTTTTTCGCAAGAAAACCAAATGAACCGAGCGAGCAAAGGCAAGGCAGAAGGCATCACGGGGGGCCTTAGCTCAGCAGTGCAGAAATAGTGACTGCCTCACAGAAAGGGGGGGGGGGGCAAAGCTGACACAGTTTGGCACAGAGTGAGGCCCCTCCCCCCCCACAGAAACTCACAGTTCCCTGCATATTTCTATCTTGTGCACATGTTAGATTCCTTTCCTGTGGCTGGGGGGGGGGGGGGGGGGGGGTGGTGGTGTGGAGGTGTGCATGTTTAGGCCAGAAATTCAAAAACCCTGTTTCAACTTGGCGGATTTGATTGTCATCAAAGAGCGCTCCAAAGTCAAACAAAGGCTTCGTCAGACCCCCCCCCCCCCCCTCCCCCTCCACTGGGGCTTGATTGAGGAGAAGTCCTGACTCTGCTACCTGCCTCTTTAAATTGCCAGTGAAAGTGAACCCCCCCCCCTCCCCTGCCCCCCCCCCCCACACACACACACATGATGTGCACAGATGCAAGGCAAAGAAAACCACGATACCCCCCATCCAGCAGCAACCGCTCTATTGCCTGTATTTCGCTTGTTGATGCGTTGGCGGCGTCGACACACAAAACCCAAGGCAGGAGAAAGGCTGCGCCCCCCCCCCCCCCCCTGCAACCACTAATTCGCACGGAAGAAACAGTATTGGGCTGAAGGGGGCTAAAACAATGTAATGCATCAGCAAAACGAGAGGGTTGAGGTGTTCGGGGCGGGCAGGGTGTGCGCGTGTCTGGGTCTGGGGATTGTGAAGTCAAGGAGTGAAGATGCGATGGAAGCATGAAAATTCCGGGCTGAGAGCTTTGCTTTGTGAATTTTGAGGGGTGGTGGTGGGGAATGTCCCGGAAAAATGACACTTGAACTGACTCGGTGTCGGAGGGGGTGGGGGGTTTGGGTTTCTTAACATGACCTGTGTGTGTGGCGGGGGTCGCTTGGGCCATGGGGTGCCTGTCGACACAACCTCCCCTTCTGGTGGCTGTCACCAAAAAGGGCCCAAATCCTGCAGTAAACCGGGGGAAACGCCAACACTACACCAACGGGTACGAAGTTTTAAAAAGTCAATGGGGGCATTCGCTACCAGGTGTGACTGAGTGGGAAGAAGTGAGCCACAGCCCACTTCCCCTCACTGGCTGACGAGCTGTGACTGGTAGCGAGGGCCCCCAATGGCGGGAGATGAGAATGAGATCAAAAAGACGCGCGGGAGTGGGTCGGGAGAGGTTCGGGAAGGGGTCGGCTGGGCTACGGGTGTGCCTGGGGTTCAAGGGAGAGGAGGTGGCTGCTTGGGGCTCAAAGGGGTTATGGTTGCACTGGTGGTCCTCTCTCCACGTGCTCCTGGAAAAACTGGGGAGTTAGGGGGTTGGGCTGGGATGTGAACGGGGGTGGCAACGTTCGTCCTTTTTGTAGTCACCACCAGATATGCTGTACAAGGCAGATCAATGGAGCTTCAGGGGGGGATTTTTTTAAATAATAGAAATAGAAGGAAGCACGAGCCTTGATCAGAACAGTAACGCCAGCGGCAACAATGCCAGGCGCTTGAGAAAACGGGGAACGGCAGGTGGGTGGGGGAATTAAGAGCCAAACGACGAGGGAAGAAATTTCCCAGAGCTCTTGCTCCCTCCTCCCCCCATTCTCCATTCGGCCTCTCACTTGTCTGCAGGGAAGGTAGCAAGTATGCCGTGAGGATCTAGCAAGCACGTTCACTGTACCCCCACTGGGGAGGGGGTCCACCTGTGTGGCCTGTGCTTGTTGTGTGACAGAATCTGCTGCTGCTGCCTGGCATACAACACAGGATTCTTGCTCAGCAGCTGGGAACATTTGTGGGTTGGGTTGGGATGAGCGGAGGGGAGGTAAAAGAATGGGGGTCGTGAAGTAGCATCAAAAGGATGATCTCCCTTCACTCGTTATGCAGGTTGTGCCCTCCGAGATCCACTGACTTACCCGGCCTGTGTTGGGATGAGCATCGGGGGGGGGGGGGTTTGATCGTCGAGAGTGAATGGAAAAGTAAAGCATCGGGGGGGGGGGGGGGGGGCGGAGGGGGTATATAGTGAGGCGCGCGTTTTGTTTTCTGCGTTTTGAATGCACCTTGCCAGGGCGATGTTCTGGAAGGCCTTCAGGCTCTGGGAGCACGAGAGTGTTTGACGCGCAACGCCTCACCCACCCACCCCCCCCCCCTCTGAGCGCATGGACGTGCAGACAGTCGGTAAAAAATACAGAAAATCGTACTCCTTTCGCTTTATTATAGACACCCTGTCCAGCAACTGTGGGAGAACAGTTCCGGACTACTTTTTGTTGAGCGCACACTTGCTGTCTCAAGGCTGTGTTGAGGCCCTGTGAAGTGGCATGAGGTGCTAATCCAAAGCTTCAGTCGTACGATTTCCTTCGTTACTTCGCGACTTCGCTACGCTTCGTCGCTCGTAACTAGTAAAAATTTAAAAGGAGGAGGGGGTGTGGGGGTGGGGAGTGGGGGGCGGAGGGGAATGTCTTTGCAGGCGACAGTTTTTTTTTCGACAAAAGTCCGACGGATTTTTTCTGTCCTCTCAAAAAAAAGAAGGAGGAAAAAAAAAGAACACCCAAAAAGCATAGAATACGCCCTACCAGTGGTTTCGACACCGCAGCAAAGAACTCCCCCCCACCCCCTCCGCCCCCCACATCCCCCTCACAGACAGAGAGCTTGCTGAAGGTTAAATTCCCACCCCAAGCCATCACACAGGATCGCTTTTGGGGCGCTGAGCGTCTCACTGTTTCCACTTCTGAGCGAAGCGAGATGTTGTTCCAAAATTATTCAAATAGCCACACGTGTGGGGAGGGGATGGGAATCCTTCAAAGGGGTTCAAGGGGGGGTGGGTGGGTGGGCAGGAAAACTAACGCATGCCGATCTTGTGAAGGGCTACGAGAGAGGAGGGAGGAGGGGGGGTGGGAGAGGGGAGACAGAAGAGCTTTCAGGGTTTATTATCGTCATTCGTGTTGAAGAAAGTTGAATTTGGGCACAGGGACAGATACCTTCCGACCCTGGCTGGCGGTTGAGACAGACCTGGTACATGTGTTGCCGTTCAGAGGGGGGTGGGGGCGGAAGCCCTGTTCGATTTGTCCCGCATGCTTCATGGCGCTGGAGGCACGGGATCAGGCAAACAAAATCAAAAACGAAATTGAATGGAGTTGATGTGCATGGGGTTTTGGTTCCCTTCTTTCTATATTTTTGCATTGGGTATCGACACTACGAGCTGGAGGCCCGCGCTGTCCAATTTGAGTCTTGAGGAATTAGACACGCACCGACATTTCCTTGTTTGTGTTCCAACTTCTTCTGAATCTCGTTTTTTGTTTCGGGGGTATAGACAATCAACCTACCTGATGTGAAAGGCAACCAGGCAGGCAACAGCTTTTTTTGAAATTCTTGCCGGAGGAATCGTTTGCACTGTGCCTGGGTTGCTGGGGGTATCTCTCTGGGGGATATGCACGGAGACGGGTTGAGCGACCTCAGGCGGGTCACGCTGCAAGAAGGCAGTGCGCGAGGCACTTCGCGCCACAATCTGGAATCAGCAGGGGAACGCCCGACAAGATAAGTAACACAGGCCAAACCGAGACGAAGTCGAAGACGGCACAACCAGGGCCCCGCACCTCTGTTTTCATCTTTGTCATCATTGACTTGACGGTGTTTGAACGATTTTTGGCCGTGTTATTAGAGAACAATTTTAAAGCCCTCGGTGCTCCCAGAGAGGCCCTGGCGAGAGCGGGCTTGATCGTCGGGAGTAAATGGAAAAGGAAGTCCCCAGCACCTTCTGGTGGTTCCGGTGAGAGGGGGGGGCTGTTCCGGGTGCTTCTGCCGCATTTTTTTTGAACGGCAATTACAGTTACGATTTGGTTGTCCTTTTTTGGGGGGTGGGGGGGGGGCAATTCCGAAGCGGTTCAGAAACATGAGTCTTAAGACTCTTTGGTGTTTTACCCTCCTGTCTCCATATCTTTGGCGGTGGGGGAGATTTTTTTATTTTGTGAAGAAGAACAAAATGGGTCGGGGCCGATCGTTTCTCTGTGCCACACTGTATGTCAAGACTGTATCCCTTGACCTGTCACGATTTGTCAGGCAACAACACCCCGCTGCGTGCGTGAATCTTCTTAAAAAGGACATCGTTGATTTTACCTTTCTATGGTTGTCGATGTGAGAACCTCCTGTCAATCGGTGCATCTGCATGCCACGCAGCTCCGTTGTTCCAAGAATCAGATCCGAGCCTGCTCCCCGACCCCCATGCTAGGGAGGGCTGGCAGCACAGGGCGGAAGGGGGGGGGCCCTGGGGGGGGGGGGAAGAATCAGCAGCAGTTAGTTTTGGTTCCAGTTTTCATGGGTTCGGTGCAGCCAATAGCCCCTCCGGACTCCAAGCCCCACCTGTAGCAATTTTTGAATGATGGTGCTTACAGAGCCGATCGGGTGGCTTCATCTCTTCCCAGCTCCCCCCGGCGAGAGGGGTCTCTGTGTGCCACTGACACTGTGTGTGTTTCATTAATCCTCCCGATCTCTGCTTCAGGGAATCATGGGACGCAGCATTTTCCGGCAACACGTTGCCCATCCGTTTGCATTTCTCGGGCATGTCTGGCACTCAGTGCAGCGGGTGTTTGCGGGGATTTTTTCTTCCTTTCCTGTTCCAGGGGGGCCCTCGCTACCAGGATGAGCCACGGCCCACTTCCCCTCACTGACTGACCTGTGACTGGTAGCGAGGGCCATGATCAGGCCCCACTTATCCAACACTACTGACCGGGGACCTCGCCACCCAGCCACAGTCACTGGTGGGGTTCCTGATATGGCGTGAATCCGAATCGTCACAGAGAAGCCCGATTCTGAGCGAGTTCTTAAGCTAGGGGAGGGTTTTGTGGGGGAGGGGAGCTGTGCTGGTTTTGTGTGTGTGTGTGCCGAACGTGACACCTAAATAGTTAGCAGAGGCACCACTGTCATCCGCTGCCAAGCGAGGCGCCAATAGAGAGTTCGACCCGTTTGGCCCTCGCCCTCAGGGAATCAACGGAGCACGGCACGCCGGCACACGCGGCTTGACACAGAGAGAGAGGGGGGGCGCAGGGATGCATGCCCGACGTTCCTCTCAGGGCCTTCCTGGTGTGCATTCTTGTTGCGAGCAGGACATTGCAGGGCATGGATCGCTGCCGCTGTTCCGTTGTTCAGGGGGGGTGGTGTGGGGGCGGCTGGGGGAGGCAGGAGGGGTTCTGGGTTCGAAAAACAAGAGCGTCCCGCCGCCCTGTCCCTATCATGCCAATCAATACTCCGACCGGGATATCCCGTTTCCATATCCCACAAAATCCTGGCCACCGTGTGCGGGGGGTGGGGGAGAGGGCCTTTTGAAAAAAACATCTCACGCTCTCTGTGGCCACACTGTGCTGTGTGTCTCAAAACCGTGCACACTGTTGGCTATATTTTTTGTACACCTTTGAAACAACGAGAAACCCAGTTTTTTCTATGAGTCACACACACACTGTCCAGGGTGGTGCTCAGTTATTCTCGTATTTTCGTATTGTAGTTTGGGCTAGCGTGCTGGCATCGTGGAGTGTCCCCTACTGGAGTAGAGCCCACTCCGCGAGAACCGGGCCCGCAAATATTCAATAACATCTTCTGAATATCTTCTGAATTCTTGCTGGAGTCGAGCCACAGGCTGCTGTCAGCTCAACCTGTTTTCTACACTTGTCAGAGCGGAAACGCGCCACTCGGTTTTTCTACTGCCGTGCCTCACTGGCTGGGCGACACACACGCCACTGCGTCTCATCAATAAAAGGCTGTCTCTTTGATACAATCGGTGTTCCAAGAGGGGGGGGGGTTGGGCTAGGAATCGAAACGCAACTCTCTCCAAACACACCACAATCCTTAGAAGTAGGGAAGGCGCCTGCATTCAAAAAAAAGCGCCTCTGCGCTGCGATTTGACACACAGCGGGGTAGTATACTACACACAACATGTCTTGTTAGATCACTTTCCTGTGAGATCCCCTCTTCCCTGTGCGAAGGTTGGGGAAAATTGTGCCCCGCCCCGGATGAGAGAATAAGCGCCAGACACTGGGGGGTGGGGGTAGTGGAATAGAAGTAGAAGGGAGCACAAGAATGATCACCCTTCACTCGTTATGCAGACACTGGGTGCCTTCGCTCTGTGCCACGCTGTGTGTGTCACTGCGTGTCTGTGTGTCACTTTGCCACCTTGTGGTTGTGTCAGAAGGCACCACAGCAGCACACATCTTCTTGCCCCGCCTTCTCCAGAGAGAGCTGTGGGGATCTTCTTACACCTCTGAGCAGAAGGCCCACTGCCCTACCCACTGCTGGCTTGCCGGGGGGGGGGGGGGGGTGTGGGTGTGGGGGACGAGGAGAACCCATCACGAGAAGAACAATGTCTTCCTTTCCAGGTTTCAGTTCGACACGGCCCAATGAGCCGCGTATAAACCGCATCTTCACCCCAACAGCACACATGCATAATCCTTAAACATTCCTCCTTTCGCTTTAAGGTGGGCACCCTGTCCAGCAACTGTGTGAGAACAGGTGTCCAGGCTACTTTTTCGTTGAGCATTCTGAAAGAGAATTCCAGGAGAGTCACACACAATGGTGGGGTTTTAGGGAAAAAACGGCATCGATCCTCGGCTTGGATAGGAAGGGCGGCAACAAGGATTCGCGTTTTCCCCCCACCCTTTTTTGTATCACCCTCTCTGCACGACAATAACTCTGAGGCCAGCCAAGTGACGTGTCAACTCGTTTTCGGTTGTTCAACATGGGGGTGCAAGGGGGTGCGAGTGACATTCTGATTTGAAACGTGATGGGCCAAAAGCCTGGCCCTGGGAAATCGGTTGGCAGGTTTGCTACTTGCCCCCTTGTTTTTTTGCGCAGAAGAGAGAGCGCTCGGAAAGGGTTGGTATGGCACTAGTATGTGATTGTGATTCGTTTGTGATACAAAACAATCACGGATCAAGGAAACTCAACAGGCGTTTGCTGCACTGCTGGTCTATATCGTGTTTGCCGGTGGTTGGGCGCCACGGGAGCACAAGCCAAGCTGAGGGTAGAGCAGCGTGGCTGTTTGCTGGAAGACGTGGACTCTGTGCGGACATGCGTGCGTGTGTTTTAAAACCAGAGTTTGCAGAGCGTGAGTCTTGCTACTGGGGGGGGGGCAAATAATCGTGCACTCCACTATTAATTGGCGAACGGGCGGGTATAATTGAGGCAGGGACAGTGGGTGCTAATGAAAAACCGGTTTGCAAAACCGGTTTTTGCCAAAACCGGTTTTTCAAAAAAAAAAACTATAAAAATTTTCGGGAAAATTCCACTTTTTTCCCGACTATGCCCACCCTGCTTCGAGGGTACACAGGTCACCCGGACACCAATAATGGCCCCACTACGAACCGCGATTGACCCAAAGAGTCCAAGAACGCGAAGGAGAAGGCCAGATGTTCGCTACCGTGGCCTCCGGCGGCTGGGGGGCTCCGCCCCCCAGACCCCCCGCTGTGATGTGTGCCTGTCGAGTGGACATATGTACCGTTGGTGCACCATGGCAAGTGGGAAATGGCACAACACCAGGAGTACGACATGGTCGTGAGTGAAGACGGGGTACGTGCAGACTACCCCACCCCTGACACAAGTCTGTACGACTTCCTCGTTGTCCACTGGCAATCGACATTGCCTCGCCCGGCGCTGTTGGAGCACGAAGTCCGGGGATTCTCCTTCAGCCCCCCTGTCCAGCAGTGGTCTCTCAAGGGCTTGGCGTGCACCTCACACATCTCCAACAGGGTGTATGTGGGGTGCTGTGTGAGGTGTCCGTCGGCTTTATGAAGCAACCAAAGTCGGGATGCGGGCAGGTGCCCCGCTCACCCCATGCATGGACAGGAAACGCCAAAACGGCGCCAAAAAACGAAAAACGGGAAAACCGGCAAAAACCGGCTTTTTTGCAGAATTTGGAAAGTCACCCACTATCCCTGAATTGAGGGGCCCCAAAAAAAGGCAAAAAGTTGACGGGGGGGAATAATCGTGGGGTGCACGATTATTCACTTTTGCAAGTTTTCTGGTCAGTTCTGTGGACAAACATCGCAAAAACCTCGTCCGTTTGAATATTTGGAATCTGTGCGGATCGTGGTGGGGTCATTTTGGCCATGGGGTGTCTGTCTTCACCCCTTCCTGGCAGTCACCGTATGGGCTCATTTTCGTGTTGAAACTGGGGGCACAAGGCCGGACATGTGGACGAATATGAGCCAAAATGGTGACGACCAGTCACGGGTGAAGACAGACATCCCATGGTCGAAATGACCCCACCACGATCCGCACGGGCTCCCAAAATTCAAAAGAACGGGTTCTTTGAAAATTCTGCGGGAAAAATTGCTCATTTTTCTTGCAGAACTGACCGAAAATAGCCAAAAGTGAATAATCGTGCACCCCACGATTATTCAGCGGAAAAAACTTTATAAATGCCCGTTTCAAAAAGGCACTATTATAATAATAGTGCCTTTTTGAAACGGGCATTTACAGGGTTTCCCCGAGTAGCCACCGAGGCCAAAAGTCGTGGCTAAAAACAGCCTGGTCTGCAACCCCCCCTAAAATTTTTTTTCTCGCGCGCCTTCGGCGCGCTCGGCCTCGGCCAATTTGTGCGTACGCACATGAGGCGCTACGCTCTATCTACCTCGTCTCTCCAGAATTCAAATGATCAGTTTTTCGCGACGAGAAGCAGAACGAGAAGTTGAGCGTCGGAGGGGTGTCGTTTGAGGAGGAGGCACAGCCAACACCCGCTGGCTCGAGAGATCCGACGCCTTGATCTCAGAGAGCATAAAAGCACGGGAAGCGTTCTGCCTCTTCCATGTCAGGTTCCGGGCCTTGCACTGTGCAAGCAACACAGCCTGGTCCCCTGAGTACGCTCCGTAGTCGAATCGGAGTGTGGAGAGTTGCACGCGGCTGTTGCTCTTCGGTGCAAAGCCAAAGCTCGCAAGACCCTTTTGCGTCCTTTCTGGAAGCATGTTGACAGTCAAGCACCAGGACAGTAGGTACTCGTGTGCGTCTGCAAGGGTGCATGATGATAGGAATGAACGCGGCGTGTGGTACGACAGGTGGCGTGCGCAAAAAATACCTCCGGCCAACGCAAAACCTACCCGGTCGTCTTCCGTCAGGCTGACCTACCCAAGTCCTTTAGACCACCCCTCCTCTGTGACCCCCTCCTAGTGGCCCACCTCCGAAAAATCCTAAAAAAATACCCCATGGCTATTTAGCCATCGCCGGATTTTCAAAAAATCCTAAAATTTGGCCCAAATGGCTAAATAGCCACGTCGGGGAAACCCTGGGCATTTATAAAGTTTTTTATTTATTTGACTATGCACGATTATTCGACTATGCACGATTAATTGCCCCCCCCCCAGTAGGCGATGTGACCACAGTCATATCATGTGTGTGTTTGGGGTGTTGGAAGAGGGTCGGATCCAAAACAGGAAACGAAAGAAAACAAAAAAACACTGGTGTGTATCAGGGGGTCTTTTTAGGCTGCTGTGCTGACAGACAGAGAGTTCTTGTTTTGGTGGAACTGCCCCTACACAGCACCCCAGCTCCCCCAGCGGCAGGTGGACACGGCTGCAACCTTGGGTTCGTTCGACTGTGAGCGGGGGCATGTGTGGTGCGCATAAATCTTTCGTTCCTTTCGAGCCAACCCGGCCCGCAAGGTTGCTTGCCCCAGAGGCATGGGGGGGTGGGCAGGGGGGGTTCAACTGTCGAAAAGCCTACCTCTGCTACCACCAGGTCCTGGGTAAGACGTTAAACTGCCTGGGGGGGCCGTCCCCGGACCATGACGGGTGCCTGCACCAGGAGTCTAGCACGGCCGTGGTCCAGGGCATGACCGAAAACTGCTTGGGCACCGAGGCTCCCCAGACCAGGAAGGGTGGAGACACCTGGAGTCTAAATAGTCACACCACGTCAGGCCAGACCTTCGCATTGCACTCCGCGAAGACTGCCACACAGCCGCGGGGCAGGTGTGCAGCCTGTGGAAAACCTCGTACAGAAAAGGGTCGGCGACCGCCCGCCCCCAGTCTGAGAGGCATCAGCCGAATCTCGGTGGAGGCGGGCACAAAACAAAAGGGAGAGTCGTCACTGTGCATATCAGCACGGTCCCGCCCTCTGTGCCAGACCAACACACCACCAAAGGAAAAGAGGAAGAGGCGACGTAAGGCAATGCCTCCGTGCGGCCAGGAGAACACGAAATAGCGACCCCCTCAACGGGGAATGCTACGAGCACGGCCAAAAATCGTTCAAAAATCGTTCAAAGCTTCGTTACTCGTAGCTTACACTTGTTTTTGGGGGCAGGAGGGGGGGGGGGTAGGGGGGGTCAAATGCATGGGGGTGACAAACACGATTTTTCAAAAAACCGGCGCAGAGGCCCCAAAGCCCCCGTAAACCCTCCAAACCCCCCCAGATCGGTCCGGAAACCCATCGAACCCCACTTTTCCACCATTCCGGGCACCTCAGGTGCCCGAATTGGGGTACCTAAATTTTGTGCCACCGTTTGGTACCGGACAGTGCCACTGTGTGGGAGGTTGGAAAAGAAAATGCCCCAACACACCACATCTGAGGGTTGCAATGCATGTTGCTTGCCAACCACGTCATCCGGTGGGTGTCAGGCGCTATGTAGGTGGCATGAGCCAGGTCTTCGATGTGTTCTGGCTTGTATATGTACCTCCCTGCCTGCGGCACAGGCACTGCCTTTGTCCCCCACACCAGCCACAGAGAGCGTATTGTACTCGGTCCACGGTTGCTGATTCATTGTGATGCGTTGTATCCTCGAGTGAACGTCACACACTAGTGGCACCACCACCCGCCATCCGAGAGCTGTATTGACTTTGCGCCCTTCCGTTGCATTCACCTCGCCACGCATATTGCACCGTTCAGTACCAGTGCTCTTGGGCCAGGCAAAGTAGACCGCAGCAACTACCAATTCTGGCACAATGGGTACCACGACAGCGCACTTCGTGTGTTCCCGGAATGTACAGCTCGTGTTGCAACAGTCGTTGTCAACACATCCCGGTTGTGGAGCACTGCTGCACAGGAATCACACGACCATCTGGACTTGTTCCGTACCTACAGGCAGCCTCCCGGTGCATGGTGGCAGGGAGGTACATATACAAGCCAGAACTCATCGAAGACCTGGCTAATGCCACCTACATAGCGCCTGACACCCACCGGATGACGTGGTTGGCAAGCAACATGCATTGCAACCCTCAGATGTGGTGTGTTGGGGCATTTTCTTTTCCAACCTCCCACACAGTGGCACTGTACGGTACCAAACGGTGGCACAAAATTTAGGTACCCCAATTCGGGCACCTGAGGTGCCCGGAATGGTGGAAAAGTGGGGTTCGATGGGTTTCCGGACCGATCTGGGGGGGTTTGGAGGGTTTACGGGGGCTTTGGGGCCTCTGCGCCGGTTTTTTGAAAAATCGTGTTTGTCCACGTAAAAGGGTGGCATTTGACCCCCCCTAGGGGGGGGGGGTGAAGAGAGAGTCAGAAATCAAGTCAAGTCCCACCAACACCCCACTTCACGTCACATAGAGTCAATAGAGGTCCACCCACCCCCCACACAGCACCCCAGCTCCATCAGCCCTCGGGGTTCCGATGATTTCCGAATCGCTTCAAATGTCACAACGGCCAGCCCCAGATCGGTTGACTTATCCGGATAGACGTGACGTGCGCTCCGGGCGAGCGTAAATAATAAAAACCAACCCGTCTGTGATGATCGATGGGTTCAACGGACATTGGAGTCACCCTTGAAAGGGGGGCATTGGGAAGCGATCGCACACACAGACACCCGAGGAGGAGATAGGGGCAGGAACGCGGCTGCCTTGCGTGATTCAACGGTGATATGAAGAAGAAATACCCCCTCGCCCCCCCCCCCCCCCGATGGGCCCTGGCGAAAAATCCTGGAAGAACTTGGAAAAAGAACTCCGCCTTCGGGGGGGGGGGGAGGGAGGTCTCCACTACGAGGGTGCTGAAGGGGGCAGTTTTGTTCCTGCATTTTCCCAGCTTTTCGAAGAAGACAAGCTGAAAAAAGGGCAGCATCATCGGCTCTGCCCCCATCGGGGGGTATGTTTGCGGCTCATAGCGCGAGTGTGTGCGTGTGTGTGTGTGGTGCAGTTGCTTTGTATTCACACACACACACACCCTTCCTTCTTTGGACATCAAGAGGAACCCAAAACAGGCCTGTATGCCCATGATGGGCAACACATTGCTGTCCCTGCTGGTTTTTCGGTTCATTTGCAAGGGTACAGTGCAGGGTGGTGTCCTGGGGGAGGGGACGGGGAGGATGGCAGCACTCGGACACGAAGAAAAGGGTAAAATACAGCAGCAGTCTCTCGAGTCTTCCTTTCAGATGATTTTTGCATTGATCGCTTCCACCTCAACCCGTCACTCGTCACGCGTTTTTTTTTCTCGCTGGCGCTAGTGATGTCGGCTGGCAGAAAAAACACACAACAAAAAACCCCCCCCCCCGCGTGTCGAGTGACCTTACCTGTCTGAAGTACAGAAAATGTGTCGGGTTGGGTGGAGCATACACACACACATACACATATGTTCACACAACACAGGGCAAACCGCACAAACGTGTTCACACATCCGGCATCCTATGCGAAATACCCGCCGCTCCCCGGGAGCTGTTGCGGGAACCATCTGCTCTTCCGACCCACCGAGACTCTTGCCGTATTTTCTCTACCACACGGGGTGTGTTTTACCAAAATACAGCAGCAGTCTCTCGAGTCTTCCTTTCAGATGATTTTTGCATTGATCGCTTCCACCTAGGACCCTGAGGGCCCTTGGGCCAAGGGACGCCACGCGTTTTGTTAGATGGCCGGTGGAGTCTAGGGCGGAATGCGGACGTAGTGCTCTGATGACGACCCCCGGGTGTACTGATCTGCTTTCTGCTCATCAGTTGGGACCCACATGCATTCGATGCAGAGCTCAGCGCCCTGTGCAACCGTGAAGAGATCCGCAAGTATTCCGTTTGCCACGAACGATGACGAATGCCCCCGCTGTATTGAGTGCACGAGGGGTAGGTTGTCGACCATCAGACGTACCCGCTTGTTCGTATAGTGTAGGGCGGTAAGGCGTACTGCCTGGCGCGCCGCGTGTGCCTCCTTCAGGTATATGTGGTGCCCGGAACTCGGCCCCTGGAAATCTTCGTATGCCACGAGCGGAGCGGCTGTGTCGATGAGAACCCCCCAGCGCGTCGATGACGCGTCAGACCACACTGTTACTGCGTCCGTCGGCGGTCGAAGTACCCAAAAGTTGGCCCGCATGCGGTGAGTACGCATCTTGATCTCGGCTCGCACTGAGGGTCGGACCGCCACCTGGCGATCCCACGCGCCCCGGTCATCGACTGAGGCAGCTGCAATGTCCTTCATGAAAGTCAGGGTTGACGGGAGGAAACACAGGTGGGCCTTCGTCGTGTAGGCATGCCACACCAAACCCCCCACGACTTTGAAGATCTCTCTTGGTGTAGCGGGCTTCCCCCCGACAACTGCCCTCAACTCTGTCCCCGACAGGAACTTCTCCAGCCATGATTCGTCTGATCTGTAGCGGTGGTTTCTCAGATCGAACGCGATCCCGAACGAGGTGAATCGCTGCACCGGGTGCCCGTAGTCTGGGTCATCGAGGTTCATCACAGCGTTGGTCTCGGCGCACCGGTGGAGGAAAGCGTCAAACGAACTCTGTACTCCTTCCTCCGACCCCCCCAACACAATGAAGTTATCCACCCACGTGGCCCCCTCTTCCTGTGGCAGGAGGACCCGGGCGGAGCGGTGCGCGATGCAGGGTGCGAATGACCACCCCATGCACAACGCTTTCAGACGTGTGCGGACATAATCCCCTCGACGGTCACCCACGTTCACCCCGAAGTATTCGCGGATTTCCGGGTGCACGGGAAACTGGTAGAACCAGCTCTTCCCATCAGCCAGTGCTGCCCAGCTGTGCGATGTAATTTGATCTATCACGTCGGTGATCGGAGGGAGGCGCATGTCGAATGGGTGCGTCATGAGGGCGTTGAGTGGTCTTCCATCCAGCACGAAACGCAAACCCCCCGACTTCTTTGGCACTGTGAATGCGTGCAGCACCAAACTCTGCGGGGCGGTCTCGAGGACTTCGAAACCGATCAAAGCGCTGAGGTGTGTCCGCAGATGTCTTGAGACTTTGTCGCACGCGTCGGGCTGTGATTTAATCCGCTTGATGGCACCCGGGATGAACTTCGAGTAGAATGCCGCGGGGTCCGTGATCATGTCGAGGACGCCGTCAAGCTCCCCTGTGGTGTCCAGCTCCCGCAGCCTGTCGAGGTTCAAGAAACTGCTGCAGATCGGCGCGATGTAGTCCGTGCCCGGCGCCGGTGTGGATCTAGTGGCGGGGGGCCGCGCCCTCCGAGATGATACCCTCACTGCGAAGCAGTCGTCGTACAGCGTGTCCAGGCCAGGCCCAAACGTGTCGTCATGCAGACCCGAGGCATCGACCTGCTCCTGTGACCCCTCTGGTGGAATGCTGCCGTCCCTCACGTACTTTCGCGTTCTAGGTAGCCAGGACAGCGAGGGGATCTTTGCCCGCAGAAGGTGATTGGTCACTGTGTCCCCGTTCCGCGCATTTTTCGGGACGTGGCTGCCGTGCGTGACACCTGCTCCAGCGCCGCTGTCGGGCAGTACCTCAACATGGCCTCCTTTGTTGCGTGTCTGCTCAGTGTTTGGATGTCGTCCAACGGCGTCCCCTGCAGGGCCAAATGATGTATCGCTCCCCGACGTAGTGAATGTGGGGTCAGAGCAGGGTTGATGCGTTTCACCGCCCTCGCCACCTTGTGGTAAGACACCCCCTCGAAAAGGCACTGCAGGGGGCTCGTTGTGGATGACAGGAGGCGGCGGAGACATCCGAGCTGTTTTGGTGGCAGCTCCAGACCCGTGAAACGACCGAGCTTCCATGGGTCCCCCTTTGTGTTGCACCACTGCACCGCCACCACCCCGTCCGCCCGGATACGCACCTCCTTCGCCAACAAACCCCGCACGTCTGCCAGACGCGCCGCCCCCGCCCAGCAGATTGAGATGGCCAGCTGTACTAAACTCCGCCTCTCCGCTTCGATGATGTCTTCCACCTCCGGGGCCGTCGCAGGGGGCTTCTGCTGCTGGGCCCGCAGAGCACCCTGTTTCTTGAGTCCCCTTCTGTAATCCATGAGTTCCTGGCTCTCCCCGAGCTGCACCCCCTCGTACCGCTTCAGTGCCGCTCCGATGTTGACCGTGTACTGCAGCGCTGTGCTCCGTGTCCTCGAGTCGATGCATCGGAGTTTTGCCGTCCAGAGGATGATTGCCATGTCGTGGGAGATCCGCCCCCTCCCCTTTTCCCAGTTTTCCTTGAACCTTCGGTACCGTCTGTAACAGCTCCTGATGCTGCGCCAATATGACTCCGAGAGGCAGTCCGCCAGTGTCTGCCTTGCCGATCTTAAAATCTTCTCTCGCTGAGTTGTTGTCAGGGGGGGTTCTGTTGCTTCCCGCTGCATCGGTGCGGGAGGTGGAGGGACCGGCCTCAAGGCCAGTCACTGCCGGTCCTTTCCCGGCTTTCCGCCCGGCGCCTTTCTGTCCCAGTCACGATCGCGAGTCGTAGGTGGTGCTGCCTGCTTCCTGTCGCGGCTGTGGGCCGGGACGGACCTCTGCTGGCGTGAGTTCCGGTAGTCACGGTCCCTCCTGTCCCCGTCCCGTCCGCGGTGCTCCCCCTCCTTCTTTGCCTCTTCAGCCACTCCTTTCAGCAGGCGCCGCTGGGCCGTCTCCGAGAAATCCTTTGGCGCGATGATTTCAGCCCTCGCCACGTACTCCCTCCGGTGCTTCGGGCCGTACAGCCCCAGCTGCGTAATCCCTGTCAGCTGGTTGATGTTGGAGTGCAGCATGCGGATGATGCCCTCCTTCGGGGGTTCGCCGTCGGTGATGAGGTCCAGTGTGTTCGTCAGTGTGCTGAGATACTGTGCGACGTCGTACTCGTACGCCTTCGCGTCCTCGATGTTCACGGGCAGGGCGTCTTCCCTGAAGGCCTTCCTGCATCTGTCCCGGATCTTCTCCCGGATCGCGGGCACCTCCAGGTCCCGCCATGTCCCCACTGTGTGAGGCGAGAACTCCGGTGCCAGGGTGGCCCCCAGCTGCTTTTTGAGATTTTTAGTCTCAAACTCCAGTTGCTGGATCCGCAAAAGGAGGGGGGGCTTCTCGCGCTCTAGCGTGTCCACCCGTTTTGCCAAAGCGGCGATCGTCGCGCGCAGTTCCCCCTGTGTGTCGACACCCGGCTGCCTCAGCGACGACTCGTCGTCCGACGCCCCCAGCGACGCGTCGTGGGGGTCCTCCGAGAGGGACAGGGAGTCGGGATCCCGAGTGTCCCCCGGGGGATTGTCGCGATGTTGCTCCATCGCGCACATCGGGCACACCCACGTCGGTTCCCCCAAACCCTGCACAAAATCCCCAGACACGTTTTTCGGGAGGAAAGCCCGGATGCAGGTCTTACAGGCCGCCCGCCCGCAAGTGCTGCAATGGCCCCTTCCCCGCGAGGTGTGCTCCGCCTGGCAGTGTGGCGTGAACACGCAGGTGTCCACTGCCACTTCCGGATCCCCGTACCCCGTCACGACTGGCACCCCCAACCAGTCCATGTCGTGGGGGTGCATGTCCGACATGGGTGATCTAGCACCTGCGTCGAGTCTGCTCTGATCGCTCTGTCGTAGAAAAATTCGGTGATCTAGCACCTGCGTCGAAGTCTGCTCTGGTCGCTCTGTGGTAAAAAGCGGTGATCTAGCACCTACGTCGAGTCTGCTCTGATCGCTCTGTCGTAAAAAACTCGGTGATTTAGCACCTGCGTCGAAGTCTGCTCTGGTCGCTCTGTGGTAAAAGGGGTGATCTAGCACCTACGTCGAGTCTGCTCTGATCGCTCTGTCGTAAAAAATTCGGTGATCTAGCACCTGCGTCGAAGTCTGCTCTGGTCGCTCTGTGGTAAAAGGGGTGATCTAGCACCTACGTCGAGTCTGCTCTGATCGCTCTGTCGTAAAAAATTCGGTGATCTAGCACCTGCGTCGAAGTCTGCTCTGGTCGCTCTGTGGTAAAAGGCGGTGATCTAGCACCTACGTCGAGTCTGCTCTGATCGCTCTGTCGTAAAAAATTCGGTGATCTAGCACCTGCGTCGAAGTCTGCTCTGGTCGCTCTGTGGTAAAAGGGGTGATCTAGCACCTACGTCGAGTCTGCTCTGATCGCTCTGTCGTAAAAAATTCGGTGATCTAGCACCTGCGTCGAAGTCTGCTCTGGTCGCTCTGTGGTAAAAGGCGGTGATCTAGCACCTACGTCGAGTCTGCTCTGATCGCTCTGTCGTAAAAAATTCGGTGATCTAGCACCTGCGTCGAAGTCTGCTCTGGTCGCTCTGTCGTAACAAACCGTGATCTAGCACGCACTGTTTTCTGCCTGGAAACGCCTGATCGCGAGTTGGCGATTAGTAAATCGCTTTATTTTTTTTTTTTATTTTTTTTTTTATTTTATTTTATTTTTTTTTCTCGCTGGCGCTAGTGATGTCGGCTGGCAGAAAAAACACACAACAAAAACCCCCCCCCCCCCGCGTGTCGA
This sequence comes from Rhynchopus euleeides, assembly GCA_963210315.1. Lineage (NCBI taxonomy): Eukaryota > Euglenozoa > Diplonemea > Diplonemida > Diplonemidae > Rhynchopus > Rhynchopus euleeides. The sequence continues at coordinate 1,661,059 of OY723318.1, read as the reverse complement.
GTGACCTTACCAATGAAGTACAGAAAATGTGTCGGGTTGGGTGGAGCATACACACACACATACACATATGTTCACACAACACAGGGCAAACCGCACAAACGTGTTCACACATCCGGCATCCTATGCGAAATACCCGCCGCTCCCCGGGAGCTGTTGCGGGAACCATCTGCTCTTCCGACCCACCGAGACTCTTGCCGTATTTTCTCTACCACACGGGGTGTGTTTTACCAAAAAAAGTACAGCAAAAAACAAGAAAGTATGAAGAACGAACATGGTGGGGGTATTGGCACGAAGACGAGAAAGGAAGGGAGTGCGATTTTGTGGTGGAATGACATGGGAAGTAAAGTCGGTGAGAGAGAGAAAAATGGGAGAGGGGGGATATAAGAAAGCATCAAAAAATGCGCCCTTTGCTGTTTTGCCCGTTTCTTTTGTTTTGCCTTATTTCAGCGCTTTTGAACGGGGGTTCCACACCCAGAGGCCCGCGGAAGAATGGCGGTGCCGTGAGTGAGGGGGGAACATCTCAGGGGCATTTCACAAAAGGCGCGTGACACTTTCCACCCACACATTGAAGAATATGCTGAAGTATAAAATATCCCCCGACGCACGACCGCATCGCTCCCGCGTCAGAGGAACACAGTCAGAGATCTGCGCCCTCGTAGCAGGGCGTGCACACGCGCACGGGGGTGTCGCACACTGTCGGAACAACTTCTTTAAAGGGTGAGCATTTTGCACAGACGATGTTTCCACATCTCCGGCAGTGGTGGCGCCGTGCGACAAGCCCGAACTCCACCAGGCACCGCGAGCAGGACGTGGACATGGAGTCAGGCACCCAGCGTGTGGCCCCAGGAAGGGGTGCCGTGGTGCAGGCGTTTTCGGTTGTTGCCTGGCAGGCGCGCAGCGCCCGTGTGAAGATGCGCGCGGCCTCCGTCGAGGGTGCCGCCGAGCGCCTCTTGCGCCCCTCCGCACGCAGGGAGGCCACGATGTGTGACTGCCCGATGTGCTCCAGCTGCTGCTCCAGGCGCACAATTTCAGACACAGCGTCGCGGAGCCTGGCAGACCACTGCGCCTCCTTCTGCTCCAGGAGGCGCTCGTGGCTTGCCGCCTGCTGCTCGACGTGGCGGACCTCGTCGCCGTCGTCGCTGTCCTCTGCAGCCGCTTCGCGCTGGGAGCTGAACTGCGCCGTGAGAACGGACAGCTTTGCCTGCTCGCGCCTCCAGGTGGCCTCCAGCTCCTCGCAGGCGACGTGGCGTGCGCGCAGCGCGTCGGTGAGGGTCGTCAGGTTCATCGCAGCGTCGCTCTCAATCGCCTTGATGCCAGGGTTGGCAGCGATGAAGCTGTCAAGGCGCTCCTGAAGCGCGTCGCGCTCTGCCGTCAGCTCGGCAATTGCCACATCGCACCGCTGCACCACAGAGGCCACAGCCGCCACCGCAGCCGCCTGCTCGCTGTCGAGACACTCGATGCGGGACACAGCCTCTGCATGCTTCTCCTCGGCATCGGCAATCTCCTGTTGCAGCAGGTCCTTCGAGAGGGTGCGCAGGTGCGCCGCGTACCTGTAGTCGAAGACGCTGGCGTGCGCCTCGCGTGTCGCCTCCGCCTCACACCGAGCCAGGATCATGCACTCCTGCGACTCCTGCTCACGCTCGAACCTCAGCGCCTGCTCCGAAGCAGCCTTGCGGCACTCCTCCAGCACGGCAGCCCACTTGCCCTGTTCGGCGTGCGCCTCCTCGAGGCTGTGCTGCACACGCCCCACAGCCAGCTGCGCCTCGTGCCCCCGCGCGGCGGACCGGGCGGCCTGCCTGTCGAGCGCACGCTCCACCTCGCACACCTCCGCACGCATCCGCAGGGCGAGCTGCCGCTTCGCCTGCACGTCGAGCCCCACGAGGGCACCCAGCGACGCTGCGAAGTCACGCTCCACACCGCGGCGCGCGGCGCACTCAGCAGCACCCAGGTAGGTGCGCTCCCGCAGGTGGGTGATCGGCTGGGGCACGGGGAGGCTGCGGATGCTGCGCAGGATGAAGGAGCGCAGCTCGGAACGCGCCGCCCTCTCCTCACACCCCAGGGCGAAGAGGGCCAGGTGCTGGCGGCACTTCTGGTGCAGCGCCTCGGTGCACCGCAGCCCGGTGGTGTGCAGGGCGCGCCGCCTCTCCGCCTCCTGCGTGACGAGCGTCTCCTTCTGCGTGACGAGGCTGGCGCCGCGCTTGAAGAGGAGCACTGCGGCGTTCCACGCCCACACCTGCTCCCCTTCGATGCAGCACCGCGCCTCGTAGAGCGTCGCGACAAGGCGTGTGAAGACCGGCTGGTGCAGCGTGCTGCCGCCGTGCCCCACAGCCCTGTTGATGGGGTTGCGGGTGTCCCGCAGGCGTGCCAAACGCAGGCGGGCGGCATCGAAGCATGCCCCGGGTGAGCGTGCAGCGGGTGCGGCGCGCTGCAGGTCGGCGCGGGGCACGTGCGGCAGCAGAGTGGCGAGGATGTCGGCCGACAGCTCGGAGTCGCACTCCCACTGCTGCGGCGCCGCCTGCACGGCAGGCCTCTGGCCCTGCGGGATGTGGCGCCACAGCGCGGAGGGGATGCTGAGCAGCGACTCCAATGACATCCAGCTGTCCCGCCTGGCATCCGTGGCGACGTGCACCTTCGTTGCAGCCGGCGGGTCCTCAACCTGGAGGGCGTCGAGCGACACGGCGGATTTGAACCCACCCATGTGCATGCTGCTGAGGTCGGAGCTGGACACGGCGGACACAACCTCAGCCCTGGAGCCCTCCAGGTCGTCGTCCGACCTGCCGCCCCACAGCCCGCTGAAGTACGTCGCCCTGTCGGCCTCCGTTGCAGGCGCCTTCTGCGCCGCGTGCCTCGGGGTGTTGACAGGCGAGCGCCACAGGAAGGACGCGAGGTACCCCTGCACCTGCACCGCCCCCTCCGCCTCCTGGCTGCCGGCGGCAGCGGCCACCGCGACAAGCGCTGCGCCGGCGCAGGCGAGCTGTGCCGCGCAGGGCTCTGCAGCGGGCAGCGCGGGCTTGCCAGCCTGGTGGTACCACGGCAGCAGGGTGCTGAGGAACGACCCGTTCTGCGCTGGCGCACGCACCCCCGCAGCGGCGGCGCAGGCGTATGCGGCAGCGAGGGACACCGCCGCATCGGCAGCCACACCGCTGCGCAGGGCATCACGCCCGAGGCACATCGCCGCGGCGCAGGCGGCAACCAGGTGGCACGCCGGCACGTCGCCCGCCAGATCGACAGGGCAGTCGGACTCCCCCAGCGCCAGCAGGTCGTCCTCCCCCTCTGCGTCGTCCTGCAGACCCGCCTCTGCCTCCCCTCGCAGGGTGTACGTTTCGAGGGGCTCTGACAGCTCGTCGTCAGTCGTGTCGTTGTTGCACTCCGCCTCGGCAACCAGCTGCCCCTTGGCGAATGCCGAGAAGCTGGACGCCAAGCGGAGAGGGTCGGAGGAGCTGCGCACCAGGCGGTGCTCCTTCACCGCCTGCTCCGTCAGGTGGCTCGCCTTGTGCGAAGGCGTGAAGGCGTGTGCGGCAGCGCCCTTGTTGCTGTCGAAGTCCGACAGGATGCGCCCCCCGCGAAGCGACACCGCATGCGATGACTCCGTCGGGCAGCTGCTGTCGCAGCTCAGGGGGCTCAGGGGCGCAGCGCACGATGCTGCGGATGCATCGGCACGCTGGGCAAACCCGAGCCTCCCGTGGAAGCGGCGCCTGTCGCCCCGAGGCGTAGACGAAGCAGCATCTGCCTCGTGCACAGGGAGGAGCCTCAAGTGAACCATATGTTGCCTGTTGGGTGTGTGGGGGCAGGCAAGGTGTGGTGTGGGTGTGGTGCGTGTGGGTGAGGGTACCAAGCGCGTGTTGCCGAGGTTAGCCGCGGTCCGCGTGTTTGTGGCGGACGAGACTGTTCGATTGATCTCGAAAAAAAAGCTCGGGGATGCCCCCCCCCCCCCCCCCCGCCGCCTCGTTTCTCGAAAAAAACTGGCTGTATTGCACCCCAACACACACACACCCTTCCCGTTGCAAAAAGCAAAGCAACCACGAGTGGATCTGCGATAGCGACAGGAGCAGCCAAAGGGGGGGGCTTCGGTTAAGAGTTAAAGCTGGGTTGCGGGGGATGGGTGGGGGTGGGGAGAGGGGGTGAGACCTGCCCCCTTCTTTCAGGAAGGATGTCGTTCTTCGGGTTGCATGGGGGTAGAGGGGGCGCGTGAGTCCCCCTCCCCCACCACCGCCACCGCCACATCCACCACTCCCCCCCCAACGCTGATCGTCTTTTGCAGCCGTTTGAATCCCCCACTCTCTCGCCTCCCCCTCCCACCACCGAGCGGTGGGGGCACGGCTGGCAGCCCTGCAACAGGCCTGAACCCTCACAATAGCTGCAACACAATAAACAGACACACAGATGCCCCCCGATGATTGCTGGCTAGAGAAAGGGGTGCCAGGAGGGGGGGGTGGGGGTGGGGTGTGGGGTCTGTGTGTTGTGTTGTTTGTGGCGAGATGTGCGCCGTAAGAAAAACCCATTGATTCTGTGGGGGCTGTGGGGGTCGGGTATCGTAGAGCACCATACATAGTCAATCCGGGGGTTCAGCCCAGCGGCTACAACCCAGACTACATACGGCCTCTCAGAGCTCTACCTCCTCCCACCTGCACCACCCTCTTCTCCGCCCGCGTGTGCGTGTGGGGGGGAGGGGATGTGGGGAAGTGTCTGCAGACGGACATCACAACAACAGCACAGCGGAAAAAAAATATCAGCCGCAGAGAGAGACCGCGGCACCGAACGATTTCCGAAAACACACACAAAACACACACACACACACCCAAGCCTCGGTATGCACAGGGGTGTGCCACACAACACATCGTGCTCTGAGCAGGACAGGGTGGGGGGGGGAGGGGTCGCCTGTGCTGCAGTGACACAGTGTGTGGTTAAAAAAAGCCAATGATCGGGAGGGGGTGCGTGATTGACCCCCCCCCCCTTCCCCCCCCTCCCCACAGTGACAGCACCCCTCCCTAACCCTCGCGCGCGCTGGAGCGGCGGGGGGGGGGGGGGGGGGTGGTGCACCATGGTGCAAAAAAAAACATTCGGAATTTCCAGAAAGTGTGTCGAGGGACGGGGGTGGGGGGGACGTAGGTCAGACAGGCAGCACACCGTGGTCGTGTACACGCACCACCCCCTTTAGGCGTTGATGTGAGATATCCGCTGTCCATCCCCTCACACCACCCTCAGGGGGCTCCCAAAACAAAGGGAACTTTTTGCAGTGTGGTGCCGGAATCGCTGCGGTGTTCTTTTGTGTCTTGCCGGTCTCCCCACACCCCACCCCCCCCCACACCCCTCCCATTCAGTTTTTCTACGTTTCCTTCCTTTTGGCAGAGAAACACTGTTCCCTGCGCAGTGCGGTGTGTTGTTTTCTTCTTCATTTTTTTTGCTGACGGACGAAACGAATCGGTATTTTCTGATAAAACGACAAAACAAGACGGACAGACCCCGGGCCCCCTGTAAAAAAACCCAAACCCACCCACCCACCCCCCCGACCGGACCAGCTCACGCCGCCTTTCTCGCCGCCTTCTTCTTGGGGAGAACCACGGGGCCTGCGTCGTCCCCGCCGGGCACGATGCGCTTCCTCTTGCGGTCTGCGGGTGCTGCCGCCTCTCCTGCTGCCGAAGCCTCTGCACCCTCTGCGCCCTTCTTCTCCTTCTTGAATGCCTTGAACTTGCGGGTGCCCATCGTCATCAGGGCCTTCGTCTGCGGCTGCAAGTGGACCTGCCCGCTGATGTTGCCGGTCGCCTCGCGCGTGAGGTTTTTGTCCATCTTCGACACGACGCCCTTCGGGATCCGAGTTGCGTACCTGCAAGAGTGGATGGGGTGGGGGGGTTGTGTGTGTGGGGTGATGCAGGACATCGGAAACAAAGGACAATTCGCAACTCGGGGGAAAAGTGTCTCTGCGCTTTGGTCGGCACTTTTTGCTATGGTTTATCTTTACTATGGTTTCTTTTTGCGTTGACGCTTCCACACTCACACTCCTGCTGATGATGGTGTCGTGAGTGAAGAGCACAAGGGCACGAGCAAAGCGCGAGAAACTTTCCACCCAAATTGAAGTGTGCGGAATAAAAAAACTGGCGAACAAAGGGAGTGAGGCCCATACTTCGTCATCTGCGGTGTCGCCAGGCGGACCCGCCTCAGCTCGAAGTTGATGGTCGGGCCCACGTCGTTCAGCTCCACCTTCGGGATCTTTGTCCCAGACTTCTTGAGGGACACGGAGAACTGACGGAACAGGATCTCCCCGTTGGAGATGGACGACCCGTCCTCCGCAACGGTGATCTCCTTGGAAGCGTCCTTAGGGCGCAGCGTCACGGTGATGATACGGTCCAGCCCCAGCAGCTCCACCTGCTCCGCGGCCTTGCCACGGAAGAAGTCGAGGAAAACGTTCTTCACGCGTTCGAGAGTTGTGTTTGTGTTGAACATCTCGCCTGTGAAGAGCATCATGGGCTTGGACCCCACCATGATGGGCGCGTTGCCCTGCATCGGCTCGAACTTAGTGACACCCATCTCCACCATGTCCAGCAGCTGGTAGTCGAAGTGCCGCCCGATCACCACGTTGTGGGGCCTCTTCCCGTTGGCTTTGCTGTGCGACCCGAATGCGAAAAGGCTGGCGTCGTTTTTGAACGCCAGGAACTCCAGGTGTTTCGACTCCTCGAATGGGCGGAACTCGTTCTTCTTCGTCAGCTTCACCGCGTGCGGCTTCTTCATGACGTAGAGGTCCGTCAGCACGTCCTGCACAACCTGGCTGCACCGCTCCCCACGCAGGAACAGCGCTGTCTTGGGGTTCTCAATCCGCTTCGGGATGACCTTCTTCAACGCAACTTTTGAGCGGTGGTTCTTCGGTGCCGCCCTAACCAGACCACCGGTGGTCGTGTGTCCCGCGACCATCTTCAAATGCAGAGGCTGTCGTGCTCTGCTGTGTGTGCCTGTGGTGGGGTGTCCCGTGCTGGGTGTGTGTCGCCCTTTCTCAAAATATAGCTGGAGTCGTGCAGGATCATTCGTGAAGAAATGCGAAAGGTAAACGAGAAAAGGTTTTTCGTTGATCGTACAACATGCACACACACAGAAAATTATGCCTGCGGAAGTGTTGGTGTGTGATTGGCAGGCGCATAAGACTGTGTGCGAATCGCTGCATTTCCACCTGACAAGTAGGTCGCTTGTTGGGAGACAAAAGATGCAAACCGGGCTTATGCTGTGTCGAAGCGAAGAGTCCGGATTTTGTTTGTGTGCACGAGCGGCAGTGTGTTGTGGCCCCTGTGAAGGGCGTTGCTGTGATTAAGTGGTTTTGTGTTGCTCTCTCAAAACACACTGCGCGCGGGTACGCTCCCACTGACTGCTCCCTTACGCCACGGGCTGCGTGTCCAAGTACAGGATGCTGTCCCTCGAGGAGTTGGCTGCGATTGCCTCAAAGGTTCGGGGGTGCCGCTTCTCCCTCATCCACGACGGCGGCACCCTGGGTGACACCCACGGCTCTGGAGCCGTGGTTCAGACACGGCGGTTCAGCGCCTTCCTGCCCCTCGTCGCGAAGGAGAACGGCGAGAGCTTTAACGGCTCGGAGCTGTTGAACGCAAAGATGTCCTTGCTGGAGGAGATAGGCATTGCAGAGGAGCCCTTCCTGATTCGTTCTGACAGGGGAGGATCGTCAGGTGCTGCTCCCTTCGATTGAGAACACATTCACACCCCCGACATTGGCACCTTCCGAGAAAGAAGAAGACGCTGTCAAGATGGAAGACCGGATTAAGGCAGCGAGGGAGGACGGCGTCGCAGCAGCACCATCCGAAACGCCGACGCCAACCCAGGCCCAGCCACTTCCGAAGCGGGGGCCTGGGAGGCCTTAGCAGGAAATTGAGAGTGGAGCGGTGCTGGGGCAGTGCATGGTGTCGGGTCAGGGGAGGGGGTTTGGGCGGGGGGGGGGGGGGAGGTCCCACCACACGAGAAGTCCTCAAAATTTTGTTACATTTTTGTTTTGCATATCTCCACCCGCCCCCCCCCCCCCCCCAGGAATGCCCTTCTGCTGCACGCAGCCCCCACCTCCCCGCCCTGCAGTAAATAATCTTACCTGCCGCCTTCTGCTGATGCATGCCTGTCTTGCTGTTCTGTGCGGGGGAGGGAGGGAACGCTGTTCGCTGCCAGTTATCTCTCACTCTCTCTCACTTTGGGGTTGTGGGGATATTGCAAAACTGTGCCGGTGCAGATCCTTGCAGAACTTCCCACACGCTTCATGACAGGCGCGTGGGGTGTTCTCGCGATCGAAACCCCCCCCCCCCCCCCCCAGCGCCCCCCGCGAACACCTCAGATTACAAACACAGCCACACCCCGCACCACTACAGACACACCCCACACAGCAGCGCAGTTTTCTCCCGCCACACACCACCCCCGTGTCTTGGGATGGGGGCGGGTCGGAGATGTGCGCGCTGTGCTACTACAGTTCAACGGGTGGCACACACACACGCGTGAAGGAATTACCTTAGAATAGCAAAAATGGGCCCGACGATCTACAGTGTGCATAATATGAGGGGAGGGGGTGTTGCCGGGTGCCGCCCTTCTCCTTCTCTGCGGTGGTGCACTCCCCCCCCCGACTCTCTCTTCCTCAAGTTGCGCGCTCCCTCCGCAAGCAGTGATCTCGCTGGGCTCGTGCCCAAAATTTGAATAGGTAGGGCAGCTGCCCTGCCTGACCAGGCAGAGAGATCGCTGCTCCGCAGTGTCCACAGGAGTCTCAGAGAGTCAGAGAGAGGCATGCCGCCGTGAGGCACGGCTCTTGGCAAGGGCGTCACGGCCTCATTTCATTTCGGGGGGTTTTTTTCCGGAATAACTGTTCTCCCCCCAGCCGCAAAGGTGTGCCGTGTGAAGGCATGTGAGGACTGCAGCAGATAGAGACAGAGGTGCAAATGAGGCACGCAGGATGACAACACCCAGCTGTCATCATGCCTTATTTTTCCTTTTTGCGAAAGCCACACCCGCCACCACCAAAACTGCTGCCACACAGATCCTTTTTTAGGCCTAAGTTAGGCTAACGCACTTCCCGCCCGAGAGGGGTGATTTGCGCGTTCTGCCAAAAACACCCGGGATTTGACAGTCACAGAGGACGAAACAGACGGTGCGGTGTGGGGCGCGGGATGCTGTCAGACAGGTCATGCAGACAGCCCAGGGGGGGGGGGGGGGGGGAACCACACCCTTCACAGAGAGATATGGAGAGATGCAGACAGCGCGAAGGCACGAAAAACACAGCATGGAACAACATTTGCGCACATTGGGCACACAGAGCGAGCGAATTGAGACATGTACCCTTCCGCAGTAAGGGGGGGGGGGAGGGGAGGGGTGGGGTGGGGGATACCACACTAGTGCCCACCACCGCCACACCACTCGCCGCTCAGCTCTGTTCGCGCGTCTCTCTCCGATTGCCTCGAGGGTATCCCAAAGGGGGCCGCTCCCCTCAAGGGATGGGATGCTCTACAGCAACGCAACGGGGGCACGCGGTCCGTCCGGTGCTGCCCAACTGTGCACACGGGTAGGGCAGCACCTTCGGAGAGTGGGCCTCGAGAAGAAAGGCGACAGATATCATGAAAAAAATACGGCGAAATATACATGAGATGTACATGGCACAGGCACTGTGACACCCACTGGGGGAGGGGGGGCGGTGCTACCGGGAGCTGAGGCTTGGAGGAGGCATCTTCGAAGGGAGGTGCGGTGGGAGTATCGCACCAGACAGGATGTCCTTATACTGTGTGTGGGTGTGGGTGTGGAGGGGTGTGTGTGTGGGGTGTCACATCAAGGGCGGGTGAACTGTGCTTCCTTTACACTGCCACAAACAGTGAGCCTTTGTTGTCTGACAGTGGAATGATAGTAGGGACACCGGATGCAACACCCTTTTTGGATCAGGCTGATGCGATGTTGCCGCTACCCCCCCCCCTGCTTGCAGTGCAACGGTGGGGGAGGTGGGGGGGCAGACCTGCTTCAGCTCGGCTATCGCGATGAGGTACTCCTCCTGGCGCGCAGTACGCTCCTGCTCTGTCACATCTTTTCGTTCGTGTTCAAACCACTTCGACCTGCAGATGGGGGGAGGAGAGGAGGGGGAAAAATTCAGTGTGACGCCAAAGTGGTGGGTGACCCCCCAACCCCCCACGCGTGTATGACGTGTCCCTCTGAGCCGTTGCCCCAGCAGTTGTGTTGACCCACCCACCCACCCCCACCCCCCCCCCCCCCCCCAGGGTGCACGTCACAGCATGCATACTGAAACCTGTCGATGATGCGCTGGAGACCGTCCCCTATTTGGTGCTGCGTCTGGACGACTTCTCGCAGGTGCTTTCTGCAGACGCTGTTGTTGCAAAGCCCGCGCAGAGTCTGCTGCTGCTGCTGCTGCTTCTGCTGTTGCTGCTGCGGCGTCACACGCACACCCGGCGGCGCGGCAGCAGCCGCGCGCGGCTCCCCCGCAGGCGCAGGCGCAGTGGCGGACGCGCTGGGGTGCTGCACCAACACAGGCTCTTCCTCTGGAGGGGGTGTGGGCGGCTTGGGGAGGTGGTGCTTCAGCGGGGAGTCGCTCCAGCCAAGCGCTTTCGCGACAAACACGTGCACATCCTCCACTGGGGGGTAGCGCATCAGGCGCTTCAGCGTTTGGCTGTAGTCCATCTCGAGCAGGTCGCGGGAGATGTAGCTCAGCATCGCAGCCCCGACCAGCGGCATCAAACCCATCTCGAGGGGCGACAGCCCCGTCGCCTCCAGAGGCGCGATGTCGATGTCCTCCACTGTGTTGTACAGCACCTCGCACAGCACGCAGTCCCACAGGGGCGCGCTCCCGGCAACGCCGAACTCTCGGATGAACCAGACGCGGAACCAGCGGAGGGCGTATACCGTCGGCTCCACCCCGTGCTCCTTGAGGTGTGTCGACAGCTTGTGGTTGTAACACGGCAGGATCGTGTTCTGCAGGCGGTTGCAGAGGCGCACGATGGGCGTGTCCTGCCCGACGTTGCTCTTCACCACGATATACCAGTCGATGAGCCGTGTCCGGCGCGAGTTCATCAGCGCCTCAAACAGGAAGTAGGAATCCGCCTCGTTGTCCACGGGGTCTGGGGAGAAGACGAGGTTGAGGAGCGCAAGCGTGTCCTCCTTCAGCCCCTTCTTCTGCTCTGCAGACGCCGTCTTGAGGGAGTGGTTGTTGCGGTAGAAGTGGAACACAAAGGCACCCAGCAGGTCGTGCATCCCCTGCCGGTACCCCGGGTCGGGGTGCTCGAGGGCGAAGATGCGGAGGACGTTCAGCAGCACCTCGCGGATGTCCTTCTTCTCGAAGAAGGTCGCCTCGTCGGACATGCGTGTCAGATCCTTCTGGATCTCGCGGTCCACCTGGGACTGCTTGAAGACGACATTCCACGAGCTGTCGGTGTGGTCCGACAAAGGGTTGTCGATCGCTAGCCCCTCCTCGTCGTCGTCCTCCAGGTCCCGCGACTTGGGGCGCACGACATGCTTCTGCTTCAGGTCTTTGTAAATCTGGCGCTTCTTCTGGAGCTCGGCCTTCCACAGCTCCAGCGCAGACCCGACGGAGGCGCCTTTGGGCGGGATGGAGACTTCGCCCAGGAAGACCCGCCAGTAGAGCGACCGTATCGTCGTGCGGCACATGCCGCCCATGCCTGCGCGGTACAGCGAGTCGACTGAGAAGCTCCCGTCGAACAGCGCCTCCACCTCCTCAGCCATCTCCTCGATGACGCATGGCAGCACCACCTCCTCCGTAGAGGATTCGGAGTCAGACATGTGCCGGGGGGGAGGGGGGGAGGGGGGCCTGCGGCGCTGCGCAAAAAGGCAGGCTGCGGGGACAGGCCTGTGTGGGGTGTGGGTGTTAGGCAATGTGAGTGTTTGCAACCAGAGAGAGAGAGAGAGAGGGTTTGCGCAGCGTGTCCACACACCAGAGCTCATCCCGTGCAAACGTGAAGTGGGAGAAGGGGGGGTTGGGTGGGTGGGTGGGTGGGAGCAGACGAAACCGAACGCGAATTTTCTTTTGCAGAACAGAATAACCCAGCACGAAAAAAAACTGTGTGTGTTTGTGTTTTGAAACCAGGGTTTGTTTGTTTTTGCGTATCGTACCCCAGGGTTGGGGGGAGGCTAGAGGGTCTTTGTCACGTGACTACGCCACGCGCGTGTTTCTGTTTGTGTGTGAACAGCCTGCAGGCCTTTCTTTTGTTGTTGCTTTTGTAGCTTTCTCCCCTCCAACTTCTTTGAAGCATCAATGACCCGGAAATGCGAAAACCACCACGTTTCTCTTTGGCAGTAGTGGCAACGCCGCCACTTCTGTTTTGGTCTATCAGCGGGCCAACCTCTGACGTCGCCCTGACGTGAGAAGCCAGCCCTTCACTTTATGGTTCGTTCACCACCACCCACCCGATTCGGTTCGTTCTCTTCGGTTGAATGCCCTTGTGCGTTGGAGTCGCGCAGCCAGAGCTACAACAGGCCTGAGCTGCCCAGCTGCACATCCTTGGTCGGCCAAAAGGCTTGCCATATCGCTCTCACTCAGAACTGTCTCGTCTGTGGGAGGTCCAGGGATATCATCGACTGTGTCGCATTGTGTGTTGCTCTTTGGCAACGGCACACAAATTCATCTCCCGTAGACAATCCCCAACCGGGCGAGAGAGACAGAGAGAGGCCGGCCCACCCCACACCCTTTGTTGGGTCGCAACTGCCTCAAACCGAAGGCGTGAGGGAATGGCCAGACGACACATGGCGTACACACTGCTGCCAGAAGGCGTTGTACTGCTCACGGAGAGAGAAAAGCTGTGCGTCTGCAAAATCAGAATGGCGGGGGGAGAGGAGAACCAGTGGGGGGAGCTCCTTCGCTCAGAACTGCAGAAGAGTGAAGGCAAAGGGAGCCCTGCCTCACAAAAGCTGGCTGTGAAGTGACACACAGTGCGGCACAGAGCGAAGAGTGAAGGGCCCCACGCAGATCTCCGTTTGAGTCACTCGCAAGAACACCCAAGGCACACATGCACACGCCCTGCTGCGGGTGTGGGGTGTGTCCTGCATGATCTGCAGCGCCCAGTTCTTCTGCGTTGTTTTAGCACACAACTCCAAAAAACCCCCCAAAAAGAAAAGCTCATCTCTGAGGATGCTGCTCGTCGCAGCCCATTCGGTTTGAGCTGCCGGGTGCATGAGGGGGGTGGGGGTGGGGGGAGGGCAAGACGTTTTGGCTCACGGATTCGGCTTCCGAAATAATACGATTGTCAAACCATATTTTTTCTTCGCCGCTTGACTCGCGTCTTGCCCCCTGTGTCTTCAAACCTCGACCCCCCCTCGGGTGGGGGGACAAGACGAAAGAGCCGTCGGAAGAAAGCATGACGGGAAAGCATACACCCCGCTCTGGTTGTCTGATCCTCTCCACCGCACTCCACCGCCGCCACACAACGACACACACACATCCAGTCGGAAAACAACGGCACGCCACCACACCCCCCACCCCCCACCCCCTTTTTTTGGTGTAGACAATCACAGGCACTGCGAGAGCGAGGCTCCTACACAGACCCGTTCTGTCCCATTGACGCCTATTTCCCCACAGAGTAGGGTCGGGGGCGGCACACCACCACCACCCCCCACACCCCCCACCCCCCTTTTTTTTGCAATATCTCACAAGACTGTGCCCCACCCAACAGCAGAACCTTCCAATTTTCCTTCGTTCGCCTCCACCCCACCACCGCGCTCATCCTCGCATTTTGCCCTACGCTCTCTCTGCGCGTTCCAAGCCCCTCTTTTCATGCAGGGGGTGTCAGAATCAGTGGGGGCTGTTTTGACTGTCACCACGCATGTACGCTACCAAAACCCTCCTGAGCGTGTCTCGAAAAAGGGCATGTGGGGGGTTGGGGTTGGGTGTTAGGTGGGCGAGAGAGAGTGAGGAAGGGATAGGCAGCGAAGTAGAAGAATCCAATCCGAAAGGTAAACCTCACAGAGAGAGAGAAAGAGGTGGGGGGAGGAGGGGAGGAGGGGGTAACTTTTTCTTTTGGCACATGCAGCAGGAAGCAACAGGGGGGGAAAAAACCCGCGGCAGGGCGGCGGGGCAGCGGGGGGGAGGGGGACGCCACCACCACCACCCCCCGGCCCGCCTCGATGCTGCCATGTTTCTCCCCCAAGTCCTTTATTATTATACCTGGGATCCCCCGTGTATAAGTTTAAGTCCCCCCCCCCCCCCGCCTCCAGGGGGGGGGACTTAACCACGGGGGGTCCCAGATAATTTTTTGCGGCTTTTTTTTTCTTCCGTTCCTTGCGAGATTTCTCGGCGATATATTTTTTTTGCGCCTCCTTTCTTTTTCGAAGGACACAGCCTCTCCCGCTCTACCTCTCCCCCGCTCAGCCCTTGCGGAGGGGGTGCTGCTGCTGCTGCTGCTGCTGCACCTGCCCCCTCCTTGTTTCCGAAGGAGCCCGAGAGGAGCACTCACTACTTGACGACACATCACGCCTGAAGCCCCCTAAGAACGCCACCGCACCGCGCGGAACACTGCCGGGAAGCTGCGTGGGAGTCGACGTGCCGGAGCTGATGCTGCGCGGGGATAGGCAAGGGGTGAGCGGCGGTGTCGCCGTCCCCCACGACACGGGCACCACACTGGGCTGCATCGAGAGGGGGGAGCTCGGGGGCCTTGTGAGGATGTGCTCCGTATGCGCCTTGAGGTGCTTCGGGTTGGAGGAGGTGGACATCCTGCGCCTGTTGCGCATGTCGATCGTCACCTCGCTCTCCGACAGCGTCTCGCTCTTAACCAGGAAGCGGTGCCGCTCCCCGCTCGCCCTGTTCAGCTCCTCACGCAGCCTTATCGCCTTCACCTCCTTCAGGAAGTTGTCCTGCGACAGCCGCTCCAACTCCTGCCGCAGCGCGTCGCACTTCTCCGCCGTAACCTCAGCGGAGGAGGCATTGGAAGAGCAGACCTGCTGCAGCCGCAGCACCTCCTTCTGCAGCTTCCGCATCGTCGCGTCGAAGTGCAGGCCTGTGGAGCACGCCCCCCCGCTGCGCTGCGTCGACTCCGAGTATGTGCTGAAGGTGGACGACGAGTCGCTGTCATACGACACAGTCAGGAAGGACCCCTGGCGCCCCTCCCGCTGCCCCGGAGCTGCCGGCGTGGTTGGGGCGGGCTGGGCGGAGGGCCTGCCGGAGGGGGTGCCCGGGTGGTGTCGGTCGCTGCCTGCTGCTGGGTGCTGTTGCGGCTGCGGGGCCTGCTGGGTTGAGGCCGCGTCAGAGTCGTTTGGGTCGGTGTCGCTGAGGGCGGCCTTGTACTGCTGGACATGGATGAGAAGGTTGTTCCCATCCGCCCGCACGATCTTCTCCAGAGAGCGCTTCTGGTCCATCGCCTGGCGGAGCTGCTTCCTCAGCTTCGTCACCTGGGGGTGGTGGGGGTGGGGGAGGTTGGGGGCAAAACGCTCGAAACAATCGTGTTTTCCACTCGAACACCCGCCATGCCACACCCTCACCCTTCCGTGGCATACGATGAACTTCCGCTCCCTGTGGAGATGCTTCTCGAGGTCGTCCTTCTCGCTGGAGAGCTGCGACAGCTGCTTCTGGAGAGAGTTGACGAGGAACTCCTCCTCGACCTCCACCTGTGCGGGTAGGGGGGCAGTAGGGGGGCGTGGCGATGACAATGAATGGTTGATCTCCCCACGGCCGGTGGAAGCGGCAACAAAACATTTTTCTTCGTTCCATGTTTTGTGTTTCCAGAGCGTCAAGTAAGCTATCACACTTGCTCTTGATGTGATCTGCACTGTCACACACATACACGTGAATCTTTTTAGTTTAGTGCAGGTCGCCACTGAGCGAGATCTGGTGGATACCTCACACTGTCAACACACACACAATACACACACACACACCTGCTGCGCGAGGGACTCCTTCTCGCACTTCAGCACATCGAGCCTCTTCAGCAGCCCGTTTGCGATGTACTCCTCCTCCTCCTCCACACGGCGCTGCAACGAGGCCGCCTCGCTCTTCAGCCGCTGCACCTCCGCCTCCTTGTGCCGCAGCGACGCGACATGCCGACCCTCCTCCTCACGCTTGCACTGCACCCTCTGGTGGGCGGCCGCAGCCTCCGCCTCGGCTAGCCGTGCCTCGGCCTCGAGCTCCAGGAGTTCCGCATCGTCTGATGAGGGATCCGCATGGCCGAGCATGCGCCACACCACCGCACCTCCGCCCCTCCCAGATGTGGAGAAGAAGCCAGAAGAAGAAGAAGCGGGTGCGGGTGTGTGTGTGGGTGGGGGTGAAGGACGTGAAAAGTATGTAAAGGGAGGGAGAGGTGGTACAGAAGTTTCGGTGTCGGGGTGTGTGTGTGTGTGTTTAGTTCTTCTGCCGCCGGGAGGAGCAACAATAAGACGTCTTCAACCGCGCATAGCGGGAAGGTGTGTGCGCAGGAGGGTGGATTGGGGTGGGGTGGGGTGGTGTCGCTGCGGGGTGTGTGTGTGTGTTTGAAACCAGTGTTTGCGTAGCGCACTCAGTCTAAGAGTCCTGACCACGCTGTGTGTATGTGTGTCAGCGGAGATCGCATCAAGAGAAATGTGGGGGAGGGGAGGGCGGGCAAGCCATGATGCAGCACTGCTGGCGCTGACGTACGCCTTGCACGCGCGAATGAAGGACCACAACGACCCGGAACCACCACGCGTGGCGTTCTGCTAACGACCACCACAACCACTCCTCCCCTCCAAAACCAACTGTTGTTTTGGAGGAAAAAAATGAGGCCAGACCCGGGGGTAAACCACGCCACTCTTGAGGTGTCTCTCGGGTGCCCTTCTCCATCACCGCCCACACAGGGTGGTGGGCTAGGACCCCGGTGCAGGGTTAACCCACCCGGATAGTGATCAACACACACACACGCGCGTGACTCTTCTTCACATCGCCGTGGAGAGGCGCACCACGGGCACCTTGTAAGCTCTTGAGACACATTGCACACACACCCCCACACAGGGTAGTGGGCTAGGATCCGTGCAGGGTCAACCCACCTAAAAGTGACATACACACACACACATACATATGACTCTTTTTGGAAGCGTCGGTGGCACCTGGTAGGGGCAAGCCAGTAACCTGCCATTCAAGCCCATCGGGAAGCGCACGCCGCTTTGCTTGAGGGAGTCCGTCATTACCCCCAGCTGCGCTAGAGCTCTGAACCACCTGGACTCCGCGCGACACCCTCCGTGCGTGCGTGGCAGAGACACGCCTACACCGGTGATGTGTATCGAGAGACCCCATCCCAGCTGTGCCCGTTGGAACAGGGGTGAAGATGCCCATCTCCCTGAGGGCACCGCAGTGCCCCCCCGCCATACCCCCCCCCCCCCAGACACACAGCGGAAGTGGTCCCCCGCACGAACCTCTCAGAGCCGCTCACCCGCAGGAGAAAACCCCACAGACAGCCCCACCCCTACCCCCACCTCCCCCCCCCAAGGTGGCTCCAGCTGTGGGAAAGAGGAGCTTACAGTCATCCGCTCTCTCGCTCTCCCCCCTCCCCCTCTGCCCCCTCCACCTCTCAGCTTCCCCTCCACACCCTCCACCCCCACCCCGAAGGCACCACTCGCGATGCTGATGAGAAATACAAAATAATTGAAGAGTGCCATTGGGGGTCTTCGCTCCGGGGTGATCGTCAGTGCACTTTGGTGCATTTTCTGTTGAATTAGCTGGAATCTGACGAAGGATAACGACCAGCGAAGACCCCCATTATGGGAGTATTGTGCTGCCGTGCATGGGGAGTTGGTGGTGGGGGGGGGGTATAATTCACGGAGAAGAAGGAACGAACGAACGAAGGGGGTTGGCGGGGCAGGGGGGGGGGGAAGAAATGTAAACACCGCTTACCGCCTTCTACACACACACACGCAATCCCCTGGAGCTGCTGAGCATATCCCTTTGGACCTCTGATGGGAGAGGGGGGGGGGGTGGGGGGTGTGTGGGGGCTACTGTCCAGAGCACGATTTTTTTTGCTGGAGTTGTGCTGGCAGCCGCAGGGAAACTTTGTTGCTCGATGAGCTGTGCATGAATCAGAGACATGCAGGGGGGGGGTAGGGGGGGTAGGGGGGGGGGGGGGGTAGGGGGGGTCTCCGCGGGTATACCACAAAATATCCCCACCTAGCTGCAGACGCAAAAAAATCTATTCTGTTTGAGGCCTGCCAGTTCTGCGTCAGATACATTTCTGACGTGACTTTTCCCTCAGCTGTCACACACGGTGGACCCCCCGCTCCCCTAGCGGCAGTGTTGGAGGTGTCTCCCTGCTCAATCAAGCGCCTTGTCATCCGGGTTTGCGACATAAGCCGTGTCGTCCGACGCCGCCCCCTCGTCCAACTCAATCATGCAGTGCTCCACGCTGTGGTCAATATCGGAGCGGCGCGACTTGCGCACCCGGTGGACCACAATCGCCAGCACGCAGAGGCCTGCTGCGGAGCCTACAGCGATAAGCACAATGAACAGCGTTTCCATATGCTTCTGACCCTCTGCGGGTGACGGCGTCGGCTCCCAGTGGGGCATGGGCGGGATGGGGGTCCTGGGTGGCTCCGCTGTCACGTTGGCAGGCACATCCGTCACGGCGGGGGGGTCCGTCGCGTTGCCCGTCACGCTGTCGCCCCAGTCGAGACCCTCAGACGCCAGCAGCTCAGCTGTGTCGGCGTCGTCGCCCTGCTGAGCTGCCGCAGCGGATGTGCTTCCCGTGACGGCGGTTATTGCGAGGAGGAGCAGCAGAAGCCATGGAGACATCTCACCGTTCCCTAGCCTTAGCCTGTGCGTGGGGTGGGTGGTGGTCGCGGGCAGAGGTGGGGGGCTGGGGGAGGCCATGCGTGCACCCGTGGCATCCTCCACATCCCACAGGAGGCGGGGGGAGAGAGGAGACGGGGGATGGGTGGGGGGTGGGGTGTGTGCTCCGAACCCAACGCAATGCGTCGTAATGCACGCGCGAACCCCCCACCCCCACCTGGTCCTCCTTCTCCCTCTTTCACAACTGCATGCATGTGCGGCGCACCACCGCTGCCTCCGCCGTCACGCAAAACCTCGAGCATCCTTAGAGACGCGCGTTGTGACGACACGTAGTGACCGGCGCTTCACCAGTCAGGTATATATAGGACCCCCCCCACACCACCACCCACAGGCATGGCCAGACAAGCTGCAACCAGATCCCCTTCTTATCTTCTTTTGGGGTTAAGTTGAGGGGGGGTTGGGGTGGGGTGGGGGTGGGGGGGGGGGGCACATTACCAGTGTTTCAACCCCTTTTCTCGACCCCGAAATGCAGGGGGTTCTTCCTGGGGTTCTGCACCGAGCGAGCTCTGCATGCTGTGTCCCCTCTCCCGCAACACACGACACGACATGACACGCAAGGGCACAGAGTGATCTGCAACAACACATGCGGTGTATATGCGAAAGGGGACCCCCCTCTATATAAGTTTCCTTCGGAAAAGCCCACCCCTCCGCTCACCCCCGCAACCCGCCTTGCCTTTCGCTGAGTCTGAAGCAGCAAAAAAGACAAGGCTGTTGCTTGTGCGCCAAATCCGAAACACAAGCAGAATATTATCATCATTCATTTCCTTTATTTAGTTGATGCGTTTGACGCTTTCCGGCACCCCCCAGAAGCAGCCTGCCGCCTTGGTTGGAGCACAACAGCGTGAACAACAGACAGATGGACACGCCGAAGAGGAAGCAGGGCCTTGAGAGGCTGTTGGAAAAGCACCACCCCACCCGACACGACTCCGCATCATGGATGTGCGCTGGAAAAGGCACTTTTCAGCACACCCCCACCGGGGGGGGGGGGCTTCACTCTGTGCCACACACACTGTGTTGAAACTGTGTTGTGTTCCGGGATTCGCTCTATGCCACTTTGCAGCCAGCTGTGATGGACACCAAACCTACATCGCACCTCACTTTCCCCTATTTTTCTGCACTTCTGAGCGAAGGCACTCAAAGACACGCCAAGCAGGAAGGTCGAGAGTAGAGTAGAGTACCACAAGGCTACCAGAAGGCGCAAAGCTGAGGCGCACCCCTGAGGGGACCTCACCGCCTACGTATTTAGTTGCCTCTGACGCGCCGACGGAATTTTCTAGAACACATCTTCTTGCAATTTTCATAATTTATTGGGGAAGCGCAGAGCCAGTCACCCAAGACAGACCCCCCTGACCCTGCCACAGCACAGTGGCGTGCACGATGAGGTTGGCTGCAAAGAGACCACAAAGGGACAACAACACATGGGGGGCGCAGGAAGCTACTCCGCTCCGACCCCTGCCCCACACATCCCCACCCCATTATTATAGGCAGCCTGCCAGGCTGCGCGTTTCTTTTTTGCCGCATCCGGGAAGACGACCCGGGATTGTGGCAATGTATATGCGACCCGCCACCTCCCCCACTACCCCCCTCCCCCACCCAGCCTGCATGACAGGCCGCGGAAATGGTTACTCACGCCTGCAAACATGCCATATGGCTGGGGCAGGCAATAGAAACATTCTCTAAACGCACGTCACAAAACACACATGGAAGTGTCAGAACAGAATATATCAAGGAATCCCCCCCCCCTCCCCCACTTCCCACCTCAGAAGCTACCACTCTCACCAACTCGCCACCCCACCCACCCCCCCCCACCCATCGCTGGCGCCTCACGGCTATATTTTCATTGGGGTGCGGGGTGGGTGTGAGGGGTGACGCTCCCCCCCCCTCCCCCTGAGGAGACCCACTCCCTAACAAGGAACTACGCCAGGGCAGTCCTCGCTAAGATGTACTGTTTTGGAGAGAGAGCCCCCCGCCCCCCCTCTCCCCTGTGCCCCTCCCGCACACACACAACACGCATCCACATGAAACTGTTTATATTTATTAGCGGAGAGACTCTCTGCCCCTCTGGGGTGTGATCTCCACGTCCTGCCAAGTCCTCCAAGAAGGGGGGCGGGGCAGGGGGGGGGGGGCAGAACACACATGCCCCCTGTATCTATCTCTCCTACACCACCTTTCTCTCCTCTTACCCTCTTACCCCCTTCCCCCTCCCCCCCCACGCACTAAGGCTACTTGAAGGGGTGTTCGCGGATCCACGTGATTGCAACCCACTTCTCCTGCCCGTCGTCAGGCGGAACCGCCTCGTGCTCGCTCTTCCTGTCCACCTTCCCGTTCTTCTGGATGTTGTAGAACAGGACACACTTGCCCTGGGTCGGCGTGAAGGCAACCGGCTTCGGCTTCGCAAACGGGAACTTCGTGTCGCCCCCCTTCCCGGGCGGGATGGTGTTGAGGAAGACGATGGCGGTGGCAACGCGGTTCCCCGCCTTCCCGAGGTACTCCTTCATGTGGGGCTCGAAGAAGTCGCTGTGGTGGATGTACCGCTCCCCGGGGTGGTACCGCAGGATCTGCAGCTCCTCGAAGTGCGACACGGGGAGGTTCACGATCTCGCTCACCACGCGGCGGAGGCGGTGCACCGGCTCGATGTCCTCCATCATCCACATCCCGCTGCTGGTGCGGACCTGGTCGAAGCCCTCAGACGAGTTGCCCGGATGCACCACCATCGAGCGCCGCAGCTTCGGCTCGGCACGCTTCATCACAAGCTTCACATCCTCCTCCGTCAGCACGTTGTCCGCAGACACAACACGCGGCTTCGACTCATGCCACTTGCTCCACGTCACGTCGGGGTGCTTCTCCAGAGTGCCCGAGTCCTTCCCGGTGCGGTCCCAGATCGTGAGGAGGTCTCCCACCTGCGCGTCGTCGTTGCTCCCCTCAGGCTTGCACAGCCCGCATGTCACGGGGCACGACTTCCGCATGAAGGAGCCTTCGCATGGCTTCCCTGGCTCCGCGCAGTCCGCAGGGCTGCACACACCGCCCTCGGGTGTGCTCCCCGGGCAGCAGTCTTCCCACCCGCCGCATGCGTCGTATTGGTCTTTGCACACCACGGCTGAGGAGCTGTCGACAGATGGGCGCTTCTGCTGCTTCTGATCATGCTGCTGCTCCTGTTGCTGCTCCTGTTGTTGTTCTTGCTGCTGTTCCTGCTGCTGCTCCTGCCCCTGCTGCTGCTGCTGTTCTTGCTGCTGCTGCGTGTCCTGCCCCTGCGACACGATGTCCCGCTCCTTCTGCAGCAGCCGCTCCAGCAGGTGCTGCTGCCTGTCCTGGATGTTGCGGATCTGGTGGAGTTGGCGCTCCAGGTCGGAGCGTGTGGCGACACCCGTCGCCTTGCGCTGGCCCAGCAGCACCATCGGCAGCGTGCCGACACAGATGAGGGCGCCAAGCAGCGCCATCACCACCTTGGCTTTTCGGGACATCATTGTCCCCCACTGTGTCTGGCCTGCGTGGTGTGTGGGTGTGTGGTGGCACCTCGAGACCGTTGGGCGCAAGTGAAAAGGGAGCCCCTCAACCGCCTCCTCAACCAGGAGACCGCCATCAGCAGGGGGTGCGTGAGTGTGTGGAAGCGCCATACCTCTCAAAGGAAACGGAAGCGACACCACAGGAAGAATGGGCAGCAACGCGGTGTCGTCATGGCACAGACGCGTGGTGGCGTGGGAGACGGCAAAACGGCGGAGGGGGGGGAGGGGGAAATGACTGGGGGACACCTTCACTTCTGTAGAATTCAAAGACGTTATGCGGTTCGGATGGCTTGCTCCTGTGGGCGAAGCTCAGTTCGCGTGCTCTCGGCAACGATGTGCCTGTCACGCCCCACCACCCCCCCGCCCACTCCACCCTATATACTCTCTGCACTGCGGGCAGAGCGAAGCTAGCAGAACCGCCAGGGTAGCCCCACACCACTCACGCCGGGGGTTAGGTTGTGAAGGATTGTGGGCCGTCCTGAATGTTCTCTTCTCTCGGGCTGTCCTGTGGGCACGGCGTTGACAAATCACACCTCCCACCAGGCTCACGCAGCACAGACACGCAGTTGCTCCAAGTTGTGTTTCAAGTGCCTTCAAGGCTGGCCATGTCGTGGACCCTCACAGTGACATCACACCCTACGAAGAGCCACCGCTCACACAGGCTCAGGGCGATGCGGCCCCCGCCTTGCTTGCAGAGGCCTTTGCGGACCGCCCCTGTGCTGAGGCAGTGCAGGTCCACCCGGTCTCTGAAGGACACCACCAGCAGGCCACGCGTCTGTGCCACAGCAACCTTGCTCGGCATGCTGGTGGTGTGCACGGTGCGGAGGCACAGGAGCCCCACCGTGCACCACACCTTCACAGTGCTGTCAGCAGAGCAGGACACCAAGAGGAGCTCGTCGCTGCTGATGGCAAGGTCCAACACAAAGTCTGTGTGCTCTGTCAACGTTGCTTTGCGGTCGAAGCTGTTCACATCCCACACACAGATCGTCTTGTCGAGGGAGGCGGTGAAGATGCTGCTGTGCGACACGGAGATGGCTTGCACGAATTCGCTGTGGGCCTGCTTTGCCCTGATGCACCTGCTTCCTGAAGACACGTCCCACACACGAAAACTACCATCGCCTGAACCCGACACGAGGAACCCGTCGTGCGTCCACGACAGGGTGAGCACACACGCGCCGTGCTCCTTGAAGGTGTGAGCCAGACTGTGAGATGCGACGACCCACACAGAGATGCTCTTGTCAGAGGAACCCGTGGCAAGCCACCTGCCACACCTCGAGAAGGAGGCGCTCGTGACGCGGCTTCGATTGTCTCCGCACACCAAGGTGGCCGAGGCAGCAGCGGCTGTTGTTGTGTCGAACAACACAGCGCACCCCCCGCATGTGCCGACAACGCACTGCGTGCTGCAGGGCGACAGGGCGAGGCTCTGAAGGGGGATCGTCGTGATGAAGTGATTGGCGGGCGCGCGCACACAGTGCCGTACCAGTTCCACGTCACCCCCACCTTCGAGGGGGGTGTCGGAGATGCGCTGGCCGTCCTCCAGTGCACTCCCCTCCCCGCCCCTGCCGACGAGCACCAGCAGGCGAGCGGCCTCCCTGTCTGTGTCGAGGGAGCCCGAGAAGAGCGTCTTCAACGCGTTCCGCTTCAGGTCCAGCACAGTGTCGTCATCCGTAACGCAGGCCACACAGCTGCACCCACTCTCCACGTGTGTCACGTTGACCTCCATTCGATATTGCGGTGTGGTAAGGCTGGAAGCAGACCTGGTGTGAGGGTGGTGTGCAAACAAGAGGGAGCTGCAATGTGTGTGTGTGGGAGGCGCTAACGCATCACAAAACGGAAGCGAAACAGACAAAGAAAGTGTCTCTGCGCTTTGGTCGGCACTTTTTGCTATGGTTACTGGTGCCCCTGACGACCCCATATTGCGTAGTTTGTGCGTAGTGAAAAGGGGGGGGGGGGGTCTCATTTTTTGATTTACTCAGCCATTCTCTGTCTCTATGCCGGGACCCCAAACTCAAGGAGTTCTTGCTGTTCCGGGGTCAGTGAGGGTGCAGGCGCTTCAGGTGCTGCAGGTGCTGCAGGTGCTGCAGGTTCTTCAGGTGCTGCAGCGCTGGCAGCCTTCGGTGCGGGTTTCGACGCAGTCTTTGCAGGTCTCTTTGGGGGTGCCCTTTGGCGCGGTGCCTGCTTCAGCTCGTCGGGTGGAAGCATCAACGCATCATTAAGCGGTGCCTGCTTCAGCTCCTCCGGGTGGAAGCGTCAACGCATCATTAAGGAAGAAGGAAGCACAGTTGCTACGCTTTTTTGCAGCTGCAGGAAACGACACCATACCCAACAACAATCCCCAGACCGTCGAGGGAGAGTGGGCGCCTGGATCCCGTGACACAGATCTCTAGTGCCGTTGTGATCCCCTCGGATAACGTCTCCTGGACGTTGTCAGCGGAGGTTGCCTGTGTGGCGGTGACCTCCGTATACCCCGCGGGATCCAGTGCCAGTAGCGCCTTCTTCAGCTTTTCGTCGACCCCTCGGCCGACGCTCTCCTTGATGTCAAGGGCCACCTTCAGGGTGGC
This sequence comes from Rhynchopus euleeides, assembly GCA_963210315.1. Lineage (NCBI taxonomy): Eukaryota > Euglenozoa > Diplonemea > Diplonemida > Diplonemidae > Rhynchopus > Rhynchopus euleeides. The sequence goes on along the minus strand of OY723318.1, from coordinate 1,636,241 downwards.
ACCTCGCAGCGCCCTGAAGGCTGTGATCGTATCATCATTCACAATCTCGAGGGTGTTCTACGCGGCTCCTGGAACTCACTTCCTTCTCAGGTGTTTCTGGGCATGGGGCAACCTTGCCCAGGTGTTTCTGGAGTCCCGCCCCACATGTCGTGCGTTCTTTCGTACGGTGTATAGTGAGTTCTGGCAATAATTTTTTGCTCGGTCAGCGCAGTGCCTCCAGTCCTGTCTCAGTAGCCACACAGAAAGGGGGACCAAAAATACAGCAGCAGTCTCTCGAGTCTTCCTTTCAGATGATTTTTGCATTGATCGCTTCCACCATGTTCACACAACACAGGGCAAACCGCACAAACGTGTTCACACATCCGGCATCCTATGCGAAATACCCGCCGCTCCCCGGGAGCTGTTGCGGGAACCATCTGCTCTTCCGACCCACCGAGACTCTTGCCGTATTTTCTCTACCACACGGGGTGTGTTTTACCAAAAAAACTGGGGGGGGACCAAAAAGCGAGACCCCCCCCCAGATTGCGTAGTTTGTGCGTAGTGAAAAAGGGGTAAATCAGGGGCACCAATGGTTTATTTTTTTTTTCATGTCGCTCCCGTTGGTCACTTCGCTGCTTTGAGTCAGCCACGTGGCGGAAGCCGGACCGCAGGGAGGGGCGTTGCGCCCGTTGACGCCTCTCACTCCTCATGTGCCTTGAGTAGCTGCCAGGTGGGTCTGCTTTGAGGCGGGGAATCGCGTCAGGCCAAACAGCCACTGCGAGGACGTCTCCCCTAAAAGAAAAGAAAGAATGTGGGAAGGGGACGGGGGTGGGATGGGTGGGCAGCGCAAGCCGGAAGGAGCGCCTCCCATGGGGCGGAAGCTCACCCGACAGCATAAAATGCTGCGAAAACAACAAAAAAAAGGGAAAATAAACCACGCACACCACAACATCAATAAAACCAAAGCCGTGCAGAAAGGGCCCCTCCGCATATATGAAACAGGGCACACAGCGGAAAAAGAGTTACCAGAGCTTGCTTTAGTTTCCCCTCGGAGGAGGGTAATCACAGGGGGCGCCACGTGAAGGCAGCAAGTTGGATTTTATCCCCCCTGGTGATGCTGTACAGGGTGGTGCTGTACACAAGCCACAGCATGTAGCAGCACAGCAAGTACACCTGCATGTCCTCCTCCTCAAACCTCTCCAGCAGGCGCCGCACAGCAGGCGAGCACACATCCTTGACACTCAGCAGGACGGTGCGCCACTGCAGGAACCGGAAGCAGTTCTCCACCTTCGAGGAGTACTTCGACCCCTGCACCCGCTGGAAGTGGAACGATTTGGGAATAACCCCTTCCAAGCCCACAACGGCGTTCCGCACAACCATGCCAGAGGAGTCAGCCCCATTCCGCACATCCAGGAGCCGCACCAGCTCTGTCATCAGGCCAGAAGGTGTTTTGCTGCTGTCAGAAGCAGAGGGGGCGTCGCTGTGCAGCGCCAACTCGCTCGCAGCACGCTCAGCAGCCTCCAACGAGCGCCCGATCTTGTGCGTGCAACACTGGAGGGGCTTCAGCTTCGCATCGGTGACACCCTTCACGGCCGTTGCGCAGTGGTCCACCAGAACCCTCTCCATCGGCTCCAGATCGTGGTCCCGGGCCACCTGCACAGTGTACTTCAGGTGCTCCGAGAGGTGTGCTGCGGTCCCTCCGCCAAGTACCGCCATGCTCGTCGTCACGTTGAACATCGAGCCCTGGTGGTACCCCACAAGCTTGTGCACGTCATACCTCTGCCCTCCAATGTTGGCAGAGGTATCGGACGCGACCACGACGGCGGTCTTCTTCTGTTCCACCATCCAAGCATAGAAGGCCTGGATCGTCACAAAACCGCAGACCAGGTCCCAGCGTTGGATGGTGGTGCGGCTGGGGACAGGAAGGTTGGCGTAGTCTTCCCCTGTCAGGATGACCAGGATGTCACCGACAAGACGCTGCACTCCACGCAACCCTATCCCCTCCCACCTCAGTCGGCCCACCAGACGGCGTATTTTCGCAGGGTACTGGTGCGTAGTCCCTTTGTGGCGGAGGCCGCTGACGAAGTAGGTACCCGGGTCTTTGAGACTCCGGACCTCCTTCTTCAGGGCACAGTTCTCCTTCCACAGACTCCGGACTAACACCCGGGACCGGTTCAGCCGCTGGTGCAGCTTCTTGTTGACGCGCCTCCTCTCAGCTGCCGTTTGCGGCGGGCGTCCACTGGACCTCTGCGAGGCAGGCGTGCAATCTTCGGCAGCAGGCGTTGCTCGAGGGGTGCACATCTCGTCGTCACACGCAGAACGGGGTGTTGGAGGAGGCAGAGTCACAGGGCTCCTACCGTCGACACACACCCGCTGGTGCTCGCACTGCCCAAAACAGTACCGCGGGACCAGGTGCCGGCTCTCGGTAATCTTCCGCTTCAAGACGACATCATCCAGGCACGAACCAGAGACACGCAGCTTCTTCCACTTCGAGCGGACGTACCCAGACGGGTCAACTTCAGCAGACGTGGGCGCAGGAGCAGCGGCGCCTGCATCCTGGGCAGTCTGATTCTGCACCACCTCGAGGAGCTCCTGGAAGGAGAGGTCGCACGCAGAGAGAGTTCCGGAAAGCACAGCAGAAATGAACGCACAGATGCGGCCCGAGATCACGTGACCCTGATTGCCTGTCGGTGTCAATGGTATGTCATGTGTCCTCTACTGTCATGTTATTGGTTTATTTCTGTGTACAGATACACACTGCTGATTCGCTTGTCGGGTGGGGGGGGGGGGGGAAAGGGGGGAAAGAACCATATCAAAAGACATAGCAAAAACGGGGGTTGGGGGAGGGGGGGGGGGGGAAATGGTTGAGAAAAAACATACATCAGGGGTGGGGGCGTTCTGTTATGGTTTTTGTTTCATTCGTGTGTTCGTTCTGAAGACAAGATAATGGAAACAAAAGGGAAAACAGGCATGCCCCTCACCACTCAGCGTATCTGCAGAGCCATGTGCACGTACGTACACTCTGGGTACACATCGCCGCTCTGCCTTGGGAACAGAGAATGGGGTTTAACACGCTGAACTCCTTTGTGTAAACACCATTGGGTAGGCGGTCACATTCTCAGGTTCCGGGGGGAGGGGGGGGGGGGAAATTCGTTTTAGAAAACAAAATATTCATCACGTTCCGTCACGTCCGTCAGCATACACACTCACCTCACACATTCGTATATACTAAACGCTTCATCTCTTGTTCAAGCCTTCATCATCACGTGGTCGTAGCTCACCCCACGCGGCACTCACTTGGCATATAGTCAAGTGGTTCCGTCAGGCTCTGGTTCTGTTCCATTACCAGGCTCCCCTGGCTGCGATTGTGAGACCTCCGTTCTGTCCGTCTCTGATTTCCCTGGTGGCCCCGTCTCCCGCTCACCATCCACCCCTTCACCACCCGTCTGAGACAGAAAAATATCAGGGGAGGCAGGCACCGAGGGCGATATCTGTGCCGGAGGGGCACCCAACAACAAGGGAAGTTCCACAGCAGGTTCCGTGGCTGACGCCTGTATCTGAGAGCCGCTCACTACCGAGGCAGGTTCTGCACGCTGCCTCTTTGATTGCGGCCCCTTGGGCTTTGGCGTCACCCGATCCTCCGGGAGAATGACTACAAGGGCTGAAGAAGTCGCAGCCACTGTATCAAGTTGCGGTTGGCTTTCAAACAGGTCCTTCGACTCTTCACTCGTTTCGTCACTGCCACTCACTTCGTCTCGGTCCCTCTTCTTCTGGGCCGTATGAACAACTAATTGCCCTTGCTCAGGCTTCGGTTGCAACAAACGGGGTTGGTCCGTCCCTTGCACCCGTGCTGGGGCGTCCTGCGACTGTATTTGCAGCTGCTTGTTCTCAGACACCTCCAACGCTGACTGCAGGGACAATACCAAGTTGTTTTGTTGCACGATGAAATCCTTCTGCCGCGCCATTTCTTTCGCCATGGTCATGCCTTGGCGCAGCTGGTGCTGCACCTGCTTAACCAACATGGCCTTATCCTGATTCTGTTGTTCGTGTAGGCCCTCCTGGATCTGCATATGTTGCTCCTGCATCCCCAGTTGGTCACGGAGTGCCTTCTCATTTTGCATGCTCGCCGACACGTGAAATTCCAAAAGCATCTTATCTTGCTGTGTACCTTTCAAAGCATTCTCTGTCTGTTCAAGTAAGCGCTGTTGGGATTCTCCCTGAGACGAGTAGCTGCGGGCCTTGGACTCCACACGTTGCAGTTCCTGGGTGAGGACCGCTTTTTCGTGGGTCGCCTGTGCCCTCAACGCTTCTACCTCCGCCTCTCTTTCAACACCAAGCTCTTTCATAAAAGCCAACGCAGAGTCTTGCTTATGGAGCTGTCCCTTTAACACGGCCATCTCCTGTCGTTGTTGATTCAAACAGTCCGCTTTGGCCTGTGCCTCGTTCGCCACCTTTTCCTTCTCCTCATTCACCCTCTTTATCTCACTCTCTGCCTTTGCCAAAGCTTTCTCCTTCTCCACGACTGACCTCTCATGATCCTCTGCTGCTCTTTTTTGCTCTGCCTCTCGCACCTCTATCGCCTCTTGGAGTTCCTTCCGGCATAGACTGACGAGCGTCTTCGTTTGCTCCTCGGTCCGATACCTATCAAGGACTTCCGTGATTTCACTACACAAAGCAAAACGTGCTAGGGCTTCTTCTTCCACAACATGCGCCCGCTCTGCACTTTCCTCCATTTCCAAAGTCCTGCGTTCCAAAGTCAGGTATTCCTCCCCGCGCTGCTGGGGTGGTTCCTGTGGTTCATTCAAAACAATGGCACTCTTGGGGACGGTGGCATCCTGCAGCTTTTGCATTATGTCTTCCGTGTTTCCCGTGAGCCCAGGTTGTTGTGTGGGAGATACATATACTTCTGGCGAGTTGGGCATGCTAACCTTCTCCTCCTGAGGGGCATCCTTATCACAATACACGAGGATGGTCGACTCCTTCACAAGGAAACCCCTGAAGGCATCCATTTCCTCAGCTGTGTTGGCCACAGTCACGGTGTTGTCGTCAAACAAGGCCATGGCATCCGTGCCACAGCTGATAAAACGGTAATGGCCTCCGTGCGGGGTATTTCCTCTGTGCAGGACTGCACCCGTGAGGCGGTACCTTGTAAAGGAAGGCTTCCCTCCGTTATTTCCACTCGACATCAGCAAGTCCGTGTCAATGTTGATCGCTCGAGTCTTGCGCTCATACATGACACCGTTGCCAACTCTGAGTGTTTTGAAGCGCCAGAGTCGTATAAACAAGTGTGTCGGGAGAGATGTGATTTGCACCGACTTTGTCGCCCGTTGTTTGTTTGGGGCACACATTTCGCACTCGTAATTAGGCACTTCTTCAGGCGTCAGGCATTCGCAAATTCTGTCGGCCAAAGTCACACCTGTTTTCCCGGGGTTGTTGAGTGGGACTGACAGTAGGGACAACTGTTCCTCCCTCCCCGTGACCTTCTTGCAATTTTGGCATGCCATGCTTGTGAATGTCCTCACTTCAGGGATCCATGACTGTACTGTCGGTTGGTCCATCGTCCTGAGGTGTTCATTCAGCATTCTCCATTCTGCTTCCAGTGTTGGGACAACCCCCAGACAATACGCTTCATCCGCGCAATGCTGCTCCCTTGTCTGGAACATACTGTGGATGGCTGTTTGCAACACGGACACTGAATGATCTGTGCGACTCCTGGTGTACATGGAGTACAATCCCATGAGTATGGGGGTTAGGCCGAGTCCGTTTGAAACAAACTTGCATGCACTGCCTAGGGTAGCTGGAAGTACCGAGTGTGCGAGCATCTGGTACAGTGCTCCCAGGTAGCAAGTATTTCCCTCATTGACAACACCCCACGACAACGTATTGCTGTGCAGTACCTTCATACTTATCGTGCTCTTCCCCAAAACTGGAGGCTGTTGTGAGGGGACGGGTGGAGAGAGGGGAGGAGAGGAGGAAGAGGAAGAGGAAGACAACGGTACGGAAGGGGAGGAGGTAGAGAAGAGAGGGACAAAAGAATCACTTTCACTCTTGCGTTGGTTCGCACTTCCAGTAGGCTTCACATCCGCCCCTTGCGGTGCGGGGTCTGTGTGGGTGTCCGAAGGGCTGATATCCACACACTTTCCTCTCAATGGCATGTCTCGGGTTGGTTTTGCCCACACATACTCCCGTAGCTTGGGGAGAGGGTGTTTGCGATAGTGTCTGTCCACAGCAGTATCAAACAGGCGCTCCATTTTTGCCATTGCAGATGGAGCCACACAAAACAACCTTCGTGTAGTTCTGTACCAAGCACTACGCAATTCGTACGGCTTCCATCCCCGTCCGAGGAGGCGCCGCAAAATCAGCTCTGCTTCAACCTTGAAATCATCCAGGTTGTTGCACATACCCGCAGACCGTATCAACTGTGACACCAAAATACCCCTTCCTTGGCTTTCTGGTGCTGCACTTGTTCGACAAGTATATTTATTGGGTGTATAGGTTACCCAGTCACTCTCTTTATTGAATACTGACATACGGACACGTGTCTTCGTGTCTTCGGGGTCATCGGCGTATCTCTGCCAACGGTTCCTACCCCCCAGAAACACACAATCGTCTTTCTGCCTTGTTGTGTCCTCAGAGGTCATCCCGTAGACCTTGTCAGGGATGTCCGCTCCAAGGGTAAAAACGTCATCAATAAATCTGAAGAACCCATTATACTCCTTTTGCTTTTTAATGGGGAGCTTATCGATATAGCGCATTTCCTTACTTGCGCAAAAAAGGTTTGCCAGGTCCGGGCTGGCATTTCCACCGGTCGGGATGCCCTTCTTCTGGTGGAGGACGAACTCGCCATTTTTGATGAAGCTGTTGGTCACAGCTAGTCTCACTAACTCTTTGACTTCATCACTGTTGTACGCAAGTGTTCTATCATCCCCCCGCCCTTCCTTCCAGCGGAAGGCCTTTTTCTTTCTTTTTTTGGCCTTCGTCTCTCGCGCCAAAAACCTGCCACCCTTCGCCGCAAACGCCTGTTCCACACACCAGGAGACACCCTCAATTACCGCCTCTTGATCCAAAGACGTGTACATAGAGGTAAAGTCTTTTGTTTTTGGCGTGGCTTTTTTTACGGTGTCGTAGTTCATTTTCATGTACTTCGCCACCTCATCGTAACTCTCCACAACAAAAAACCGTTTGACACCACATTTCCTCCTGTGTGTTTCATCCTCATCACTCAACGTGCGGATGACCATCTTTAGCAGCCCTGACAATTCTGTGTGTATGCCTGTTGCAATACCCACAGTTGGCTGATTCACCTTACTCTCTCAGAAATTCTGAGCTGGTACTGAGCTGTTCCCGTAGCCAATGTCTGTAAAAGTGTTTACAGATCGCCCCAAAGTCATGGGACGACTTGTCTACACTACACAACACAACATCCTCCTGGACTTTTTTAAGCTCGGCCGTATCTATACGGTCGGCCCCCTCAACAGGTGGTAGCGCTGCAAACTCGTTTCGCAACGCTGTCAGCAAGACCTTACGGAATTCCGCTGTTTCCTCCTTCTCCCCAAAGGTTTCCACAAAATCCGAAAGAACCTCGCTTGCCTTTTCGCACCCCTGTTGCAAGTCACCAGACAGACGATATTTCCTTCCCTTGTTCAACAACTCCCTAAAGCCCTCGGAAATCCCCGACATTGTTTGGGCCACAGTGAACAAATGCCCTGTGTGTGGCTGGTCCGGGGATCTGTACTTCTGACACGGACAGTTCTCATGCTCAGGAAGCACCCCCTCCGCTGCCAATCCTAAACTCTCTTTCGTACAGTTTTGGATGAGACAATACAGCGGCGGGCCCTGGCTCAGGGACACCATCGTATTTGCCAGCCGATCCTTATCCGGGCAAGCCTGCACCACTTTCTCATCCCTCAGGAGACGCTGGAGCTTCAGGCCATCCATCGCAGGGTGAGAAAACTTGACGCTGAGGAATTCCTTTTTAGATTTAGGCTTTTCCTTCTTCTTAGCCTTCAATCTTTCCTGCAAACGTTCCTCCAAGCATTTCACATTTTTTGGCAGAGTCTCCCTCTTTACGTGCTGTGTCAGCCACGCGAGTAGACGTTTGACTCTGTTGATTTCCCACTCGTCCATGTTATACTGTTTGATCTCCTCCACCGGAAGGCTGAGGAGATGACTCAGTTGCTGACGGATCTTGTGGTACTTTCCTGCATCCAACACAATGTGCACCTTATCATTCTCGCTATCCTTCTGTCCTTCTCTCACATATTCCACCCATTCCTTTGCCGGTCTCGTGCTCCGCTTATGTGGGCTGATGTGTCTCCCGTTCACCGGCTCACTTTTACGTTTTGTTTGATGGTAAGCGGAACATGCGTTGTCCGGGGTCCTCAGGTGGGACATCCAAAAGTTTTCAACAGCGTTTGACTGCCGCCGGAAGGATTCAAGGTTCCCACCCGTGTACCCCTGGATCTTCTGCAAGACAAAGCCATAATGCGGGTGTTTTGTGCGGAGGAGTCTCGTTGCAAAAGGTATTCCATTCAAACCACTCTTGCCTTTCCAGTGTTGTTGCATCCTATTCCTTAGGGTCCCACTTGTCTGGCCGACGTAAACGGGATTCCCCTGCTGGTCACACACAACGTACACGACACCTTCCGCCTCGCGGTTTTCGTTAAGCTCCAGAAAATGTTGGATCCCATCACCTTCCACTTTCTGGTGCTTGTAACCTCTAATGAGTCGATCCCCGTGTTTATCACAAAACTCTTGGGCTACCCCAGCACATTCCTCCTCCCATGCATCCCAAGAGATGGCGTTCCGTTTGGGCTGGCGCAAGTCCGATGAGAAGGGGCGGACCCAGGGCGACTTACGGAGCTCTGGGAAAGGACCTCGCTTTGCTTCTTTAGCAAGTTCCTTTTTCTGTTGCTCCGCTGTCTTAGGCCTGCCCTTCCTACCTCGTCCTGCTCCACCCTTGCTCAACAGCTCATACAAGTTGGCAGGGCCCTCCCGTACGCCTCTGCCATTCTTCCCACCCTTCCCTTTCCCACTCCCCTTTCCCTGGCCTTTGCGAATTGTTACCTGAGGTTTCACGCTGCCATTTGCTTGGGGTTTATTCGGGAATGCTGTAGGGGGGAGGGGCTGTTGTTTCAAACTCTGACGTATAAGTTCAGCAAGGGTTATCGGGAAGGTACTGGGCACACTATTCTGATTTGCATGTCCACGTCCTTTACCCTTGCCTCCTTGGCCTTTCCACACACCTTTAACTGGGCCATTTCTCTCTCCCAGCCCCCGACCTTCCCACCCTTTTCCACCCCCTTGGCCTTTCACGCCTTTTCTTCCAATGTTGCCACTCTTGCCTTTACCCTTACCTTTGCCTTTTCCAAAGAACGAACCTTTACCTGTATATCCTCTCCTGAAAGGAACACCTCCCGGTACACCGTACCCTTTGTGGCCACCGTACTGGGGAGCCGCCGTTCCACGGTTCCCTGTACCGCGTGGGTACTGTGTTGGTGTTCTGAAAAAAGTGGGGTTCGTGTTGGGGGTATAACGTACTCCGTTGTAAAAATGGGGGGGTGGTGGGGGTGGTGGGGGTGGTTGCTGCATGTGTTGGGGAATGAAAGGGAATTGTCTGTTTTCGACTTGCCAGTCACCCCTTGGGTGGTGGCTGCTGTGATAGGCCGAAGCCTGCGGTGGGTACCAGAGGTATCCATAGGGGAGGGGAGTAGGGGAGAGGGGTGCCTTAGACGTGGAGTTGTTAAAAACTGGTTCGTCTAGGTGAAACCTGGGCCCACCATAAAAGGGGGCCCGGTTAAAGTAATGGCGGCTCATATGAGGAGCCATTACCTGGTGTTGCAGTTCTGTCCGTATCACGTACGGCTCTGAACCAACACCCACCTAAAGATGGCGGAATGTGTTTTGGTTGATTTTGGTTTCCTCATTTACAGTTTTTCAGCAAAAAAAGTAAAAACCACACTTCGGCATCTAGCTCTGGTGTCTTACATCGTACTCCACCTTTCCTGACATCCTTGTACACCTTCGCTAGAAAAGTAGAAACATGAAAATTGCCATAGCGGAAGTATATGAAGTGTGACGCCCGTCCGAACCTACCCCACACACTCGATGCACTCAGAAGATAAGAAGCCCCATAACGGAGAAAACGAAACTGAAGAAAGGGAAAGGGGGCAGTCGGGCGCTTCCAAAAGGGTGGAGGGTACGGACTGTGACCGAGGTTTGTTGTGGCGAAACCGTTTAGCCCTGACGCGACTAAACGACCCCGGTGATGCCATAGGAAACCAGGTAGGCATACTTTTCCTCCCATCCAACTTGCGTTGGACCAGCAAAAAGTAAAAACGGTGTACCCCCTTAGAAAGGACCGAAGACCTTAAGGGATACGCTGCACACACGCAGCGAAAGACGAGGGGTACGGAGGGGCACATGCATTTACTTCTTCATCACTGCCGTTGCTCTTTCTTCAGTAAAAAATATATGTGTACATCCACGAGGAATGTGCACACGCACACATAGTTTTTTGTTGTTTTGACAAGCTGCTGTTGACTCAAGCGAGCTGTTCGTTTCCTCTTCTCTAGACGTCAGCTCGTCAACTGAAGGCTGGTATGAATCCCGGAGGTTTCATATCTTTGCGAGTTCTCATAAAAAGTTCTCTAGTAGCGACCTACAGGCCGGCAAACACCGCGGTATCGCTGGGGCACTCTACTGTCATGTTATTGGTTTATTTCTGTGTACAGATACACACTGCTGATTCGCTTGTCGGGTGGGGGGGGGGGGGGAAAGGGGGAAAGAACCATATCAAAAGACATAGCAAAAACGGGGGTTGGGGGAGGGGGGGGGGGAAATGGTTGAGAAAAAACATACATCAGGGGTGGGGGCGTTCTGTTATGGTTTTTGTTTCATTCGTGTGTTCGTTCTGAAGACAAGATAATGGAAACAAAAGGGAAAACAGGCATGCCCCTCACCACTCAGCGTATCTGCAGAGCCATGTGCACGTACGTACACTCTGGGTACACATCGCCGCTCTGCCTTGGGAACAGAGAATGGGGTTTAACACGCTGAACTCCTTTGTGTAAACACCATTGGGTAGGCGGTCACATTCTCAGGTTCCGGGGGGAGGGGGGGGGGGGAAATTCGTTTTAGAAAACAAAATATTCATCACGTTCCGTCACGTCCGTCAGCATACACACTCACCTCACACATTCGTATACACTAAACGCTTCATCTCTTGTTCAAGCCTTCATCGCAACGTTCTGCACCCTGTACGTTCTGCAACCTAATCGCAACGTTCTGCACCCTGTACGTTCTGCACCCTGTACGTTCTGCAACGTTCTGCACCCTGCTCTGACCCCCCCCCCCCCTTCCGCCACACAGCGCACTGCTCAACGAGTTGACCACTCGGGAAGGCGAAATCAGGGCCACGCGGCTTGGGGAACGCTGCGCGGTGCAGGGGAGGGCCGGGGCTCGACGTGCGGGAGGGGTGTCATGAAGAAGGAGAGGACGAGACTGACCGTGTCCGGGCACAGGCAGCACCCTTCAGGCCTCCGCCTGTCACACAGCAGCAGGACCCGCGCCGCAGCGCGCTGCACCCTGTGGAACAGCGCAAAGCAGGCCGGGCTGAACACCTCGGGGCACGCGAGGGAGTCCAGCCTCTGCACCCACGTGTTGAAGGAGGGCGGCGACACCATCACCGCCTGCAGGCCCCCCCCCCGCCCCCGGGGCATCCACCGTCGCCACCGCATGCCCCCACGCCATCGGTGGGTCAGCTGCGCCGCCCTGCATGGGCACCAGGTCCCACCGACGGGACCCCAGGTCGAACGCCACCATCTGCTGCGCGTAGACCGGCTCCTGCCTCGGAGGGCTGTTGCATGCCTTCCGCGGCGGCAGCTCTCCACCATAGAAGTAGAGCACGTCGCCCCGCCGGATGTGGGGGCGTGCCGAGCGGGGTGCCCTCCTCCGCACGTCTGACGAGAACCCACGCCACCAGGGGCACCGCGCCACACGCCGCCACAGCCCCGCGTGGTAGCCTGCCTCTGCGTCACCCGCTATCGGGCAGAACCACGCGTCGGTGGTGCGGATGTCACGCCCGTCCTCCCGCAGCAGCCCCCCGAAGCAGAAGAGGCTGCCGCTGTGCATCTCCACGGTGTGCTGGGCACGCCCTCTGGGGGACTCCCCCGTGCAGAGCGCGCGGGTGGAGTCACGGAGGGCGTCCGCAGCAGCGGCGGAGGCGGTGCCACCCTTGGGGGGGAAGGGCAGGGCTTCTCCCTGCGCGGAGGGGGGGGCGACGCGGTGCCAGCGGCGCAGCGGGACGTCGTAGATGAACATGTCATCGGAGTGGTCGGATGAGGGGAGGAGGCACCCACCGAACACCACCATGCGCCGCGCGTCGAATTTTGCGGCGGCGTGGCAGGCGCGAGGGGAGGGCACGTCGGCACCCCTCCGCTGCACGCTGCGGGTCCACCGGGAGGTGGCTAGGTCGAGGTGGTAGGTTTCGCACCTGCGTGCCTGCAGACCTGCGGCGGTCATGCTCTCCCACCCGCCGTGGACTACGATCTCGCGGGAAGGGGTGGTGGTGGTGTGGGGGGCACCGCCGTGCTGCGCAGAGTCGTGTTCGAAGAGGAGTGCCGTGTGGCCCCTGCGCGGGGAGGGGCTCTGCCCAGCGGTGGGGAGCAGCGTGACCTGGTGGGATGCAGTGTCGAGGCGAAGGGTGTACCACGTCCCGGCGCAGCCGCCCATCATCAGAACGGCGTTGTCGACAGGGACCAGGGTGAGGCGGTCGAACGCACGCTGCACCAGGTTGGGGCAGAGCTGGCGGACCTGGCGCCCGACTGTCTTCCCCTTGTGCTGCACCTCCGGGCCCCAGCCGGCGTGTGCCATTGTTGCGGTTGGGGCAGGGGAGGGGCGGGGGGGGAGGGGGTGGGGGGGTGTGCTGAGGTGTGTTTGTGTTGAACCTTACTCAAGCGGTGTGGAGGGCGGGGAGGGAAGGGGGTGTATGATAGTGCAGGGGGTGCAGGTCGGGAGAAGAGAGATCAAGCCAAGAGCAAATAGTTTCGCCGATCGCGCAGGCCTGTCGCTAACTTTTCGATTTTGGAGATTTGGTGGGTTGACGCTCCTGTTTTGGGGGGGGGGGGGGGGGTCAGGGGGGAAAACACTAGGGGTAAATTTTTCTCGCGCGCGCTTCGCGCGCGCTCGTGTTGTTGCCTAATTTTCCCGTGGACCACTAGGTGGGCACGGTGTGAGGCGCTGGGTTCCTTCCGTGGTTCCTCTCCCGCTCGCGCCATCCTCGGGTGCCGGAGGAAACCCAAAAAATGGCTTTCGGGACCATGATTTCGACGCTACCCCCTGATATGCCACGGCCGTTGAAGCGCAAGGACTTGGTTACTAGACGGGCACGCGAGATGGGGGGTCTGGGGGGCAGAGCCCCCCAGCCGCCGGAGGCCACGGTAGTGAACATCTGTTCATTGTGGGCGTACAGATTCTGTGTGAGTTGGCTGCGTCCCCCTGAGGCTACTGGAGTGGTTGGATTCCCTGACCTGGTGGTAATCGAATGACTTGAGTACGAGACATACGCCACAGGGGGGTCTGGGGGGCGGAGCCCCCCAGCCGCCGGAGGCCACGGTAGTGAGCATCTGTTCCTGCAAAACCATACTCTCTTCGACGTCGACCCAGTGAAAGTGGGTTGACGCTTGGTCGACGCTTGGTGAACGTCGACCCAGTGTAATTGGGTCAACGCTAGGTAAGCGTCGACCCAGCGTAATAAATGGGTTGACGCTTGGTCCAGGCTTAAATGGCAACCCAGTTCCACTGGGTCGACGCTCCAAGCCTCGACCAAGCGTCAATCCAGTTCCACTGGGTCGACGCTGGGTTGACGCTTTTTTATGGGGGGGGAAACCCAAAATCACTGGGTCGACGGTCGACGCTTAGCGACATGCCTGCCGATCGCGGCTCGGGAGGTGGGGGGGGGGGGGCAGTGAAATAGAAGTAGAAGGGAGCACAAGAATGGGGGGGGGGGTCGTTGACTCGAGGCTCGCTGCACAGCGACAGGGCGACGATCCTTTGCGTTGTTTACGCCTGGATCTCTACGCACACAAGAACACCCTCCCCCCCTCCGAAACAGGACTCTCCCTTGCGGTGTAGCAACTGGAGGAAACAGATCCGGACTATTTTTTGTTGTTGATCCCACACATTCTGCCCCAAGGCTGTGGGACAGTAAGGCCCTGTGGAGTAGGCATGAAGGGTCTCCGAGACTTCACCGGGAAAGACCCCCTCTCCCGGAGAGGGAGTGGGCTGCGTGAATCGAGCACCGTTGTCGCTGTGGCAGGTCGCTTCATGCTCAATACTCATGGGTGTGTACGGAATCATGCACGGAGGCCCCCCCAAAGAATAGCACGCAACAGACACGCACAGACACTTCCGCACAACCACAGGTGACTGAGAGGTGGGTGCAGTGGGTGGACCGTACGCTCAGAGTATGATGGTACAGTCTGGCTAATAATGAATGTTATGGGGGCCAAAATGTTATGAACCGGGACTTCTCAGAAATCGGGAATTTAATTATTTTTAACATTTTTATTTTTACTGGGGGGGGGCAAATACAAGCATATATGCTTGTATTAAGCGTGCCAGCTCGCATAATGAGGGGCTTTCTGGAAAAATTATAAATGGTTATACTGCGAATACAAGCATACTAAAAACCCAATTTTTGTTGACCAGGCTAATACAAGCATACATGCTTGTATTAGCCTGGTAGAAAAATTTATATTTTTGTGGTGGAAAACCCCCCAAAAACCCCAAAAATACCCAATATTTTCTACCAGGCTAATAGAAGCATATATGCTTCTATTAGCCTGAAAATTTTATTTAAATCCGGATTTTCATAATATGCTTGTATTCGCATGTATGCTTGTATTAGCATGTATGCTTGTATTTGCCCCCCCCCAGTAACATTTTCAAAAATGTTATGGGCTTGGCGTTTTTTTGGTGGCTCGGTAGCGAAAATTTCCGTGACATTTGCTCGATCCTGCGACCCACACACACCCACCAGCTCTCTGTGGGGCTTGGGTGCAGATTGGTGGCATCAGCGGGCTCTAGCGGAACCCCCCGCTTCTGGTACCGAGCGACCGATGACACTGCTCAAGATGATGAGGTGATCTGGAGGACAGTCAGAGCACTCGGCACACTTTCTTCAGGTGCCAGATGGCTGCAGAGGGCCAGGAGAAGCTCGATGAGCTCGATCGGCAGGGGAGAACGGGTGCGAGGGTCGGGCTGACCCCCCCTTGGGTGGGCCCCACCCCCCACGCGCCCGATCTAACTCCAATTAATTAAAACACCGAATTTAAATGTTATGGGAAAATGTTATGATTCCGAGGTCCCGGCGAATTAATTATCTTTATTTATTTTGCCTTGTAACAATCATTATTAGCCAGACTGTACATTCAATGACATTGACTTCTGATTGTGAATCGGAAAACCAAACGCTGTTCAGTAGGGGATGCTGCCTTTGATAAAAGGCGCGCCCCTACACAGAACCTCCCGAATTGTGTGTGGAACGGATGAGAAAGGGTTTCGCAAAAAACAACAACAACAACAACAACGGGGGCCCTCGCTACCAGTCACAGCTCGTCAGTCAGTGAGGGGAAGTGGGCTGGAGCTCACTTGTTCTCACTCAGTCACATCTGGTAGCGAAGGCCCCCAACAGTTCGCAAATGGTTTCAGGGTGTGCATTTCCCACACATTTTAACGCCTTCTGATGTCAGCGACGATCGCAAGCAAAGCCTGCTGTTGAAAAATTCGTCGCTTCCTGGAAGCAGGCTCAGGGGGACGAGCACCGTCAGTGTAGAGCTGTCGACCCTCCTTGACATCAGCAAAGCGCTTCGACGCACAGGTGAATGCTGAGATGAGCCCTGAATTCGACCAGTGAAAGAGCGCAAAATATGAGAAAAACTTTGAGGCCTTCACTCAAAAGCTGTATCAGGACGTCACCCTTCGGTAGGGCGCACAATTTTCTGAGCTAAAGAGTGGAGCCCCCCCACATTGATTCTCCGACATCTGAGTCTGTATTTGGCTTCTTGTTTCGAGTGGTGCAGCTGCAGCTCATCAGCCCTCAACTCACTGCAAACTGTCCCTGTCCTTGGATTATTTTCGCAGTTTCACACGCATGGGTTGTCTCGCTTCCTCACGGATGCGCGCGATCCCAGGGCGATCAACCACATTGTTGACAGAAAGGCGTTGTCCTTCAGATGCTTGCTGCCACAGGGTTTCTTGCGACTGCCAAGGACTCACCACCACCACCACCACCACCACCACCACACCTCATGCACGAGATCACAAACGTAGCTAACAAAGAAGAAGGCAATCACGGGCTCCGTAGTCCCGCGTCTGACACCCCGATGATGTACTTCTCACACGGACTACGTGCGCAGAAATACCATTACAGTCACCAGAAACTCGCACGCAAAATGTGATGCATCGGGTTAACATTTACTATTGTGCGCAGAAGCGCCATCGCACCGGCAGTATCCACAATATAGGCTTGAGAGCGGAACAGAGCCCACGAAGAGAATAGTTGGGAAATGCTATCCTTTCCGTTTGCTTCACTCACTCTGCGACCGGGAGCGGCAAACATGAAGAAGAGAAAGAACGCCCCCTGTTGTTTTGTTGACCGGCTTCCACCCCCTCCAGCCTCTGTTGACAGAAAGGCGATCCGATATTTTCTCCGTCATCTCCGTATCTTCTTCTTTTACAGAAAATGTCAGTCCAGTACAGCCGCTCTTTACTCGTATTATGTTTGTGATGCGTTGACGCTTCCACTAAAAAATCTTGAGTCTCTGATTTGTGTCGGAGGATAGAAAAGGGAAAAGGGATGAGGTAAACATTCTGAGATCTCAGAGAGAGTGGTTGTACTTGTTGATCGCTTCCACTATCTCGAGCACACTCTTTTTTGAACACACACACCCAACCTTGGGCTTTGCAAGAAAAGACGGCGAAGGACGTCTGACTTGGTGTGAAGCCTCACCGAAAAAACCCTTGGTGACGAAATACACAAATTTCCTGGCTGATGAAGGTGTGGTGGTGTGATGAGTGTAGAGCACGGAACGCCTCCTCAAAACAGATCCTGACAATTTCCTGTAACATCTTGCAATGTCTTCGAATAAAAAATACATCAGCCTCTATTGTTGCGAGCCCTTCGGCTGTGTCTTACCTGTCTGCAGTCGAGAAAGTGGCGGAGCAGAGAGAGGGAGAAGTTGGCCGTGTGGCAAACGGTGGGAAGCATTTCCCTCAACACCCATCCCTTGCAGGGACTGTGTTGGTTGCGGTCAATAAAGCAGGGGGGACAGGGGGTGAGCTGGGGATGTGCCACAATCCAAAGATGGCAAAAAAGATAAGGCTGTTGTTTATGCGCCAAATCCGGGCAAAACAAAAGCAACTCCGCAACTGACGAGGATGTTGTTTTTGTTGCCCAAGCGCTGCCGTCTCTGTTTTTGACACTGACAGGAGACAAAAAAAGACTTGCGCAAAAAAAGAGTTGCGTTCTTTGTTTGTACGAACGGTGCCTGCTCATGTGTGCAGATCCCGAACGCTGCCACGAGTCTTTTTAGTTGGAAAAACACGTTGTTCTGACAAAAAAAAGTGGTACAGATTTCTTTTGACACACACGGCGTGTGGGGCACACGGAGCAAAAAAAAGGGGGACCCCACCCGCCTAGTTGCTACACAGTGCATGCGTGCCCCCCTCTCTTTGCAGCCTCGAAACTACTAACGGGGGTGAGTCCTCGAAGGGGGCGACTGCAGCTTGACGGTGCCACTGCGGAAACGCGCACGCCCTCCGGGATGCTTCGGTGCAACAGGTGAGGACCGAGTGAAAGAGTGCGTCTGCGCCAGCCCTGCATACCCCGCCAGCGAAGTATACGAGCGGCTCGGGCGCGTCAGGTAGGGGGTGGCAAGTTTGAAATTTGGCTGAAAATCCCTTGTAAAAAAACCAAAATCCGTGTACAATATTATTGGTGAATTTTGGGGCCGTTTGGGCCAATACCCAGCCACCCTGGCCACAAGTCTCGGCCAAATCGGGATTTCTGGCCAGAAAGTGGGAAAACAAGCTGTATTTTCGCATTCCGAACCGGAAAAAACGACACCTCATCCGGTAGAAATGTGGTGCCGGCGCATCTCTGGCACAACTACACGTCTCCTACCCGGAGAATACTGACAATGTGCACTCTACGCCGAGAAGAACACGCAGGACCTGGTCTGCTGACTCTCAGAAACCTCAAGCCTCCCCCAGAGTGGAGGGAGCCCTGCACGGGCAAGCCTCTGAAGGGGGTGGTAGGTGGGTGGTAGCAGATGTCACTCTCTCAACAGTGGTACACAGTCTCTTGCATCTGATGACATCATGTTGTAGAAATCCTGCACCTGTAGGATTGTAGGATGGGTGTGTCTCTGCACCGGCAGTTACAAACACAGACAAGAGGGCTGTTGGGGCAGGGGCAGGGGCTTGGAGGGGAGTCTCAGTCTGTCCTCACTGTTTTTTTTTTCCATGTCGCTCCCGTTGGTCACTTCGCTGCTTTGAGTCAGCCACGTGGCGGAAGCCGGACCGCAGGGAGGGGCGTTGCGCCCGTTGACGCCTCTCACTCCTCATGTGCCTTGAGTAGCTGCCAGGTGGGTCTGCTTTGAGGCGGGGAATCGCGTCAGGCCAAACAGCCACTGCGAGGACGTCTCCCCTAAAAGAAAAGAAAGAATGTGGGAAGGGGACGGGGGTGGGATGGGTGGGCAGCGCAAGCCGGAAGGAGCGCCTCCCATGGGGCGGAAGCTCACCCGACAGCATAAAATGCTGCGAAAACAACAAAAAAAGGGAAAATAAACCACGCACACCACAACATCAATAAAACCAAAGCCGTGCAGAAAGGGCCCCTCCGCATATATGAAACAGGGCACACAGCGGAAAAAGAGTTACCAGAGCTTGCTTTAGTTTCCCCTCGGAGGAGGGTAATCACAGGGGGCGCCACGTGAAGGCAGCAAGTTGGATTTTATCCCCCCTGGTGGGCCCCACTGTGTGCGGCTCCGCACCGAAACAGGTCGCTCAAGATCGCTCCGAGGTCGCTCACAGCTAACAGAGGTCGCTCCGCACCAAAACAGGCCGCTCAAGGTCGCTCCGAGGTCGCTCAGCACCGAAACAGGTCGCTCCGAGGTCGCTCCTCGTCGTCCCTGCATCCGCACCCAATCCAGCAGGTCTGCACGTCGCACAGCCAATCACCCACTGACACCCAGCGCAAAAAACGTGCTCACCAACGCTCCGACCACACGCCACAACCCCACACCCGACGCGCTACACACCCACGCCCCACACCTCCGCGACTTCGGCTCGCACCCGCAACCGCACTATAGTCCCACTCACGACCCGCACACAGGACGTTGGTTCCCACCCCCTTGTCCTCCACCCACTGCCAAAACCAATCTGCAACAGACGCCGCTCCCGCCCGGTCCACTCCCGGGTCGAGCGGGAACTGCCAGGAGACCCCGGAAGTGCACGACGACCGCACGCATCGCGTCGACCAGTACATCAAGGCGTCTAGATCATACGACGACGGAAGGGCTAACGGGAGCGCCCGGGTGATGCAGCAGTCAACCCATAGCTTGACCAGGGAACCGGCCGGAAGTCGGCGATCAGCCGAGCAGGGGGTTCTGAGAGGCGGAGTGAATGGAAAAGCAAGTCTCCCAGCACCATCTCGCAATGTTAGTTCTCTATGAAGGTACCACACCAGACATGGGAGCGGGGCCCGCTGCGGGGGCGCGGGGGGCCCGGGGGGTGCGGGGGGGCGCGGGGGGGCGCGGGGGGGCGCGGGGGGGCGCGGGGGGGCGCGGGGGGGCGCGGGGGGGCGCGGGGGGGCGCGGGCGGCTTCGCCGCCCGCGCCCCCACATGCCTGAGAAGTTACCTCCAGCAACTTCCAGCAACCTCGAGCAACCTGCAGCAACCTCTAGCAACCTCCAGCAACCTCCAGCAACCTCCAGCCACCTCCAGCAACCTCCAGCAACCTCCAGCAACCTCCAGCAACATCCAGCAACCTCTAGCAACCTCGAGCAACCTCCAGCCACCTCTAGCAACCTCCAGCAACCTGCAGCAACCTGCAGCAACCTCCAGCAACCTCTAGCAACCTCCAGCAACCTCTAGCAACCTCTAGCAACCTCCAGCAACCTCCAGCAACCTCCAGCAACCTCCAGCAACGTCCAGCAACCTCCAGCAACCTCTAGCAACCTCTAGCAACCTCTAGCAACCTCCAGCAACCTCCAGCAACCTCCAGCAACCTCCAGCAACCTCCAGCAACATCCAGCAACCTCCAGCAACCTCTAGCAACCTCGAGCAACCTCCAGCCACCTCTAGCAACCTCCAGCAACCTGCAGCAACCTGCAGCAACCTGCAGCAACCTCTAGCAACCTCCAGCAACCTCTAGCAACCTCTAGCAACCTCCAGCAACCTCCAGCAACCTCCAGCAACGTCCAGCAACCTCCAGCAACCTCTAGCAACCTCTAGCAACCTCCAGCCACCTCTAGCAACCTCCAGCAACCTCCAGCAACCTGCAGCAACCTGCAGCAACCTCTAGCAACCTCCAGCAACCTCCAGCAACCTCCAGCCACCTCTAGCAACCTCCAGCAACCTCCAGCAACGTCCAGCAACCTCCAGCAACCTCCAGAAACCTCTAGCAACCTCCAGCCACCTCTAGCAACCTCCAGCAACCTCCAGCAACCTGCAGTAACCTGCAGCAACCTCTAGCAACCTCCAGCAACCTCTAGCAACCTGCAGCAACCTCCAGCAACCGCCAGCAACCGCCAGCAACCTCCAGCAACCTCCAGCAACCACCAGCAACCTCTAGCAACCTCCAGCAACCTCTAGCAACCTCTAGCAACCTCCAGCAACCTCCAGCAACCTCTAGCAACCTCTAGCAACCTGCAGCAACCTCTAGCAACCTCTAGCAACCTCCAGCAACCTGCAGCAACCTGCAGCAACCTCTAGCAACCTGCAGCAACCTCCAGCAACCTCTAGCAACCTGCAGCAACCTCTAGCAACCTCTAGCAACCTCCAGCAACCTCCAGCAACCTGCAGCAACCTGCAGCAACCTCTAGCAACCTGCAGCAACCTCCAGCAACCTCCAGCAACCTCTAGCAACCTCTAGCAACCTCTAGCAACCTCTAGCAACCTCTAGCAACCTCTAGCAACCTCCAGCAACCTCCAGCAACCTCTAGCAACCTGCAGCAACCTCTCGCAACCTCCAGCAACCTCCAGCAACCTCTAGCAACATCTAGCAACCTCCAGCAACCTCTAGCAACCTCCAGCAACCTCCAGCAACCTCCAGCAACCTGCAGCAACCACTAGCAACCTCCAGCAACCTCTCGTAACCTGCAGCACACAGGAGTATCTAGCCGTCGGCTTTTCGTCCTGCCCAACACCACACCTTCAGGAGGCGTGCACTCCAACACTCTTAACAATCTGTTAAATGGAGGCATGCCCCTCACCACTCAGCTGCTGATGAGAGGAGCACCACACGTCAAGGACGTGCCAGGTACCACCTACTCACCAGCAGCTGCCCTGCCTTGGGAGCAGAGAATGGGGTTTAACATGCAGTAACCCCTCCAGACAGTGCCATTCTGGTGTCTGGAGGGTACCAAAACCCTTCGAAAACCACCCAAAGTAGGCCCCCCAGGCCATTTTTCACCCAAAAAAGTGAAAATTTTGCACCCCAAAATTTCGCCCAAAACCCATTTTTTTCTGGGTGTGGGTGTGCCTGGGGGCGGAAAAATGGTGTTTTGGGCGAAAATTCGGGGTGAAATTTTTTTCTATTTTTCGCGAAAATCGTATTGTGTTGAGGGCCGTCAGGCCGATTTTTGTGAAAAATACGATTTGCGACCTCCTGGCGAGCATTTCGGGAGTGCCCGTGCCTGCCCGTGCCTTCAGATACCTCGAAATAATGATTTTTGGTCAGGGGCAGGTCGAGACAATGCGATTTTTTTTGCTGGCCCAGCTGTGCAATATTACGGTACACGCTGGTCCCGCAAAACTTGCCATACCCTACGTCAGGGAACGCCCCCGACCCGACATGGGCGACCCGAGGGGCCCAAGGGTGTCTGCGAACGGGCTGCCTGCCACGACAGCACCACCTCCAACAATGACACGAGGTGAGACAGGTGTTGCCAGCGTGAGGGTCGTGTCGAGAGGCTCAGTGGAAGCAGAGTCGGGCAGCAGGGACAGCTCCGACGGCGCCGCATGGCTGGCGGAGTACTGCGACAGGGGGGTCGCGACGAGGTTGGATGCCATCGGCGGCAGCGCCTCGAGCGAGACGTCGCTGTCTGTGTCCAGCTCGGGGCGCTGCCTCCACAGCTTGTTCTGTGCCGACACGCGCTACCCTGTGTAGAAGATCCAGAGCTCGCCGCACACATCGGCAACGACACTCCCGCACAGCAGGAGCCCAACTATGGCAAACGGAGCCCACATCATATATCCACGACGCGGGGCCTTGGGAGTACAGCCCGATAGCACAGAGGACTAAGGCCACGACCTGCACGCCGTGTGTGGTGCCGTAGAGGAAGGTGTCACGCGTCTTGGCATGCGGGCGGAGCCGCAGCTCGATGAAGAGGAGGATGGCGAAGATGATAGCCTGTGACAGACGCATGTGGCCACACCCGATGTAGGTTTCGGGTGACGTGCTCTGCTGGGAGCTCAGTGCAAACCCTGCGCTCATATCGACGGCAAAGTACCATGCAGTGGCTTGGCGGTAGGACATGATCAACGAGGAGTGGCGTTGCACCCACATGTTGCGCCGTGTGTTGACCCACTCCCCAGGGCCCAGGAGCAGCTCCGCCGGCAGGCGTCGGTGGGGCACTGGGATGTAGACAGCGTTGCGTGGGATAGATGACACAACACGGCGCATCATCGCCAGAGGGACGGAGGCGAGGAGGCACAGCGCAGAGCAGGCCATGATGGCCAGGCCTGCTGAGCCGGATGTGACCAGCAGGCGCATCGCGCCCAGTGCCGTTCCTTGGTACAGCAGGACAAACACGAAGAGGGGTGCGGAGGGGAGACGCATGATGCCCTGCGTGTCCAGCCCCTCGAAGAATGTGGGGAACAGGCGGGCCCCGCCGTGCACCGCTGCCTTCATCGCTACGAAGCAGAGAGCCGCAAAGCCCACGAGGATGGCCAGGTTGCCCACCACCACGCCCGCCGCCTCGTTGCCGCCCAGCACCAGGCCTGTCGGGTTCAGCAAGACCGACGACGCGCCGTCGTCGTTGCCCACATTGCACTTCCCGCTGATCAGCAGCAGGCGGACCAACCCGCTTGTCGCCGCAGCATTTCCCGAAGCGACAGACAACACCACGCCAGTCGCGGACACGGCCTGGAGGGCGGTGTTCAGGACTGGGGTGGTGTCGTCAGAGATGTTTTCTGGCTGCACCAACGGTGGATGTGTCAAGGGGTGCGGCCCGGTGTGCGGCTGTGCGTCAGGGATGGCTGTCATAGGAAGGCCTGTCCTGCTGGAATCAACCCAAGGCACCCACGTTGGCGGTGACAGCGTCGGTGGTACAGAAGCCAGTGGTGAAGGTGTCGCCGGTGAGGGCGTTGGCGGGACAGGCGTGGGCAGCAGTTGGAGGTGCAGGTGTTGGAGGCGAAGACGTTGGGGGCGCTGATGTCGGTGGCGTCGGTGTTGGGGGCAAAGGTGTCGGCGGGACTGGTGTTGGGGGGAATGGCGTCGGAGGTGAAGGCGTTGGAGGCGCAGGAGTTGGAACAGCAGTCGGCGGAGCAGGTGTCGGAGGTGACAGCGTAGCCGGTGATGGCGTCGGTGGTGAAGGTGTTGGTGGTGCAGGTGTCAGTGGCGCACGTGTCGGTGGCGCAGGCGTTGGTGGTGACACTGTCGGTGGTAAAGGCGTTGAAGGCGCTGGTGTTGGAGGCGAAGCTGTTGCCGGTACTGGTGTTGGAGGGGACGGCGTTGGCGGTGACGGTGTCGGTGGTAGAGGAGTTGGAGGTGCAGGTGTCGGTGGCGACGGTGTGCCTGGCGCTTGAGTTGGAGGCACAGGTGTCGGAGGTGAAAGTGTCAGCGGTGCTGGAGTTGGAGGTGCAAGAGTCGGTGGAGATGGTGTCGGTGGTAGAGGAGTTGGAGGTGCAGGTGTCGGTGGCGACGGTGTGCCTGGTGCTTGGGTTGGCGGCACAGGTGTCGGAGGTGAAAGCGTCAGCGGTGCTGGAGTTGGAGGTGCAAGAGTTGGTGGAGATGGTGTCGGTGGTGCGGGAGTTGGTGGTACAGGTGTCGGGGGTGAAAGTGTCGGAGGTGATGATGTTGGAGGCGCGAGAGTTGGTGGCGATGGTGTCGGTGGTGCAGCTGTCGGAGGTAAAGGTGTCGGCGGCGCCGGCGTTGGAGGAGAGGGCGTTGGAGGTGATGGAGTTGGTGGTGCTGTAGTTGGTGGCGCAGGTGTTGGAGGTGAAGGTGTGGGCGGTGCAGGTGTCGGAACAGCTGTCGGCGGTGATGGTGTTGGAGGGGAAGGTGTTGGTGGTGCAGGTGTTGGAGGCGCTGGAGTTGGTGGAGCAGGTGTCGGAGGTGAGGGCGTCGGCGGTGATGGTGTCGGCGGCGCAGGAGTTGGAGGTGCTGGTGTTGGAGGTGATGGCGTGGGCGGTGAAGGCGTTGGAACGGCTGTCGGGGGAGCGGGGGTTGGGGGCGAAGGCGTTGGCGGTGCAGGTGTCGGAGGCGCGGGCGTCGGCGGTGCTGGTGTCGGTGGCGCAGGTGTTGGAGGTGAAGGTGTGGGCGGTGCAGGTGTCGGAACAGCTGTCGGCGGTGATGGTGTTGGAGGGGAAGGTGTTGGTGGTGCAGGTGTTGGAGGCGCTGGAGTTGGTGGAGCAGGTGTCGGAGGTGAGGGCGTCGGCGGTGATGGTGTCGGCGGCGCAGGAGTTGGAGGTGCTGGTGTTGGAGGTGACGGCGTTGGAGGCGCTGGTGTTGGAGGTGATGGCGTGGGCGGTGAAGGCGTTGGAACGGCTGTCGGGGGAGCGGGGGTTGGGGGCGAAGGCGTTGGCGGTGCAGGTGTCGGAGGCGCGGGCGTCGGCGGTGCTGGTGTCGGTGGCGCAGGTGTCGGCGGTGATGGGGTTGGAGGGGATGGCGTTGGTGGAGCAGGTGTCGGTGGAGCAGGCGTCGGCGGTGACGGTGTCGGTGGCGCAGGTGTCGGCGGTGATGGTGTTGGAGGGGATGGCGTCGGCGGTGCAGGTGTCGGTGGCGCAGGCGTCGGCGGTGATGGTGTAGGTGGCGCAGGTGTCGGAGGCGCAGGCGTTGGGGGCGAAGCCGTCGGCGGAGCAGGTGTCGGAACGGCTGTCGGGGGTGCGGGAGTCGGAGGTGAAGGCGTTGGAGGCGCAGGTGTCGGCGCAGTGGGATCCGGCAACGACACAGTGACCGGCGTGACGCACAGATTGTCATGCGATCCGCAGTTGAAATCAATCAACCCAGGCCCGTCTTCATACGCGTACCCCGCGCACGTTTTACCTCCCGGACGCATCCCCGCACTCGTCCCACTTCCAGTGTAGTACCCGCTGTCGTGCTTGCTGTCGCCACTCCACACAAGAGCAGCACCCAGTGCCCTGCCTGACGGCCACTCCCAAATCCCTCCCGCATACGTCAGCCCCACCAGGAATGCAGAGTCAGCGTAGAAGGTTGACAGGAACACGTCATCGGCAACACTGCCCTCGCGCAACTCTGCTGTCGCCGTGCATGGCGATGCCGTCATAGTATAACATGACCCGTCGTAGTACCCGTCATTACAGTTGTACACCCACCCCGTGTAAGCGCGCACATCGTGTACCCTGCCCCCAGTCCTCATGTGCTCGCGGTTGGGACCATCCTCTGAACACATCAGGCTGAACGTCGTCCCTGTCTTCAAGCCCCCGGGTATCGTCACACTCACAGACTGCCCGCCCGTGTGGGCTTTCAGTTTGTTGCCGTCGACGTACACCAACATGTAGTTCCACACCCCGCCAATGTGCACGCTGTTCACCTTCAGGTCGACAGCCGTCGCCCCACCACCCGGCCCCACTTCTATACCAAGGGACGGGGTTTCCGAATCCAGGTACTCCACGTAGACCCTGATGTCGTCCCCGCCCTTGCTCCAGGACACCAGGGTCTGCCTTTTGTTATAGCTCGCGATGGGCAATTTGTAGAAAAGCGTCACCACAGGCTTGTCCTGCAGATCCAGTTCGGGTGCCAGGATGGACGGGCAGGCGGTTGCCCCAGACCCCGCCGCCTGCCACACGTAGCCCGACAGGTAGGAGTCAGTGGGGCTGGTGAACCCTGTCCCCACAATCATGTCGTGCCCGCTACCGCTTGTGTCAACACCGACTGTCGAGGACACGCCCCAACGCGCAAAGAGGATCTGCCCACCGCATATGGCCCACAGCACGGCTGTGGTGGCGGAGCGAAGCCACACATGCGCCATACCTGTGTGTGGTGGATGCGTGTGGTGACCATTTTTTTTTTCATGTCGCTCCCGTTGGTCACTTCGCTGCTTTGAGTCAGCCACGTGGCGGAAGCCGGACCGCAGGGAGGGGCGTTGCGCCCGTTGACGCCTCTCACTCCTCATGTGCCTTGAGTAGCTGCCAGGTGGGTCTGCTTTGAGGCGGGGAATCGCGTCAGGCCAAACAGCCACTGCGAGGACGTCTCCCCTAAAAGAAAAGAAAGAATGTGGGAAGGGGACGGGGGTGGGATGGGTGGGCAGCGCAAGCCGGAAGGAGCGCCTCCCATGGGGCGGAAGCTCACCCGACAGCATAAAATGCTGCGAAAACAACAAAAAAAAGGGAAAATAAACCACGCACACCACAACATCAATAAAACCAAAGCCGTGCAGAAAGGGCCCCTCCGCATATATGAAACAGGGCACACAGCGGAAAAAGAGTTACCAGAGCTTGCTTTAGTTTCCCCTCGGAGGAGGGTAATCACAGGGGGCGCCACGTGAAGGCAGCAAGTTTTTTTTCCCTCTTGTGTCCCATGCCTTGTTTGCAGTGATCGCATTGTTGGCCATCCTTGCTGTAGTTCGGCATGCCGCCCTTCCCACCTTCCCCCACCCCCTCCCCGGCGGTTTTGCTCTCCGTGTGGTTTGGTGGTACTGGTGAGCCATCTGGGGAAAGAACCTTGACAATCCCGGGCCGGCAGTACGTTCGTCACCCCCACGGGCTCGGCCGGTTTCTAAACCTTTAGGCAATCTACGTCCGCAGGCCAAGAACCCGGTGTGCAGATGCACGTTGGGAGCCCCCTGAAGTCCGCACACGCCCTCTCTGAGTAGTCCCCGACCAAGCGCTGGCCTCTCTGACCGACTACCATGCCGCCGCAGGCCAAGAACCCGGTGTGCCGAAGCACGTTGGGAGCCCCCTGAAGTCAACACAGCACCCCGCCAGTGGCTCCAGCTGTCCCTCCCCATGTCAGAGTTGACGGAAAAAGGCGGACCCTCTTTTGTCCCAGTGCTCCGTGCTATGCACTGGGACCATTTCAACAAAATAAACTACGTCAGTACGCCGAACCTGTCTAATGCGCCCCCCAAATATGGGCTACCGGTATATAATTCGACATCACTGTCTAGTCGCAAAGTAGTGCAAATCTGAAGAGGCGAGGGGGAGCCGAAGTGTATTCGTCGACCGCGAGAAACACAGAAAACGCCCCCAAACTATGAAGGGAGAAAACTGTATACAGGGGCGATCTCGCCTCCCTGCCATGAAGTTACTTCGTTGGTTAGTGTGTGTGTTGCTTCCCTTTCTTTTATGTCTTCATCATTCTGTTTTGTCTCCCTGTGTGGATCATGTGTAGTGTGTTCCAGCTCTGATGGGCTGTGCAGCACAGATTCCTCCGGTGAGCATGGAAGAGACGTACGTACAATAGAGGTGTCGGAGTGAGACGATCATCGAGTGGCGTGGGAGGCGAACGGAGCCCGGCTTAGTCAGCTCGGATGGACGAAGAAGAAGGCGCCACCCGCATGGAGGTAACGCTACTTTCCCCCCGCGGCAGCTGATGATGTGATATGGCGGGTACTACCCTGCTTCTTCTCGTCGGTGCCCGGAGCGGAAGTGCGTTGTATTGCGGTGTGGCCCACATAGGGCTGTTAAACAGGGCTGTCAACGACGCAATTGGGACACCGACGAGGGACGATGGACAAAAAGAAAGAGAGAGAGAGAGGTTGGCAACGTCTTACACAAGTGTTGCAATGAGTTGAACACCGTGGGCTGGCCAGCTGAAGTGATGCTAGGTCTGCTCTACCACCATGTGGTGTGGTCGACAGGGGTTCGCGAACATTTGCACTGCTTCAAAAAACCGGCGCAGAGGCCCCAAAGCCCCCGTAAACCCTCCAAACCCCCCCAGATCGGTCCGGAAACCCATCGAACCCCACTTTTCCACCATTCCGGGCACCTCAGGTGCCCGAATTGGGGTACCTAAATTTTGTGCCACCGTTTGGTACCGTACAGTGCCACTGTGTGGGAGGTTGGAAAAGAAAATGCCCCAACACACCACATCTGAGGGTTGCAATGCATGCTGCTTGCCAACCACGTCATCCGGTGGGTGTCAGGCGCTATGTAGGTGGCATTAGCCAGGTCTTCGATGTGTTCTGGCTTGTATATATACCTCCCTGCCTGCGGCACAGGCACTGCCTTTGTCCCCCACACCAGCCACAGAGAGCGTATTGTACTCGGTCCACGGTTGCTGATTCATTGTGATGCGTTGTATCCTCGAGTGAACGTCACACACTAGTGGCACCACCACCCGCCATCCGAGAGCTGTATTGACTTTGCGCGCTTCCGTTGTATTCACCTCGCCACGCATATTGCACCGTTCAGTACCAGTGCTCTTGGGCCAGGCAAAGTAGACCGCAGCAACTACCAATTCTGGCACAATGGGTACCACGACAGCGCACTTCATGTGTTCCCGGAATGTACAGCTCGTGTTGCAACAGTCGTTGTCAACACATCCCGGTTGTGGAGCACTGCTGCACAGGAATCACACGACCATCTGGACTGTTCCGTACCTACAGGCAGCCTCCCGGTGCATGGTGGCAGGGAGGTATATATACAAGCCAGAACACATCGAAGACCTGGCTAATGCCACCTACATAGCGCCTGACACCCACCGGATGACGTGGTTGGCAAGCAACATGCATTGCAACCCTCAGATGTGGTGTGTTGGGGCATTTTCTTTTCCAACCTCCCACACAGTGGCACTGTACGGTACCAAACGGTGGCACAAAATTTAGGTACCCCAATTCGGGCACCTGAGGTGCCCGGAATGGTGGAAAAGTGGGGTTCGATGGGTTTCCGGACCGATCTGGGGGGGTTTGGAGGGTTTACGGGGGCTTTGGGGCCTCTGCGCCGGTTTTTTGAAAAATCGTGTTTGTCCACGTAAAAGGGTGGCATTTGACCCCCCCTAACCCCCCCCCCCACCACCACCACCACCTCCATACACACAATACAGGCAGTACACACAGGCCCCAAACCCGACCACAGGAACACACCCTCCCGCCCCCCCCCCCCCCATCCCACCGATACAAACAAACAAAGGATCTAACAGACACAATCACAGCATAGCCTTCAGCAGCAAGGCTCATTCACAGGCCTACAGGCCGATGAAACGCATCCCCTTCCGTGGCACCTTTGGGCTTGCCGACCGCAGGGGGGCGTAGGGCAGGCGGGTCACGCGCCGGTCCTCCTTCGCCCCGTCGACGCCGAAGGGGGGGCGACCCGGAGGCACACCACTGCTGGGGGTGCGGCGCGGGCTGCTTTTGCAGATGGGGCGGTGTGGGGGTGGCGGGGAAGGCGCGACGTGGCGTTTGCCGCCCAGCCCGACGGCGTGTGCCCCTGCAGGACCTGTGTAGCCCTGCGGGGCAGACTCCCGGATGAACGCGACGCTCGGCGACGACACGGAGTTGGGGTCGGAGCGTGCCACATCGGGCGGCGGAGCCGCCCCGCCCGCCCGCCGCCCCAACCGCACGGCAGCCCCCACCGCAACATCCGAGTGGTGCGTGTGGGAGCGCGTGTCAGCCCGGGTCTGCCCGAAATGCCGTTTGCACGTTGCGGCGGGACCCCCCCCACCCGCCTGCGCCTCAGGCACCCCCCCCCACTCCCCGCGCTGCTGCTTGGCAGCTGCGGGGGAGAGGGACCGGAAAGTCCCCCCGCTGCGCGGGGTGGCGGGGGCGGGGGTGGTGCCGCAGCCGCTCTCCCTGCCCCCACCGCAGCCGCCTACAGCCATGCGGCGCGACGGCGACTGCTGCGCGCGTGTCATGGTGATGGAGGAGGGGTCGGACCGCGCCGCGGGCTCCACCGACGCGCGCCGCTTCCTCTGCATCGATGGGGAGCGCGGCGGCAGCGGGATCTCGAAGGGGGCGGGGTGCACCACACGCCCGAAGGCAGGCGATGCGGTGCGAACCCTGCTGCTGGCGCTGCTGCTCCTGCCGCGCGAAGAGAGCTGCCCTGCCCCCCCCCCTCCTCCCGCCCCTGCTGCCGCTGGATGTGATTGCGCAGAGGGTGACGGCGGCGGCGGGGCGCGGCTGGGGCTCTCACGGCGTGAAGGTGCACCCCCACCCCCACCTCTGCTGCTGCTGGTGGCGGGTGTGCTCGCTGGTGCCTGTGGGGGTGTTTCCGCCTGCAGTTGGGGTGTGCCGCGTGGGGGGCTGTGGCTGGGCCCGTTGGCGGTGGGGGTGCTGGCGGGGCTGGCGGAGGAGCCGCCCAGGACGCGCCAGTGGATCTCGATGCGGGCGCGCTCTACAGCGCTGGGCACGCCGTAGTGCGCCATCAGCTCCTGCAGCGACTTCAGGGAGAGGCCCAGCAGCTCTGCCTGCGTGAAGTCGCCGTTGACCTGAGACACGAAGGCACGCCATGCGGCTGCGCTGGCTGACATCACACGATTCAACCAGGCAGGGGCGCCTTTTGCGCCTGTTGCAGGGTGTGGCGTGGTGTTGGCGTGGCGGCTGTGGCACAGAGTGGAGGGAAACAGAGGCACCCACCAATGCAAACCGTGGTGACCCATATCGACAGAAGGGCGTCTAGTGCGCGTATTTTAGGGGGGAAATATGGAACAATGCAACGTTCCGCGCAAACACTGCTTGGAGTGTTGATGGTGGGATGTGGATCAGGGGATAAGATAGGTCTGGTTTTCCGGTTTTCAAAACCAGGGTTTCCCGGTTCCCGGTTTTCTGGAGAAAAAAAAAGGTCGGTCTCATTTTTGGCGGTTTTTCTTGTGACTTTGGGACAGTAAAACAGTCAGAAAATACAGCAGCAGTCTCTCGAGTCTTCCTTTCAGATGATTTTTGCATTGATCGCTTCCACCTCAACCCGTCACTCGTCACGCGTTTTTTTTCTCGCTGGCGCTAGTGATGTCGGCTGGCAGAAAAAACACACAACAAAAAACCCCCCCCCCCCCCCCCCCCCGCGTGTCGAGTGACCTTACCTGTCTGAAGTACAGAAAATGTGTCGGGTTGGGTGGAGCATACACACACACATACACACCCCACCCGTGACACCACCAGGGTTTAGCTAGCCCTGGTCCGATTATCCCCGGTTCTTCGCTGAAGAGACGCGGCCGGGGGGAGGGGTACGAAGAGTACGCGTCGAAACCGGTGTCACGCCGTGTTGGGGAATCCTTCGGGAGTGCGATACTGAAGGGGAGGTGCTACTGCCCGTGCAGGGCGACACCGCCTTAAAACTTTATAACCACACACACATACACATATGTTCACACAACACAGGGCAAACCGCACAAACGTGTTCACACATCCGGCATCCTATGCGAAATACCCGCCGCTCCCCGGGAGCTGTTGCGGGAACCATCTGCTCTTCCGACCCACCGAGACTCTTGCCGTATTTTCTCTACCACACGGGGTGTGTTTTACCAAAAAACGCCATAAAAAAATAGAAAGTGACCCCATCGTGATCCGCACAGAGCTCAAATAGTCCAAAGAAGGCAGAGAAGCGGAGAAGAAAAATGGACCTAGCGGATGGCCCGGTGGGTGGTGACCTCGTCATGCAGGTCTCTTCTGTTTTGAAGGTGCACACATGGTGGACTCCAGCCACCATGTCTAAGAGGGAGTCTAAGACTGCAGTCTGGAGGGCTGAGACGAGAACACGAACGACTTTCAAGCAGTCTTGAAGGTCGCCAAGGCTATTGGGGGCAACTAACAGATGAGATTTGTTTGTTGCCTGTCGTCACAGCTAGGTGCCCATCTCCTCGATAACGGAATGTGTGCAGAGATCTCGTGGACCCTTTGGCCATTCTGTCGTGCACCCACTCCACCCACAACGCACACCTGTCACGAGTGGTCGCTCCCCCGTCCTCCTCCACCCTGAAGGTTGAACCCTCAAGGACCAGTGATCTCCTGCTGGCCGGGCTGCGATACAGCGAAGCCTTCCTACTTACAAGCGAATCCAGACTGTAGTGAACAGATGTTCACTACCGTGGCCTCCGGCGGCTGGGGGGCTCCGCCCCCCAGACCCCCCTGTGTAAAAGCATTGCACCAGACCGGTTTTTTGGTCGAGAGTCCAAACTTTCAAAGCAGCTGCTGCGCCTGCCCCACCAAGCAGCCTCAGTACGACAGGACGCGCGCAGGCACCGGGCCTTCTCAGACTCTGGGAGGGTTTGCGCGGGTCGCGTGCGCCGAAGGCGCGCGCGAAAAATTTTCAAAACCAGAAAAACCGGAAAACGGCGCCAGAAAAAAAGTCTATCTTATACCCTGATGTGGATGAGCTATAAAAAGCAATTGGGTTGGGGTTGCCACGCTGGATTCGCTCAGAGGCGGGGGTGAGGCGTGACGTGCGTCGGGTGGTGGTTCGGAGTTCGGGTGGGGAGGGGTGTATGTGGTATCTGCATCATCTTGCTGTCATGTGTGCCCCCAGAACATCGCGCAGCTCGTTGTTCACCACTTCTTCCACCACTGCTCCGGACAAGCTCACTACCAGCCTTTGTTGGGAGGCGAGAAAGCAAGGCTGTTCACAAAGGCAAACACGTGGCGTACAGGGACACGTGCACTCAGGGTGAAACAGAAGACACAGCACACACAGTGACAGAAATGTGGTTTGTTGGTGTGAAGACCCACCTCCCGCAGGGGCTGAGGGCAACACCACGACGCGCTGAGTCCACCTTCCCCAGACACTCTCCTGTGCTGAGGCGGTACAGTCTGGTGAAGGAACCGGCCTTCAGTGCAACAGCATCACCTGGCTGTGACACAGCAACTGATGAGGCAAGGTCGTCCAGTGGCACAGTACGCAGGCAGCTGAGGGAGGTTGTGCACCACACCTTGAGACAGTATCCGCCAGAGGACGACACCAGGTGCTGCTCGTCGTCGGTCAGCGCGATAGCGCTGACCGCACCAGTGGACCCATCCAGGGTGTGTGTGTGTGCGTGAGGGTGCTGATGTCCCACACACAGATGGTCGTGTCGCGTGACCCGCTGAAGATCCTTGTGCCCGACACAGCGATGCTGAGCACAGCATCGCTGTGACCCTCCAGCACTGCGGCGCTCGGTGTGCCCTTCAAGTCCCAAACACGCATTTTGCCTGATTCGTCTCCTGACACCAAACATCCGCAGTGTGTCCACACTGCACTCCACACGATGGTGCTGTGGTGCAGTCTGTACACCTCCTCCCAAGTTAATGTCAGCCACACGCAGAGGGTGCCGTCCTTAGAGCACGTCGCCAACCACGTCCCACAGACAGAGAAGGATATGCAAGGAATATCATTGTCGCTGTGTGTGAAGTCCGCCACCACATCAGCGGTGATGGTGTCAAACACAGTGATGCGCCCGTTGTAGTAACCCACTGCACACAGCTTCCCACACCTCGACAGTGTGATGCAGATGATGCGGTCGCCACGCGCCGTGGTGTAGACTGCGGGAGCCTTGACTTGGGGCCAGCGTGGGACGAGCTTGACAGCACCCCCATCCTCCAGACCCGTGTCGGCAACGCAAGGGCGGAACCGGTTCACGTACATGTGGTGGGAAAAGGGGAGCGTGGTGGGGGGGGGCCCTCCCGAGCGAACACTGATGATAAATATCGTTCCTCGAATAAGGCAGGCTGCTTCAGGTTGGGGAGGGGGTAGGGAAAGAGAAGCAGAAGGGAGCACAAAGAACGATCACCCTTCGCTCCGTTTATGCAGTTATGTCTGACATCCAGTGCAGGTTTGGGGGAGGGGGGAGAAAAGAAGACGAGAAAGCAAGGCGGGAGGGACAGGCAGGGGGTGGGGGGACGCCAGGCATGGCTTATGGAAATTGTATCCTGGCGCCCCCCCCCCCCCCGCCAACCCCACCCCCGATTTATCGCGAATTTTTGGGCGCATTTTTTGGGGGGAGGGAGGGTTAAACAGAATGTGTGAAGGGGAAGGAGAGAGGGGGGGGGGGGGGGGGGAGAGAGCGTGGAAACGCTCACCCCCACCACCACCACCACCACCCCTCCTCGGGCATGCTGTGTGGCCTGCGCAGCGCGGCGCAAGATTCAGATCAGGTGGCACGGCTCGTCGGAACGCAACGGAGGGACACCAGGCAAGGGGGGGATGTCAGTGGGGGGCCCCTCACTCTGCACTGTGTCAGCACATTGCCTCGCTCTTTTGAGAGAGGGTGACTCGCTGTGCTGCTATTTCTCGAGCGAAAGACCACACACCAGGGGGGGGGGTCGGACGCGTTACCTACAACACACACGTACTACACACCAACTGGGCCCCGATGGGGGCGGGCTAGGATCCGTGCAGGGTCAGTCTACCTTAAAAAGGTTTCATCAACACACACATGCACCCCACCACACCACACCCCCTTCAGAGAAACCCAACCTGGCCCTTCGGTCGGCTGCGCTTCTCCCGCTCTGCCGCATCCGCCAGATCCGCTTGGCTTGGCATGCGGAGGACGGACTTTCGCCTCTCCCCTGCCTGGGCAGGCAGGTCCCGCCCCGACCTGTTCTGCTGCTGGAAGAAGCTGCTTGACGCACTCATGTTATTGGTGAAGTCGCGCCGCAGCCCCGCGCTCTTCGGCCTCCGCGACGCAGGCCCCTTGTCGCACGGGGGTGGCGTGGGGTGCGATCGCATCTGCGCCATCTCGTCGAACTGCGACATCAGGCTCCGGGTCTGCTGCCGCGACGCGGCGAGCTCGCTGCGCAGCTCCGCCACATTCAGCATCAGCGCCTGACGCTTGTTCTCCGACTCCGCCTGGAGGGCCACGCTCTGCCGCCACGCCACCTCCAGCGTGCTCTGAAACCTGTCCACCTCCTTCACCCTCCCATGCAGCACAACCTCGTTGTTGGATCGCATCAGCGCACCCCTCGTCAGCGGGCCACTCCCAGAGGTGCGGTACATGAGCAGAGGAGGGTACTGCGAGCTCACGGCAGACGGGACTGTCGCAGCCGCATCCTTCTGCGGTGTGAACGGCGTGTTGTGGGGGAGCGGGGAGTCCATGGGCCGGGTCGGGGCGGCGAGCACCTCTTTGAAGTTGCTCAGGACGTGGGAGATGACGTTCGCGCTGGAGAGGGCAACTACCTCATCCGCCTCGGTGAAGGTTATGCCCGGGGCGCCTACCTTGTCGAAGAGCTGCAGGGCGCCGATGCACTCCCGCGAGAAGGCTTTGAAGCGGAGTGCGACAGGCACGAGGAGTGTGGTTGACTCCGGGGCATCCTGCGCGTCGTCGTCGTATACCTCCTGGCTCGGGACGTTGAGGCCCGTCACCACAATCTCCGCAACAGCCTCGGAGTGGGGTGCCGTCTGGTTCGCCCGGTCGCCGCACACATTGACCCCGACCCCCGTGCAGACGACAGACCCGACCACCCCTTGGGAGAGGGGGCGGCGCGTCGGCAGCTCGCAGTCCTTCCCGCCGGTGAAGCTCCCGATGCACACCAGGGGCGCGATCTCATCGCCTACCTCCGACACAGAGGTGCCCTGCACCCTACCCCACAGGACGGCACGCGATGCCGCCACCTGCTCCGCGACAGACTCGGCGACGAGGTAGAGGCACGACATGACCTGCACCCCCAGCGACACGGAGGGGGCCACGCGCGCCCGGCGCGCCAGGCTCGGCCCGCTCACCTCCTGCCCGAACCTGTTGGTGACGGTGCGCTGTGCGACGGCGCGCTTCTTCAGCTTGGTGTATTTTGTCCCCCGCGCGTCGGTGCGGACCTGGGGCCCGTCGGAAGAGCTGCTGTTGCTGCGCCCCCGCGGCAGGGAGGGCCGCTGGGAGGGGCGCGAGCGGGGCGGGGAGGTGCCGTCGGCGCGCGGCGGCGCGTCGTGGAGGGGAGTGCGCATCTGCGCGAGCTCTGCGGATCGCTTGCGCGACTCTGCAGCGGCGGCGCTCTCGAGCTCCCGCTCGTTGCGCAGCACGTCGAGTGCTGTTTGCAAGTCGTGCAGCTCTGTGTGGACCTGCTTTGCGAGCATTGTGTACGCCTGCAGCAGCGTGGCGGTCCCCTTCGACAGCTTCGCGGACTGCGGGCGGACGTCGCTGAGGCTCGCAATGGTCATACGCACCTCTTGGAACATCGCCTGAAGCCCTCCCTCAATGCAGAGCGCCTGAACATTGGACTCTGTGAAAGGGTGCAGGCACCCCCAGCACATGTGCATTGTGCACCGCCTGCCCGAATGGGCCCAGCACTGAAGGGGGAGGGGGGGGGGGGGTAGTGGCGTGGAGGATGAGGAGGCGGTGGTGAGCATCGACAGGAGACACAAGCATCATGCAGTTCGAGGGGAGGGGGGCGGGGGGGGGGGGGGGTGGGAAGCCTGAATCATAATCAGACTCGATCGGACTGGGCAACGTCATTCCACGGGCACCTTTTGTCTTTGTTTAGAAAGGGCAGGGGGGGAGGGGGAGGGCGGCAGGAGATCGGCGATCGGCAGAGGCCTGGAAAGGCCCGCTCCTCCTGACGCCCGTCCCCTCCCCCCCCCCCCCCCCCCACACAGCACGGGCGAGAAAGGGACACGATATTTTTTTAAACGCGTGCAGCCCTTGTTCCTCCCGCAACGTCGGGATATCCCCTCCCCCCTGTCCCCCCTCTCCATCCCCCCACCCTCTCCCCTGGCCTACCCCTGCCGGTTCACGGGCTTCCCATCCAACACGCGGAGGGTGGGCAGCGCGTCGCAGATCTGCTCCTCAAAGTCGACAAGCTCGCGGATCGGATTCCCTTTGATGTGCAGCACCCGCAGCCTCGGGAACAGATCCCCCGTCAGCCCGCTTGTGTTCGAGATGAAGTTGTTCGTGAGGTACAGCGACGTGAGGCAAGGCATGTGGGGAAACGCCGCCCACGTCACAATCTGATTCCGGCTCAGATACAGCGTGCACAGCTTCGGGAGGTACAGCCCCGTGAGGGACGATATCTGGTTGTCAGTCAGGGCCAGCGTCCGCACCCCCCTGTTCACATCGAGGTACGCCTGCATCTGCTGCATCTGATATGGATCCCCCAGGTCCTGATAGCTCAGGTTCAGCGCCTCCACGACGCGCAGCGGGGAGGCGTCCTGAAGAGCCTTCACCTTCATAACCTCGACATGCGCTTTGCGGCTCTCCCACTCCCCCGGGGCGAGCCGGATCCGCGGTGCGTGCAGGTCCTCCAAGGGGTACCTCACCCCCGGCACATCCACCCAGCGCGCCGGAATCGCACCATTTGGATTCGTATGGTAGGATGGAAACGGCAACCCGCTCCTCAAGGTGAAGAACCCTGGAGACGCCTTGTCCTCCGCAGAGCGGTACATCGCGTAGCGGAGGTTGGAGCAGCGTTCTGGGGGGTGGGATGCTGCTGCTGCTGTGGCGGCGCCCTGAGGCCCCTTTTGTTTTTGCCTCGGGCTCTGCTGAGGGGAGGCGTTTTGGGAAGGCTGCGGCGGGGCAGCCTGCCACACCCTCTCGTCGAAGATCTGCGCGATGAAGTCGTTCGACGCGTTCACAACGGACGCGACCTGCCTCCCGAAGGTTGTGGAGAAGAGGTAGGCAGAGGCACTCCGGAGCATCTGCCCCCCACCACCACCCACCGTGGAGTACAGCCCAGAAGTGGTGAGAAACTCCGGGGATGCAGGCCGGGGCGAGGCGCTGCCGGAGAGCGGGGGAACGGGGGGAGGCGTGGCACCGGCACCACCCCCCCCATCATCGCTCCCGCTGCAGCTTCCCCCAACCCCCCCGAGGATCTCGTCGTCGACAAGCCGTGCGATGGCGGAGACACCCCGGTCCGAACCCCCGCTGTCTGCCTCAACAGCCCCCGCCGCCACCCCTTCCCCTTCGGAGGCCGAGGTGCCCAGGCCTAGAGACGTGCCCCGCGAGCTCCCCCTCCCCCCTCCTGCCTGCGCCGCTTCCTCGCCTCTCTTCTTCCCCCCGCGCCGCCTGGCGGCGGCAGGCGACTTGGAGCGTCTCTTCCTCCGCCGCGGCTTCCCTGAGGGGGACGCTGACGCTGAGGTGTTGCTGCTGCCGCCACCCCCACACCCACCTCCCTCCCCCGCCTCGCTTCCGCCCCCGTCGCTGCTGTTCGGTGCGGAGGTGGTTGATATGGAGGCCGAGGTGGTGGTGGTGGTGGCGTTGTTTGCACCACCACCACCCCCCCTGCCCCGCCTTCCCCTGCTGCTGCTGCGTGAGGTGCCCCCACCACCACCACCACCACGCTTGCGGGAGCGGGGCCCGCCGCCTTCGGGAGACGCGGGGGAGTGGGGGGAGGAGGAGGAAGTGGCAGCGAGGGCCGTGGCCTCCTGGGTGGTGGCGGAGGCGGAGGTGGTGGTGGCCTGCAGGGCCCCGCCCCGACTCAGGCCGCTGCGGGCGCCCTCGCGGGGGGGGGTCCGTCGTGCGGTGCCTCCCGCCTCTTGTTGTTGTTGCTGCTGCTGCCGCTCCCCGCGGCGCCGCTTCGCGGCGCCGCCGGCGGGCTGCGGTGGCGCAGGGGTTGATGCTCGCTCGGGGGTGTCGTGGTCCCCCTTCGCCGTGCTCGGCCCAGGAGTGGTGGGTGGTGGTGATGGTGGTTGTGGTGTTGCGCTGTGGGGTGTCACCCGGTCCTGCTGGGGGGTGCTGTCGGGACCCCCGGCTGGTGGTGGTGGTGGCTGCGGGTCGTCATCTGTTGGGTTGTGCATCACTGGGGGGGGCAGGAGCCTGTTGAATTGAGGAGAGGGAAGTGTTTGTCAGCACACTACAATGTATGGGTGGAAAGTGTCGCGTGATGTTTCCGTGCCCGTTGTGCTCGTCATCAGCAGGAGTATGAGTGTGGAAGCGGCAACGCCAATTATTCCTGGTGGCAGGAGAATATCGCAGCAACAGGTGTGCAGCACCTGTGACACTGAGAGCACCCCTACACTTTAACACGCCATGCGTACAGCAAATATGCGACGGGTATACTCTCTGGTCTCTGTACTGAGAGTTACGCTGGACGCTGTGGGGTGGGGGACTGGGCAGCTGCCGGAAGGCAGGCCCAGCCCTGTGGCACAACAGTGCGGTGCATCACACCGTGGCGCACGGCAGCTGGAAAGCGGCCATGTCATGGAACGGGGGAAAGAGAAGGCAAGTGGCAGGAGGCGGATGCACCGGCCTCCTCTTGTGCCTCTAGGGCCCTAAGGAGGGATGACCCGCCGGCGCGGTAGTGATGGACAGTGCCGCCAAGTGGTCACCGACTAGGTGCACCAACACTCTCTGAAGGAAAGGGGAAAGCGACTGTAGCCGCTGCCCAAAAGCGCTGATGCACTTGCGGGCTAGTGGAACATCGACACTGACGCCGCGACCAATGCTGTCAACGAGGCTGCCGGTACGGAGGGGGGGGGCTGCAAGTGGGGTGCCATTTGTGCCGCTGCCCTACCGGAGGGGCATACGGCGTGTCGAAGTGTACACTAAGTGGTGCCGCTGTCGAAGTGTCGCCCCCGCTGACGTCCACCTCGTGCACTCTACGACGGAGAATCTGCGGTGCGGGACAGTTGCCACCCTGTCAGCAGCTCGCGCACGGCATGGATCGCGTGTCTGGTGTGGTGTGCTTGGGGACGGCTCACGGGGGGTGCAGGTGAGGCAGTGGTGCTCAGAGGTCGGTGGAGAAGACAGTGTCTTTGGTGTCTGGAGGCAGGACTTCCACCTCGTAGACAACGGCGTCAGGGCCGTCATGTTGTGGGACACGCGCTGTGGTGGGACGCAACATCTCGCGCACAGCGCCCGGCGGTGCCTCCGCCGTGTACAGGCACCGCACGTGCATCGACAGCGCCACACGCCGCAGCGCAAGGCTCGCCTCCACAGCACCGCCTGACGCTGTCACGAAGCGCTGCAGCGCCGTCCCCACAGCCCCGTGCTCGACAGGCCCGCTCGCAATGCCCAGTGTCGCCACCGTCTTCCCTTCACCGTGCTGCAGC
Source organism: Rhynchopus euleeides (assembly GCA_963210315.1). Classification (NCBI taxonomy): domain Eukaryota; phylum Euglenozoa; class Diplonemea; order Diplonemida; family Diplonemidae; genus Rhynchopus; species Rhynchopus euleeides. The sequence goes on along the minus strand of OY723318.1, from coordinate 1,595,978 downwards.
ACGCGCTGGGCAAACCGCAGCGCGCTCTCCGCGTGTGCTGCCCTCACCTTCCCGACGTTCCATCCGATGAAGAAGTTGTTGCCGACAACAGACAGCAGCACACCCCCACTCTGTTCCAGCAGTGGCACTATACACGCCAGACCGTTGCCGATCTCGACAAGAGAAGTGCAGATGAGTGTGGATGCGGCGACTGTTCCATCATGTCGCGAGGTGCTGCGCATCATCACCACAGCATCGCTTCTCTGTGACATGGACCTCACAGTGCCGCTCATCTGTGACACAGATGATGTCAGGAGGGACATTGCAAGGCACGGTGCAGGTGCATGGAGAGGACGACCCTCACGTCCCTGCAGGGAGGCAGGCCACACGCTGCACACAGTCACAGGCTCGCTCACACCTTTCAGGTCAGTAGGAACCGCGTTGCCTGCATATGCACCGACACACCTGGACACGCCACGCACACTTGCCCACAGGTCGGCAGGGACCGCAACTGCACCAGGCACACACGCAGCCTCGAGGCGAGCAGCCACGTTCACAGTGTGCCCGAAGTAGTCCACACGCCCGGTCAGCGTGTTCGTCTCCATCGTCACAGGACCCTCGTTCACACCGACACGCACCGTCAGCCCGCCCCACAGCTCTGTCGGGCTGCAGATCCCAACATCCAGCAGCGCAGCAGGCCACTCCGCCGCAAGCAGGTTCTCCTGCACGTCAAGCCCGAAGCACACAGCCGCGTGTGCATCCTCGAACGCAACCATGAAGGCGTCCCCGATTGTCTTCACCTCGTACCCGCCCCACGCAGACAGCGCAGATCGCATCACCGTGTTGTGCACCACCATCGCCTTCTTCATCGCCTCAGGTGCCACCTCCCAGATCGAAGTGGACGCACGGATGTCGGTGAAGACGAGTGTCACGCGCTCGCTCTTCGCACCGGGTGCGGCAGCAGGCGGCACACAGGGCTGCCCAGCACCATCAGGCGGGTGCTGCTGCTGCTCCAGCAGCACGACAGGGAGGTAGGGGCGGTACGCACGCAGGTTCTGCTCCAGATGCAGCAGCGCAGCACGCATCGCCTCCGGGAGCACGTGGCTGTTGTCCCCGAGGATGCGTGATACGGCGTCCACGTCGTAGGCTGCAAGCAGCGACGCCAGCTCCTCCACAGTTGCGATGGTGCTCTGCATCGCTGCCTGCTCCGACAGCACCTGTCGTGCAAACCCGCGTGTCGCGATGAAGTCGACAAGGAAGATTACAACTGCAACTGCCTGATGCGTCCAGGCAGTGATGAAGCTGCTTGGACAAGGAGGCTTGTCGCAGTTGATTACCGAGTCACTGAAACGCTCTCGACGCACCTCGTAGCTGTATGTCAGAGGGACGTCGTACAGGCCGAAGCGTGTCATACGTTCTGCAGTGAGGATCAGCAGCCACAGCATGACGCAGCACACCACACCAGCCGCAAAGCGGTGGTCGAGACGCATCACGAGGATGAGATCGATGACAGGAACAAATGCTGGCCACGCCACCTGCAGGTCAGCTTGGTAGGGGTAGATGTCAGCCATGCAGATGGCAATGGAGGAGATGACGACAAACAACACCATGAAGGTGTGTGTGTACCTCCTCATGCTGACACCCCACAGCAGTGTCACCACACCGAGGCTGCCAAACACCAAACCGCCGCAGACTCCCAGCTGTAGGGACTCAGAAAGAAGCGGCAGGCCAGAAACGACACCCAAGGCGGCCATCGCCACCGCTGTCTGCAGCAACGTCTCGCGGGAGCGCCTCTCGAATGCATCGGCAGCACCGTTCCGGCTGACGACACTGCGCCATGTCACCATATGCTGCACAGATTGTTGGGTGACGGTCCGTACATCCACACCTGCCTTGTTGTGGCGAGGGGGTGTTCAGTAACCTTAACGCGAGGAAACGGTGCAACAATGGGGGCCCTCGCTACCAAGTGTGACTGAGTGAGAAAAAGTGAGAAGTCAGCCATGTTTGGCTGACAACTGACGACTCGTGACTCACAGTGACTCGTAGCGAGGGCCCCCAATGTGCAGTATTGAAATTCAAAGGCTGAAGTCTTCGTGACGGTGGGGTGGGGTGCTATGCCAGGCATACTGTGTTGACTCAATAGAAGGGGGGGGGGACGCGGTGGGGGTGAAGGAAGGGGTGGGTGGGGCGGAGCACAGCATGCACCCTCTCGAGAGAATCCTTTGCGGCGGGTGGTGCTGCTTGTGGGGTGTCGCTCAGAGTCCACAGCGGATGCGAAACCTTCGGTGTCATGTTTGTCGGTTCGAATCAACTTCCGACACACAACACTGCATCACTTCCCCTCTCGCTGCATCTCCACCTGACAAGCACCTTGTTGGGGGAAGCACAAGTCTCAAATGATTCTTCGTCCATTCTAACGTTGGATTCTCGCACAACGCCGCCACACAGACCTGCATGGCACCTTCTGCTGCCACACTTGTTCGAATGTGTGGCAACAGGGCTCAGCGCCTGCAGGCCTGCCTGACAGCAAGGGTGTGTTAAGGAGGCAACAAGGCCTGCTGGGAGGGGAAGGGTCACTGGGGGGGAGGGCAGGTGGACCCTCGAGGGATAGGAGACTGCATGCGGCGGCACCTGCCTCTGACGTGTGCTGGCACGTGCTGCTGGCGTGTCAGGCGCACTGCGGGTTCTCGACACCCACACGCCGCACCCTCAGCACATACTCGGGGTACACGCTGGTCCTGTCGAACACCACAAACTCGCGGGGCATGTCTGGCACCTCGGCGACGACGCTGTCCGCCATGCGGTGCCCAGCCGTGCACGGGCGGTGCCCTTCGACACAGGGAGGGCGCCTGTCTTTGCGAGTCATGTCAGTGCGTGTCTGCACAGAGGGTGTACCCAGCAGCACACGGCACACGAGGAGGTCGCAGAGGCCGTCTTCTGCAGCAGGCACCATGTACTCGTCAGACTTGCTGGAGTTCTCTGCGAAGTACAGCCCTGCACCGTGCAGGCCCCACATGCACACACGCTCGTCCATGCCCTGCGAGACAACGATGTCTGCAACCTCACGCTTCGTGCCGTGGAAGAGCCGCACCTCGTTGAGCTGCTGCGAGAGTGGGTCCGTGCCCAGCCCCTCGCTGAGGGCGCACAGCGGCTGCACCGCAACGCCCTTCTGCGGCCCGTGCTGCTGCATCTGATCCCTGCGGAACTGGTACTCCTTCCAGAGCGTGGCGTGCTCCACACGCCACACACCCTCCACCGCAAGCCCCTTGTGGTCTGTCCCGCTGTTGTCCCGCCCGTTCCCAAGTTGTGCCACGGTGCAGGTCCCGTTCACCTGCGACTGCATCACAGACCGCAGCTCACGCGTCACGTCGACAAGCACACCACACGCAGAAGGGTCGTGCCAGTGCACAGGCGGCACAAGCCGGAGCGACAGGTCGCTGTGGTGCGCGTTGTGGAAGAAGGGGTCCAGCACAACCTCATCAGCGGTGGGGCGCCCCGCAGCATCCTCGCAGAGCATGCGCACAAGCAGCGCCTCCAGCTGTGCGGGCACCCTTCCGCGCACAGGCGGGGCCGCCTGCACACCGGGCTGCACACAGGCGGTGCGCGGGTGGTCTCCCGACACCACCAGGTCGTAGAGCACGAGCCCCAGGGAGTACACATCAGACGCGAAGGACGCCTTCCCCTCCGCCTCCACCTCGGGCGCCATGTAGCCAGGCGTCCCCTGCACGCGCAGCGTCATCATCCGCGTCCTGGTTGCCGCGTCAGCAGCACGCCTCCCCACGTCCTTGCTGATGTCGAAGTCCCCGAGGCGTGCCCTCCCGTCCCCTTCGAGGAACACGTTCGCAGGCTTCACGTCGCAGTGCACAACCCCGCTGCGGTGCACGAAGGCAAGCCCCTGCGCGACATCGCGCACAACCCTGCACACGGCTGCCGTGCCCTGCTGCCGGATGCGCTGCATGTGCTGCGCCAGGTCGCCCCCAGAGTAGTACGGCATCTCCATGGCCCACCCGACAGGGTCCGTCGTCTCGAACACGCACGTCACCTCCGCCACGCACGGGTGGCACAGGCGCTGCAGCACACGTGCCTCCTGCAGCAGCCGCCCGCTGTGCTCTGGCTTGAACTGCTTCAGCACGCACAACGTCCCGTCCCCACACCTGGCCCTGTACACGGCGTGGTTGCAGGCTGCGGCAGACAGCTCCACACGGTCCGTGTAGCTGGCACGCTCACGCTTGCACAGCAGCCCGCCCCACTCGCGCACCTCCTGCCCCACATCCAGCTCAGGGAAGTAGCGCAACGCGGCTTCAGCGACACGCCGCTCCTGCTGCTCCAGAAGCTTCTGCTGCTCGCACACCTGCCTGCGTGCGGCGGTGACGCGCCCCGCCAGCTCCTCCATCTCCTCCTCTGGAGGAGTGTCGTACTTCTCTGCCATCTCATGGTCGCGGGTGGCGACGAACAGCTGCTTCTGGTCACGGCGAAGTGCCACACGCAGAGCATCCATGTCCGGCACGAGGGCTGCCTTGTCGGGGCGCTTCTCCGCCTCCTGCAGGATGGACTCGCACAGGGCACGCTTGCCCCTGACGGAGGCGAGTGTGGCCAGCCGGGCGCTGCACGCCACATAAGCACGGTCCCTGCAGCCCTGCAGCCTGCCCTCTGCGGCAACCACCTCGTCGGCAGCGGCACGCATCGCGTCCGACGCCTCCCCCAGCTCTGCGACGGTGGCGGCCGTGCGCACCGCAGTGCCCATGCGCTCTGTGCAGGCGCCGTACGCCTCTACCGCCTCGCAGGCCGTACGGTGCGCGGTGACGGCAGCCTCCAGCACACAGTCCACCTGTTGCACGTCCTCGGTGTCGAAGGTGGCGTCACACTCTGCAGCGCGCTGCTGCATGTGCTGCAGCACCTCCTCCTGTATGCCTGCATCGATGAAGTCCGCCAGTCTGCGCGCACACTCGGCCTGCAGCTGGAACGCCGTGTCCCTCTCCGCCACACCGCCAGGCGTGCAGGGGTCCTGCCGCAGCGCACACATTGCACTCCTCAGCCTGCACTGCGACGTGCACAGCTCCGACAGCAGCGCCTTCCCCTCATCCGGCGTCTGCTGGCGCAGCGACACAATCGCACTGCACGACAAATCGTCCTTGATACGGATGATGGCCTCGTGCACAGCAACACTTGCGTCAGTCGTGTTGGTGCTGCTGTCAGTCACAGGCTTGCTTGGACACTTCTTCGACAACATCTTAACAACTCGAGTGAGTGTCTTTTGGTCTAAGGATGCCAGAGTGGCAGGCTGACGAGAGATCATGAGGTCTACCATCTTCACAGCATGCTGCGTGTCGTTGGCAGCGTAATGCAGAGGTGTCCGTCCTGTGAAAGAGTGAGGCAGTGTGGCACAGCACACACGGCACAGGGTGGCGGACTCACGACACCTGCCTCACGAGTTCACCCCCACCGCCACACACAGCCACAGCACAAATCCATAAGATAAAATCCACACAACGCCGGCAAGCGGGACGTTGCATACCGTAGCTGTCCTTCACATTCACATCTGCACCCTGAGCGAACATGAGTCCTACCATCTTCACAGCATGCTCGCTTGTATTCCAGGAAGCGTAATGCAGAGGTGTCTTACCTGTGAAAGAGTGAGGCAGTGTGGCACAGCACACACGGCACAGGGTGGCGGACTCACGACACCTGCCTCACGAGTTCACCCCACCGCCACACACAACCACTGGGACAGGCTGTGGCTGCGGGAAGGTGGCAAACACAGGAACTGTACACACATGCATGAAGACAGGGTCCACCATAATGTAGCACGCCGTCAGCAAGCAGTAGGTTGCATACCATTGTTTGTCTTCACATGCACATCTGCACCCTGAGCGAGCATCAGCTCTGCAATCCTCACAGCATGTTGGCCTCTGTTCGCGGCAGCGTAATGCAGAGGTGTCACACCTGTGAAAGAGTGAGGCAGTGTGGCACAGCACACACGGCTCAGGGGTCAGCAAGAGGCACGTGGCATACCGTCGTTGCTCTGCACATGCACATCTGCACCGTCAGCGAGCATGAGTTCTACCATCTTCACAGCATGCTCGCTTGTGTTGTCGGCAGCGTAATGCAGAGGTCTGTAGCCTGTGAAAGATTGAGGCAATGTGGCACATCATGCAAGAATCGGGAGGGGGGTGACGAACACACCTCTTTCGGTCACATGCACACGGGAGGTGGTCGGTTAGTGTATATCACCCCCGCCAGGGCCACCTGGGGTGACATATACACGGGGGGTGGTAGGTACCCCACCAACATAACTTGCGTGACGGTAAGCGTGAAAAGCGCCCTATCACTTCACAGCTACAACCGCTCTGATGAATTTCCTTTTGTTTGTTGCGTTGAGGCTTCTACACACAAAACCCTGAACTGATCACACCCTGAGCCTGATGAAGGGTGGGGTTAGTGTATAGAGCACGTTTGGTTGCAGCTGTGGTGGGGCGCTTTCCGCTCACACGAGTGTGCTTAAACACATAATCATTCTGTCGCGATAGATCATTCAACACATGCATGAGGGCAGGGGTCCACCGAATGGACGAGTATGTCCCACAACAACGTCAGCAAGCGATATGTTGCATACCGTAGCTGTCCTTCACAAGCACATCTGCACCCTGAGCTAACATGAGTTCTACCATCTTCACAGCATGCTCGCTTGTGTTAAAGGCAGCGTACTGCAGAGGTGTATCACCTGTGAAAGAGTGAGGCAGTGTGGCACAGCACACACGGCACAGGGTGGCGGACTCACGACACCTGCCTCACGAGTTCCTCCCACCGCCACACACAACCACTGGGACAGGCTGTGGCTGCGGGGGTGGGAAACAGAGCAAGTGTGCACACATGCATGAAGGCAGGGAGGTCCCACCGAATGGACGAGTATGTCGCACAACGTCAGCAAGCGGTAGGTTGCATACCAATATCTGTCGTCACATGCACATCTGCACCCTGAGCGAGCATGATTTCTACCATCTTCACAGCATGCTCGCTTGTGTTCTCGGCAGCGAAATGCAGTGGTGTCGTACCTGTGAAAGAGAGAGGCAGTGTGGCACAGCACACACTTGTGCGTCCCGTGACTCTGAATCTCTGGATGCAGAAACCTTCTGAGCGTCCTTCTACCACCATGAGTCAAGCACGCCGCTCCGAACCTCTGAAGAGCATACCATCTGCATCCTTGGCATTCACGTCAGCATGTGATGCCAACAGCTGCTGAAGTGTCTGCACGTCACCCTGCTTAATGGATTCAGCCAGCGGCATTATTTGATGGTCACCTGCACGCACCCTCAATGTTCGTGCGGTGTCGGGATCCTGAAGTCTGTTGATCTGATGTCGTCACCTCAATGCTTGTGCGGTGTCGGTATGCCTGAACGGCTGTGCCCTGTACTCTCTCACCACTCAGAAGGCCCGACCTCTGTGCCCTGTGGTGTGACGGTGCTGGCCTGCATACACACGCCTGCCTATCCGAGGCGACGAACACCTTGCGAGACAAACACAAAAGGCACGGCACAAATGCAGCCTGGCCTGACAGGCAGAGTGCACCCTGTGTGAACATCTTTTCAACGGGTCTTCGCTCTCGGCAAGCTTTCGGGATAGTTGGCGCTTACATCTATAATACGCGTTGCCACACTTCAAGAATCTGTCACTTGCATGCATTGCATGCATCCATTCCAGGGGTTATTTGGCTTCAATCACTGCAGAACAACAACAACAACAAAAACCCCCATTGTTTTACAACACTTCTCTCACCTCACCCCACCCCTGTGTGCGGCGCCTCGGCTGACCTGCCGTACAGAAAGCGCCCTATCACTTCACCGCGGCAACCGCTCTGATGGATTCCCTTTTGTTTGTTGCGTTGACGCTTCTACACACAAAACCCGGAGGGGGTCTTCGCTGGCCGTTATCCTTCGTCAATCTCCGTCAGTTTCCAGCTAATTCAACAGGAAATTCACCAAAATGCACTGACGATCGTTTGCTATGTTGGATTAGCGGACCCGCATCGTACAGAACATCGACGAAAGACGACGCACGAGAACTGATACGCTATCCAAGTCATTAACTAAGTCACACCACACGGGCGCGACCTGCTCCTTTCTTCTGACGATCACCCCGTAGCGAAGACCCCCTGAAATGATAATCACACCCTGAGCCTGATGAAGGGTGGGGTTAGTGGTATAGAGCACGTATATTTGTCTCGACAGTGTCCTGCACCACACACACACACAAGGTGGGTCCCGTGTGTGTGTCCCACCGACCCCCCCACCTGCAGGCAGACACAAATCAAGTGACGGAACGAGCCAGACGAACCCCCACTCTCCTGCTTGGCGTCGTGTGTACCCCAAGTGCCAACACCGCACACCCTGCATTGCAGTTACACTACACTGCAGGAGGGCCGTCTTGCGGCCCTACTACAGGATGCTGCGGAACAGAGCAACAACAGCACATCCCGTGCTCACCAGAGAGTGACTCAGTGGTGGGGTGTGGGCAGCCAAGCAACGTGTATCTTTGCATGTCCTGTGCTCTGTGCTGGCAAGGGTGGCAGAGAGCAGACGGCAGGGCGGCAAGGCATCGCATGCTCAGTCAGCAGGCTGTATGTTGGCGGTGTGCACATGCACCTGGTAGTCAACGCTATTGAGGAAGAGCCACCTGCCACAGGGGCTGAAGGCAGCGCGCTGACACCCAGTCTGGTCAACTGCCAGCTTGAGACGCTGCCCTGTGCTGAGCCGAGACAGAGACAAATAGCCGTTGATGTCGGCAGTCGCAACGAAGTCACACTCCTGTGACACCGCGACAAGAAAGGAGGACCTCGCCCCTCGTGTCGACGTCAAGCACTGGAGTGTATTGGTGCACCACACCTTCACAGTCCCGCTGCCTGAAGAGGACACCAGCCGGTTCTCATAGGGGGTGAGGGCTAGCCCATTCACTCTGTCCGTGTGCCCCGTCAATACCCCAGTGAGGCTGAGTGTGCCCAGGTCCCACACACGGATCGTCTTCTCCGATGTGCTGAAGATGGCTGTGCCTGACACAGCAAGCCCGAAGACGCAGCCTGCGTGACCCTCCAGCACAGCGGTGCACGCACCCTCCTCTACATCCCACACACGCACAGTGTGATCATGTGAACCCGACACGAGACGGTCGCAGTGTGTCCACGCTATACTGGAGACCCACCCTGTGTGCCCCTTCAGGGGGGGTGCCCACTCCCACGTTGTCGTGCTCCATATAGAGACGGGTGCATCCTGAGAGAATGCCGCAATGTACCCGCCGTACCTGGAGAAGACGGCACACGAGATCAGAATTCTATTCCGCTCTTCAGTGGACAACCACTCAAACCTGCACTGCGCTACCAGATCGGCAGTGGTGGTGTCGAAGACGAAGATGCCATCACCGAAGGTGCCGACGCAGCACAGCCCGCCACAGGGTGATAGCGCTATGTATGTGATTATTTGTCGGACTGTGTAATCAGCAGGCGCCTTCACATTGGCGAAGCGTTGGACCAACTGGACATGGTCCCCACCCTCCAGCCGAGTGTCTGCGATGAGCTGCGTGTCGTCAAGCTCGCCCCCCTCCGCCCCGCCCGTGCCGATGCGTGCCGCCAGCACGCCAGCCGCTCTGCCTGTGTCGATACGTCGGCCTGCGAAGATCTCCCCCACCGCGCGTGTCTTCAGATCCAGCACGGTGTCGGTGTCCTCAACACCGACAACGCAGCTCCGCACGCTCGCCGCGTGCCTCACCGTTACCTCCATATCTTCCGTTCGTGCTGTGTGCAGCTGCACAGCGTGTGCCTCTGCTGGGAGGTGCTGGTGTGTCAGGCAAGGCATTTGTTTCTCATCAAAGCACACCACACCGAGCTGGAAGGGAAAACAACACACAGCGCCAGCAGTGGCAGGGTCACGGTATTTGGGTGTGGGGTGCGTGGGGGGACGGGCAGCCACACAATGTATGTCTTTGCACATCCTTGCCTGCCGTCATCTGAGTAGCCTGTTGTGAGCGCAAGGTGTACCCTTTTGTTTGTGCGACTCGTCAGGTCGTCGGTGTGGCTGAGGGTCCCCCAGGCCCCACGACTGCGCGAGGGGCGAGGTTAGTGTTGGGTTGGGGAGTCGCTCGGGGCGGCAACGCAACGGAGGGGGGTGGGGGGCGGGGGGTGGGCTACGGCTGTGTTGAGAAGAAGTGGCGAGAAAAAAGAGCATTTGGCTTCTCGGCGTCCCGGGCAGGGGGGGCCCCTCCCCCCAGCCGGCACAGAGGAGTCCAGAGGGAGTCCAGGGCCCCCAAAAGGAAACTGTACCCCACTGAGGGGGGAGGGGGGCTGCCCCCCCCCCCCCCTTCCCCCCTCACTTCTTCTCACCAATGTGGTGGCACCGGGTAGTGAAGGCACCCGCCGCTCCCTGAGGGTAAAGAAATACCGTATACGTAAATATTTTGGAACGTAAATATTATGGAACGTAAATATTATGGAACGTAAATATTATGGAACGCTGGTGGGTTGGCGTTCCAGATTTTTTTCGTTCCATAATATTTACAGGGCTTTCTGCGACTCGGGGACTTGGACCAGGTGATCGGACGGCGTACAGAGTCCCTGACGAGACCTACTCGTGCACTTTTCGCGCGATTCCTGACGCAAGCCGTCCTCACCACCGAGTGGCCCAACTGGCCCTGTAAATATTTTGGAACGTAAATATTATGGAACGGACCGGCCAAAAATGGGCCCGTTCCATAATATTTACGTTCCATAATATTTACGTATACGGTATACCACACCAAACCGGCCTGCGTGTGTGCTGTGTGTGTGTGTTTTGAAACCAGAGTTTTGCGTCGCGTGCTTTTTTTTGCTAGGGGGTAGGTGGGCCACGCCGTGTTGTCTGTGTGTGTCTGTCGTGTTTTCATTCTGTTGTTTTGAATTGGATGTGTTCTTTTTTGTGTCGGGGGGTGGGGGGGAGGGGGGCCCTCGCTACCAATACACAGCTTGCCAGCAGCTCGTCAGTCAGTGAGGGGGAAGTGGGGCTGCTGCTGCCCGCTTTTCCTTCACCCAGTCACATCTGGTAGCGAGAGGGCCCACCCCTTTTGTTTGTTTCACAACAATAATCTCACCCCTCCCCCCCTCTGCCGCCAACACGGGTGGGGGTGAGGGTGGGGGCGGGCGGGGCCAGGGGTTTCGCTAGCACCGAAAACCGGTGCTTTGCACCAATTGTTTTTTTTCTGGGGGTTTTTCGGTTTTTCGGAATGTGCAAAGCACCGCCCTTGGGAGCGGTGCTTAGCACCGTTTTTGTTTTTTTTTTACGCACACGACTTTCGCGCGGAAAGTGTCATTCAGCTCTGCCAAACGTGCTCTACACACCACCCCCTTCATCAGGCAAGTGGGTTTGTAAGTGTGTGTGGAAGCGTGGTGTGGAAGCGTCAACGCATCAAACGAAGTATCAACAGTAGAGAAAGAGCGGCAGAGTTGAAGTGACACTTTTTTCCCCGATTTTTTTTGGTGTCACCCAGGGACCGGTGATCTCCTGCTGGTCGGGCTGCGAAACAGCGAAGCCTACTTACGAGCATCGCAAACCCGAGGGAATCCCGACTGCCCGAGACTGCAATGAACAGATGTTCACTACCGTGGCCTCCGGCGGCTGGGGGGCTCTGCCCCCCAGACCCCCCTGTGCCGTGTGCCTGTCTACGAGATCGCCACCACCTTGCGTGGATGCGACGGCAACATGTCGAGAAAGGGGCGTCGTTGGACAAAACGACCCCGAAACCATTCGAATCGGGGGTCAGTGACCGTACACTCGTGTAGGTACACCGATGGTACACCGCGCTGCGGTGTACCATCAGTACACCTACACGACAGCAAAGAGCGGAACGTGTGTTCGCGTGGTGCGTCCCGATGGGGTGGGGATTTTTCGGTGCAAAGCACCACCGCGGAAAGTTTTTTTTTCCCCCTCTGATTTTCGGTTCGAAGAGCACCGCACCGATATTTTTACCGCCTGACCCCCCCGGTGCTAGCGAAAACCCTGGGCGGGGCACGCGTTTTTCTTCTCCTTTTCTTTCTGGACACAGCGGGGAAGGTGTGTCAACATAAGCCAGCATGCCACCCCCCCACAGCAAACCCTCGACCTCCCAGCCAGGGGGTCGGGGTGGGGGGTGTGGGGGGTGGGGGTAGTTTAGTTTTGAAGAAACGCCGCCCTCCTTTTCGCTCCAATGTAGACCCTTCGCTGACGCCCCTGTCCAGCAACTGTGGGAAACAACAGTTGTTCCGGGCTACTTTTTGTTGAGAGCGCACGTTGTGTCTCAAGGCTGTGTTGGGGCCCTGTGAAGAAGTGACATGGAGGTGCTAACCCTAAAGCTTCAGTCATACGATTTTTCAGAACACTACAATGTGGGGTCAGTGAGGTCAATGGAATCTCCAGAAAAAAATAATCTGCCCAAACCAAGGTAGTGCCAGCCAAAAAGATAAGGCGTTGTTTGTGCGCCAAACACCCAAAGCGCTGCCAACTATCTTTTTCACTGTGACAAGCTTTCTTCTTGTTGTGTGTGAAAAATTTTCGAAAAAATGAAGAACCCCCCGAGTGCTGGAGGGGGCCGTTTGCGCCACCCATGGGGGTGGACCATGAACTTGCCGACTAGTGTCCACAGCTACCGGTAGACCCGGAGCCCCCCAGCCGCCGGAGTTGTCCCTTGCGGTGTAACTGTTCTGTGTGAGCTGCCGTCTTGCTGAGCCTACGAGGGTGGTCTGAATTCCATTCGCTGTGCACCCAAAGGGCTATCTACGAGGCAGGCATACGGCACAGGGGGGTCTGGGGGGCTGAGCCCCCCAGCCGCCGGAGGCCACGGTAGCGAACATCTGGCTCTGAGCGGGGACAATATCCGGGTTTTGGCTGGAAAACCCCAGGTTTGGGCTGAAAAAAACAGGAAGAAGGGGGTGGTTCCAGAGGACCCATCCTCATCCCCCACTTGAAAAATAATCCAGGTAGTGCCGGCAGGTCGTGCCGGCACTACCTTCCCATTTTTTCGAAATTAATTCAGCCCAAACCATGCACTACCTGTTTGGCAGGCCTGACTACACTGTGTGGGGTGGAAAGTGCCACGCGCGTTGTTCGTGCCCTTGTGCTCCCCACTCACGGCACCATCATCAGCAGGAGTGTGAGTGTGGAAGCGTCAAAACGCATCAAGCCTTCGTTTCCTCGCCATCCATGTTTGATTGCAAGAGTAGGGAGGCCAGCAACTTCAAGCGCGCCGTGAGAACAACCAGTCTCGCAACAGTCTCACAAATAAACACCAGCCCACCCCACCCCACCCCGATGTGCAGCACACGTTTGACGGAATAGTAAATCAGAAACAATTTCTTCAGGCCGAATCTGATCCAGAGAATGTATGAGGGTTGTGTCTGTTGGGGGGGGGGGGGGAAGGGTGGTTGGGGTGTTCCGGGGGAGAGGTGGGAGAAGAAGAATCAACGAGGCCCCCCCCTCCCCTCCCCCCTCCCGCTTGGTTGGGTGTTTGCCAATTGCCAACTTATTGGCATCGAACTGCCTTGTCATTGAACATTTGAAGCCAACCGGGGCCCAGCGGGAGGCATATTTTTTTTGAAAAAGGAGGCAAGTTACCGGAGTGTTGTACAGTACAAGAGCCGGGCGTTCGGCTGGGTGAATGGGAAGGGGAAGGGGGAAGGTGAAGAAGGTGGAGACGGGGGGGGGGGGTTGGGGTCGGGGTGGGGGGGGTTGATTATCTCGTGTAGTGGTGGTCCCATCTTCTGCGTCAAAACCGCACTGTGCTGCGGTTCCGATGCCACAAGAGGCTTCACTCTTGTTGCGTGCGTTGCCAGGGGGGTAGGGAGTAGCAGCCCCTGCAGCTCAGGCCCGCAGTGGGATCGTCAGAGTATTCCGGTGCCCCCACCATCAGAGAGAACAAAGCCGCAAGGAGGCTGCCTGCCTGGTCACATTCCGCGCGTGTGTGTTTCGATGACACACTATACCAAAAAGAGCGGCGGGGGGGAGGGGGTGGGGGAGCGGGGGGCGTTTTTGTTTTAACAAAAGTGACGCTGTCCGTCCCCCACTTGGGGCTTGGGCTTGTGTGTTGACGCTTCCACCACACCACACCACCCCCTGAGGGTGAAGGGTGGTGTGTGGATGCGGAGGGCGCAGGGTGACATTGGGTGAAGTCGCCCCGACACCGCCACACACATTCAAGGAAGGGAGGTGTATGTCTCCGAACACCTCTTTTGGATTTGGGGTCAGCACGTTTGCAGCGTTTGCTCGCCTGTTTGAGCGTGCTCACAACTGTGGCACGGCGCTTGCTCTGCATTGTTGCAGGCACCGGATCATACGCTGGTCGTGCAAACTGTTGGTGTAATTTGTCGGATCGTTTGTTCTTTTTTTGAAATGGCCCTCACACTGAAGTGTGCCGAAAAGGGGAACGCCGTTCAGATCCAGCCCCCCCCCCCCCCACCTCCCATCTCCCTCAGCCCAAGACGCAGCACGAGACGACGAGCGACACAATGAGGGTGGGCGGCCTTCCTTCTGGTGGCCCACATACATACATACAAACAACTACGTTTGCTTCTTCTGCACTGCCCGACACACGTCTTCCCGCGGGCCGGCCGGCACACACAGAGGGGAGAAGGTGGCGGTTGGGCCTTCGAACCGTGCATCAAAACTCTGTCAGTTTTGACACCACTACAGAGATTGCGATAGCCAATACCGAGGGAGGAGGGGGGGGTGGGGGAGGGCAAAGCTGTGAAGAAGATTCGCTTCTTTTTCTGCATGAAACAGAGCGAAGTCCATTCACCCCCACCCCCCCCAACCCATGGCAGTTCGAGAGAAACACGTTGCTGCTGGCTGTGAAACGCCGCTCCGGAAAAGCAGGGCCTTTTTTCTTCAAATTATGCGTACCCCACACCCAACACGACATGTGCGCATGTCTCCGGGTCTCCCCCCTCTCCGTGCATTTCCCCCGTAAGTTACAGCAACCCTGAAACAGGAGGAAATCCACGTTAACGAGGGCCCCTGACAGCCCCCCTCTTTCCAGGCAACTAAAGAGCGCTTCTCACATCACCCGCTTCTTCTTGCATGCACTCCACCAACAAAAAGCCCCCCCTCCCTCCCCTCCCCACTCCTCAAAGCAAAGGCGAATGTTCAAACTTCAAACTGGTTAAAATACAAGACACCGCCAGGCGGGGGCGGGGTCGGCATGGCATCTCGCAACCCACCCACACCCCCACCCCCCAGTGTCGGTGTGTGTATGTGTGTTGAAACCAATTGTAAAGCGGTGTCTGGCTAGCGCAACCTTTCTCGACAGAAGCACCTCCGGTGTGTACGTGTGTGTCACCACACCCATCCCCCTCCCCTCCCCCCTCCCTCGCAATGCCCTCAGCACCATCAGCCCTGCACAGCAGGCGCACGGCCGAAGTAATGCAGGCCGAGGCACCAGGATACGAAGGATATGCACACCAGGTCCTGGGAACGGAGGAGCGGGAGGAAGAAGGAGGCAACGTCTGTCTCGTCCCAGGCAATGCCGGTAGCCTCGGAGTCGAGGGGGTCCTTGTTGGCCATGAAGGAGGCCACGCCTGTCACGATGGCGACCCGCGCGCGGGAGTTGAGGTGTCCCCAGGTCCGCATGGTCAGCATGATCATGATGACGGAGAATTTGCTCGTCTCAAAGTCGGGGGAGAACAGCAGGTGGCTCACGTCGTGCACGACATCCTGCGAGGCCAGCACCGTGTGGCACTGCGGGTGGGCCAGCAGGTTGAACATGTTGCCCAAAACGTTCTGCACCATGTCCTGCGCGGCCCCCCCGCCTGCCCCGTCTCCGGGTGTGCGGTGTATGGTGCGGTGCACCTGGGCTGCGCAGCTCTGCAGAAGCTGCACGACGAGGGCATCGGGGAGCATCAGCGCGGAGGGGCCCAGCAGGTTGAACAGCGCCTGGAACACCTCCATGCGCAGCGCGTCCGATGTGTCGGGGGCGCCCGCGAGGTAGACGAGTGACTCGACGTTGCAGTCGCCCCGCTTCACGAAGTTGCACCCCACCTTGCGCTTGCACCGCGCGATCTCCAGAACCGCCTTACAGTAGCCGATTTTGACAACGTCGCTCTCCGGGCAGGCCGGACTGAGCAGGTCGAAGTAGGGGTTGAGCGGCAGAGGCATCTCCAGTGCGAGTGTGAGGTCCATCTTGACGAGAAGCTCGCTCATTGCGGCATGGGTCGTGAAGGCGAACGGCTCGCTGGAGTCGATGTCGACGCGCGTCTCGGAGACAAGGTCTGTGGCATTGAGGGAGTCGCGGACAGACACCGTGCAGTATGCCCCGTAGTAGTGTTGTGCGGAGCGCGGTGTCCACAGGTTTGTGGTCCACACGCGCAGCGTGCCTGGCTGGCAGGTCGCGTCGCCCCCCGCGCTGGCGTGCGACGGCAGCGGGACGGGGCTGCCCAGGTCGAACTCCATCTGCCACATGATGGGGTCGCCGAGCGCGTCCTCCGCAAAGTCGAACACCCTGCTGCGCACCTTCAGAGCGTCGGCGGGGATGGGGAGCGGGACGCGCCAGAAGACCGTGCAGCAGCCGTAGGCAGGTTTGCGGGCCACCCGCACCCTCACGTCCTGCTCGTAGAGAGAGATGTACCGCTTCCACGACGCGGGCTCGACAGGGGGCAGGCGCCACCCGGAGCTGTGGACGTTGCGCATGAAGGCACGCCTCCACAGGTTAGCAGCAGCGACGTGGCGCCGGATACCACGGCTCACCATCTCCAGTGCGCACAGATCGGCGTGCGTCACATATTCGAGGCACAGCGTCGCCACGTTGCTGTCCAGCCCCAGCAGCCGTGAGGGGGGGCTATCGCCTAGAAGCTCCGTGTCGGACGCCATGGTGTGGCGCACCCCTTTCCAGGCGGCCCTGTGTTCCTGTGGTGTGCCTCTAGGATCTGTGGTGGCTAAAGTGTAACACCGGACTGCAAAGAAGATCCACGGTCAGTGCGTCGGGATTGGGGGGCCGGGAAGGGGGGAGACGCACGACTACTGAACGCGCTTTCCTGAGCAGAAGGGCATTTGTACTCAGGCCCCCCCAGCCTCTCCTCGTTTTGCATGCATGTGCGGAAACACAGAGCCGGAGGCAGAGACTGAGAGTCGAGCAAAGATTGTGGCTTTCTCCGGAATACACACCAACCCCCCCTCCCCCCCTTTCCCCCACAATGGGCCACATGCACACCAAAAGGACTCCCCCGGTCTATGAAGTGGTGTTGAGTGGAGGGGTCGCACGATCCAGCTGAAGGCACAGAAAGTTTCCCCCCCACCCCACCCCACCCCACCACACTTGATTCACTTCATGGCATGGGCGGCAGGCCTTCCCAGAGGGCCCGGGCGTTGGTGACCTGCGCGGGGGGGGGCACCACTGGGTTTCTTCGGGCGCTTCTTCTTGTCCTGCGCGTCGGTGCGGCGCAGGCGCTGCAGCTCCCTGTTGCGTATCTGCATGCGCGACTCGATCTGCGACAGCTGCTGCATCATCGTCACCCTCTCCGCGCTGGTGAAGATCCTCTTCCGGTGATCCCGCATCATCCCCGGGAACTCCGCCCGCGCATCCCGCTCCCCGCGCAGCAGCACCCGCCTCGCCCTGTCCTCCTCACGCACCTTCTCCAGCAGCGCCCGCCGCTCCGCCGACAGCCCCTCGCCGCGCCCCACACCCGCCGCCACCGCCACCATTTCTTCCTCCTCCTCCTCTTCTTCCTCCTCCTCCTCCGCCGCGCAGCTGATAGATCCTGCAGTCCCCTCCCCCGCAGCGCTATCGCTGGGGGGGCACCCACTCCCACCAGGCGTTTGCACTTGCAGCTCCTGCAGCTCCCTCCCCACAGCCGCTGAGGGGTGCAGAGGCACAGGAGGTGTCGGGATTTGAGCCGGAGGTGGGGGTGGCGGGGGTGGGGTTTTCGGGGAGTAACCCCACCGCGCCGCAGCGGCTGCATCGGCAATCAGGGGCTGTGAGGTGAGGCCTGCCGGTGGTGGGGGAACGTCACCCCCCGCTGCCTTCAGGAGGGGGCGTGTCGGGAAGCCGAGGGGGGTTTGGTGATATGTCTGGGGGATATCCGCAGCACCTCCTCCTCCTCCTCCTCCACCCCATCCCACCGACTGTTGCAGAGAACGGCGCGGATCGATCAAGGGATTCGGGGACACCCCCACAGAGACCAGCGCTGCATCGCGGAGAGCCTCCAGCGACACCACCGGCACCCCCTCCCCCGCAGCAGCAGCAGCAGCAGCAGCATCAGCACCCCCTGCAGGAACACCTCCCCTTCCCCCCTGCTGCTCCGCCACCGCCACCTCCTCCTGAACCTCCACAACCCCACCTCCACCCTCTCCCCCACCGCGCTCTACGCGCTCACCCCCATCTTTTTCTTCTTCTTCTTCTTCTTCTTCCTCCCCCACCTCCCCCCTCTGCTCAGAGGCGGCGGCGGCGTCGGAGGACGAAGAGGAAGAAGAAGAAGAACGCCGTGATGGATCTCCCTTTGCCGCTTCTGCCGCGGCAGCGCCGGTGGCACCCCCGGAGGGGGTAGCGGCAGTGCCGGGGTGTGCCGGCGGTGTGGGTAGGGTCGAAAGAGGGTACGGCGTCCCAAGCGCCGCTGTATATGCCGCAAACGGGGTGGGTGGAGAGGGTTGTGGGACCTCGGAGCCCTGCCCAAAGTATGCTGCCAGGTCGTTGAGCAGCTTGACCCCGCTGTGGCGGGGCTGGCAGGCGAGAAGGCGGAAGAAGAGCGGCTCCGGCAGAGGGTAGGCGAAGGACTCGAGGATGACCCGGAGGACTGTGAAGTTGGCGGTGCGGATGAGGGGCGTGTTGGTGCTGTGCACGCAGATGGCGGCGCCGGGGGTTGGGAACGAGATGAGGAGGTCGGGTAGGAGGGGGCTGCTGCTGTGGCGGGGCAGCAGAAGGGTGGCGCCGGGGATCAGCCCGGCAGCGCCGAGCACCTCGAGGAGGAGGGCCCCGCTTGCGATGCGGTCACGTGACTCATGTGAGGCTGCAGCAACGCCATGCCCCTCGCACCAGTTGAGGCACGTCGCGCTGAGGCGCATGTGCCAGTCCTGCCTGGGGTGGGGTGGGGCTGGGATGGGCGATTTGTGACAAGGGTCCATGCATCGTGTATAAGACGTGGAAGTATCCTGAGATATGCTTCGTCGCTGGTAACGGGGTAATGGTGGCGAGCAGAGATGTGCGTCTGGCAAGTCGACATCGGTGACCTGTGTGCAGGGGTCGCGTCGCTGTGGTGGGCGGAGGAGGAAGATGGGCACACCGCATGGCAGACCTGCAGTTGCAAAGCAGGTCGGGCGTGGGTGGAAACCCAACAGCCACCAGGCGGCACAGCGGCAGCAACACGAGGCTGGCCTGACCTGGGACCTGTCGGACTGCAGAAGAATGATCCACCTGAGCTAGACCCTCTGATAGTGTTGCCTGGTCGTTGACAGGAACAAACATGATCACGTATCACACCATCACACGAAGGGCTTCCTGAGACGCTGACTGCAGGGTGGCGGACAAGGCTTCGTGCTTGTCACCCGCCAACTCGAGGACAGCGTCCATGTCCTCCCCGTTCAGGTGTGCAGACACAGCTGCGTTGTATTTGTACCACTCGGAAGAGCGGTACTTCAGTTCGTACATCCACTCCTTGGGAGTGGGAGGCTGCTCCTCAGCAGCACCAGCAAGCACCTCGTACATGCTCTGTGCATCTTCTGCCACCTCGAGAGGCACTTCCCCGTCCTTCTGGTGCATAGGCTTCACGATGAAGACACGCAAGGGCACGAGGCGCATCTCGTGTGTGCACTCTGCGTCCTGCTGGCATGTCTTGTTGCACACCAGTGGCAGGCCCACAGCAGAACCTGCACGTTCCATCGCGTGTGCCTGTGCAGGCAGCACACCGACCACCGAGAAGCGCCGCATGTCTGCACACCCGATGTCCCCGCAGTGTGCTTTGCCCGTCACTGCACCGGCATTGGTCCGCACAGGAAGCTCACCGAAGACGACACCCTTCGCAGCACGCAGCGCTGAGTTGGCATGCAATGTGCACTTCCGTGACGCGTTGAAGGAGCACCACATGCCGTCACCCATAAACAGGTCGACGAGGCCCGCATGCTGCTCGACACACTGCAGGGTGGCAGCGAGGGTGGCTGAGAAGGCTTGTTCGAAGGTGCGTCGTCCTTTGTCCTTGTCGTGCAGCAGCTCCGCCGACCTCCTCAGGTTGACGTCAAGCAGAGTCACGTTCTTCCACACCACTTGGCGTGCAAGGGACAGCTCATCCGCCACATTGGCGGCTTCGCTGAGAGAGCGCGTCAGGCTCTCGTCGTCTGAGAGTGTGTCCACGTTGTCGTCCATCCACTGGTCGCACGGGAGGCAGGACCTCGGGAGGTAGGAGCGGTACGCACGCAGGTTCTGCTCCAGATGCAGCAGCGCAGCACGCATCGCCTCCGGGAGCACGTGGCTGTCGTCCCCGAGGATGCGTGACACGGCGTCCACGTCGTAGGCTGCCAGCAGCGACGCAATCTTCTCCACAGTTGCGATGGTGCTCTGCATCGCTGCCTGCTCCGACAGCACCTGTCGTGCGAACGATCGTGTCGCGATGAAGTCGACGATAAACACAGAGAGCGCTATCATCTGGTAGGTGACAGTGCTCGATAGGTATGCTTCGCAAGGAGGCCTCTCGCAGCTGATCATCTTCCCGAAGGTCTCCCTCCGCACCTCGTAGCTGTCCGTCAGAGGGGCGTCGTACAGCCCGAAGCGTGTCATGCGTTCCACGAAGGTGATCAGCAGCCACAGCACCACGAAGCACACCATACCAGTCGCAAAGCGGTGGTCGAGACGCATCACGAGGATGAGATCAATGACAGGGACAAACATCGGCCACGCCACCTGCAGATCAGCTTGGTAGAAGTAGATGTCAGCCATGCATATCGAGAGGGAGGAGGCTGCAATCAAGGGAACCATAAACCCTTGTGTGTAGCGCCTCTTGCACACGCCCCACGCTACTGTTCCGACAGCCGCGCCGCCCAGAATAAACGCGCCGAACAGGCCAAGATGCACCGACCCTGACAAGGCAAAGAACATAGACAGCGCTGCAAACGTTAGCAACCCGGCACATGTGAGGAGGAGGGTCTCCCGATTGCGCATCTCCAGAGCATCAGCAGCGCCGTCACGGCTGACAACGCCATGCCACCACCCCATGCCGTGTGTGGTGCGCCGTTGTATCGCGCACCTGCCGAGCACACCTGGGTGGGTGGGTGGGTGAGGTGCTGGGAAGGCATACCCGCGAGAGGCACAAAACCATGCTGGGTGTGGGTGTGGGTGTGGGCTGTCTCGGCGCTTTTACAACTCGCCACACACCTTTTTGTATTGTAGTCTGGGGGTAGCGTTGCTGGCATCGCAGAGTGTCCCCTCGAGCCCACCCCGTGAGAAACCGGGCCCGCTATCCTACTCCTGCTCTACACGGCACTGAGTTGGCCCCACACTCGAACCCGGGTGGGGCCTCCGCTGTGACGTAGAGATGGGCGAGGGTGGGCTATGATCCGCGCAGCATCTCCCCACACTAAACGTGGTCCCCACACACACACACCCACACAGAGCCTGGGACGGTTTTCCAGCGGTTGGGTTGAACAGTGCCCCTCCGCACCCAGAACAGGCAGACCTTTCATTCTTATTTTCGGGTTGTGAGTCGTTGCGTGTCTTCTTTTTCCTTTTTACCCCCCTGCGTGGCTCCGCTCAGGACTTGATCACCCTGAGTTCCAAGGAAGCTGGTTCACGCTGATGAGTTCGGCCAGTGGAAGGAGTACGTGAGTACGAACGAAACTGGGGCCACGTAGGGGGTAAGCCTCACGAAGTGTCGGACGTGAGGGGGGGTGCTTCTGTCGAGAAAGGTTGTGCTAGCCAGACACCGCCTTAAACCTGGTTTCAACACACACACACACACCCGAGTGGGGCCTCGGCGGTAACGTAGGGTGGGATGGGGGTGGGCTAGGACCCGTGCAGGGTTGCCCACCTAAAAAGTGATCAACACACACACACACACTGGAAGCCGGAGCTTCACACACCTCTCCAGGGCTAAGGGGTGAAAACAGTCGCGTGAGCAATCGTGAGCAATAGCGACAAAATCCGATCCGGCAAGGCAGTGTGGGTGGAAAGTGTCACTGCGCTTTGTTCGGCACTTTTTGCTTTGGTTTCTTTTTTTAAGCACACTCGTGTGAGCGGAAAGCGCCCCACCACAGCTGCAACCAAACGTGCTCTATACACTAACCCCACCCTTCATCAGGCTCAGGGTGTGATCAGTTCAGGGTTTTGTGTGTAGAAGCGTCAACGCAACAAACAAAGGAAATTCATCAGAGCGGTTGTAGCTGTGAAGTGATAGGGCGCTTTTGCGTTGACGCTTCCTCTTCGGTCAGTCGTAGTGTTCACTTCTACGTGTTGATGATTCTCGATATTTGCGTTGACGCTTCCACACTCACACTCCTGCTGATGATGGTGTCGTGAGTGAGGAGCACAAGGGCACGAACAAGCACGCGACACTTTCCGCCCACATCGAAGTGTGCTGAAAAAGTGTCACTGCGCTTTGTTCGGCACTTTTTGCTTTGGTTTCTTTTTTGCGTTGACGCTTCCACACTACCCTCGTCCGAGGGGCGCTGTTGTGGAAGACAGCGGTCTGGTTGGCTGCATTTGGTCTAAGGGTGTGACATCGAGTGAGATCGGCGCCGGATGGACGACCCCTCTCGTATAGCAGTCCGCGCGTTGCTCTGTCGTCGGGACCCACACCGCATCCAGCGTGAGATTCTTTGCCGTCGCAGTGTTCACGATGTGTTGTAGCAGGATATTTCCCCGAAAGTTGCTGCAGTGTCCCTTTACGAGGCAGTGCACCAACGGCAGGTTGTCGATGTAGCAGCGCACTGTGCACCCGCTCGCGATGATGAGTCTGAGTCCCTGTCGGGCCGCGTAAGCCTCCTTCAGGAAGATGTGCGCCCCGCGTTCCTGCTCGGAGAACACTCCCTGCGACACCCTCTCTGACGTCCCCTCGATCGCGATCGCCGCCCACGCTGTGCTCGACGCGTCGCTCCAGACCGAGGCGCCTCGTGTGTGTGGCACACATGTCAGCCAGCTATTCTGTTCGAGGAAGGACATCCGCAGGCGCAGCTCGTGCCGCACCGAGGGTGGTACCACCGCCTTTAAGTCCCACTTTCCCTTATCTTCCAGCGTTGTCCGGGCAATCCTCCTGATGTAGGACAGCATCGCTGGCGCGAAACAGAGCGGGCTGCGCGTCACGTAACTCTGCCACACCACACTACCGAAAATCTTGAAGGCGCGCCTCGGCGTTACGTCTCCTGCGATCATCTCGGCCAGCTCCAAACGATCGGCCAGCTTTCTCACCCACGCCGGGTCCATCCTCAATGAGTGGGTCAGCAGATCAAAGTCAATCCCGAACGCCACGAAACGCTGCGTCGGGGCGCCGCACTGCGTGTCGTCCATGTTCAGCTCCACGTTGCAGGCTTTGCACCGCCCCAGGAAATCCCGATACCGCTGATTTTTTTTTCTCGCTGATCTGCCTCTGCGTGGCTCGACGCTACGGTGCAAAAATTGTCGATCCACACCTCGCCGTGCGGCTGCGGGAGAAGCACCCGCGCGCTCCTGTGCGCAATAGCTGGGGAGTACGACCAACCCATGCACAGTACCTGCAGGCGAGCGTCGACGAAATCGTTCCGCTTGTCACCGATACGCACCCCGAAGAACTTCTGTATATCCTCCGCCACCGGGAACTGGTAGAACCAGCTGCGCGCATCGGCCAATACAACCCAGTCAGCGTTAGCCAGGCTCTGGGCCACTCTCGTGATGGAATTTAGGCGCATGTCGGGCGGGGGCTTCATCGCCTTGTTCAGCGTCCTGGCGTCCACTATAAACCTGAGGCCCCCGCTCTTTTTGGCCACGGTGTAGGCCGGGTGGATCAGCGTTGATTCTTCTTGCACCAAGACCCCGTAGTCCTCCAGCTGCCCGAGGTGCTGGAGCATGTGTCTGGACACCTTTCGCTTCTCCCTCGCGAACGCCCCTTCACGCCCCGGCAGCAGTGCCTCGCGGAACACCGCCGTGTCCGTTATCATGTCGATGACCCCGTCCAGCTCGCCGTCCGTGTCGAGTTGTCTCAATGCCTCGATGTCCAGTCGTGTAGTCCCGATGGGGGCGAGCTTCTGATGTTGTCCCGTGTCCCCCTGCTCGTGTGGTCGAACAGTCGTGTCCCCCAGAGGCACTCCGATCTCTTCTCCGTATATGTGTTCCACTGCCGGCCCGTAGTCCGCGTCCTCCTGTCCGCTGCTCCAGTTTTCGTAGCCCCAGTCTCCCTCCACCGTCTTTCGCTGTGGCACCCGTGGTGGTGGAAGACGCCCTCGCTCGTCGTCGTCATCCGGTGTCGCGTCGTACATCGGGGCTGCGGCTAGAAGCCGCCTCATCTTCTTTTGCATAGGAGGGAAATGGGATGCCACGATGTCTCCGTCGCGACGCCGCCGCTTTGCCCTGCGCTTTTTAGACCTCACCAAGCCAGTCGGCTCGACACTGCCTCGGTCTCTGTGATCCGAATGTTCTCCGCCGCGTCGATGTAGCGCATCACCCCCTCTATGGTGCTGTGTCGGGACAGCAGCCTGATCTCTTCTAGCGGCAGCCCAAGCCTCGCGAGGTGCGTCAGTGCCCCCCGTCTCAACGAGTGTGGTGTCAGCGTCAGCTTCACCCGCTTCACCGCCGCCGCTATGGATGCATAAGTCACAGTCTGTGGAAATACCTTTTTCTCCCGCGAACGCGCCGTCGTGCGCAGGTGCTCTGTGAGAAGCTCGTAGTAGCGTCGAGGCATTCGCAACCCTGTCATCCGTCCGACTCTGTATGAATCGGACTTCGACTGCGTCCACCGTACTGCCACCTGTCCGTTCCCCATCGGCTTGACATCGTCCCTGTCCAAACGCAGGACATCTGAGCTCCGAGCTGCCCCCGCCCACATCAGACTCAGCGCGATCTTCACCACGTCCCTGGGCTCTTGCTGCATGGCTTCCTTTGCCTCCTCTCGCGTTGCGGGCACAGCGTGTTTCTGGGGTTTCAGTGCCCCTCTCCGCTTTAGCGCTCTCCTGAAGTCCCGCAAAATGCTGCTGTGTTCGAGGTGGATGCCGGCGAACCTGCGGAGCGCCGCCACCAGGTTGTTGGTGTACTGCAGCGCCGACTGCACTGACAGCCCCTCCGCCTGGAGGTGTGCCATCCACAGCATCACGCCTTCGTCGTGCGACTCGACACACTCCTTTTCCTGCCACACTTCCAGGAAATCCCCGTACCGCTCCATGGTCCGCGACAGTGTTTTCCAGTAGTTTGGGGAGAGTGCGTCTCCCAAGATGCCCCTCAGCGTCGCTCGCACCACGTTGCGCGCCTTCTCGGTCAGTGGGGCTTGTGTTTTCTTCTTGCGTCCCGTGCTTTTGTTGCTCCTTTCTGTCGGTAGTTGGCGGTGCAGGGTCTGAAGAGGTAGGGTTGGGCGGGCGGGTGTTTGCTTGAGTCATTGCTTTGATCCCTTTGACCCGGTGTGCCCCTTCCCCCTTCCCTTCCCCTTTCCCGACGGTGTGTGATACGGTTCGTAGCGCCAGTCTCGCTGTTGAGGAAAAACGGCTGAGCGGGACCTCTCCGCTTGCTCCTCCCGCGACGCTGCATCCACGGCGTCCTTCACAAATTTGTGGTGTAGAACAGCGGAGAAACCCGCGAACCCCGCATCAAGGCATTTCTGCTCGTACACCCCTCGGGCCGTTTTCCCCCGCACCACCGTCAGCGCCGACAACCTTGCCACTGCGTGGTGCAGGCCCTTGCGGTGAGCCTGGTTCAGCCCGGTGCTGTTGACGAGGAGGAGGATGTTGTCCAGAGTCTCGAAAGCCCGCTTGAGGTGATCCAGCCAGTCTGCCTTGTTCTCGCCGATCGCCCCGATCGCCGCCTCGTTAAAAGCTGTAGACAGCTTGTTCCTCACCTCCCTTCTCATATGAGCTGAAGCCATGGTGCCCCACGTTGCGACTACGTGGGGACTAAAATCTGCGGGTAGCTCCTCCTCCACGGCCTGCAGGCGGTCACCCATCCCCTTCAAAGCCTTCTCCATGTCGATCACCCTGGCCTCCAGTCTCGTGTTTTGCTTCTTGATGGTGACGAGCTCCGCGAGGACTTGGTCCAGCTTGTCTGATCCCTCGTGCGCGCTGGCAGACTGCTCCGGTTGGTTCATGTCCCCCTCCTGCTGCGCGTCGTCTTCCCAGTCATCACTGTCGGAGTGCTCCACAGGGTGTTCCTCCGGCAACGCGTCTGGGCTGGCCAGCCAGGAGCACGCTGGACATATCCAGTGGGGCTCCCCCGCCGTCTGCATAAAAAGCTCGGCGGTGCCGGCCGTCGTGTGCTTTTTCATGCACGACTTTGTCGTGCGGCACCCACAGCGGTAGCATGTGATGGTCGCGCTGTGGGAGACCCCGCACGACGGGAAGATGCAGGCCTCCTGCGGAGCATTCATGCCATCGCCCGGACCTGCCAAGGACGGCACCACCCTGTCCCAGTCCACGGCGGAGTAGGCCATTACCGTTCAACTCTCACCCGTCCGGCTCCCCCACCTGTATGCCGCTCCTCTCTCGTTCGCACACAGAGTACAGTCTCCCCGGTAGGAAGGTCCTGTCTCTTCGTCTCCTTTGCGGACAGTCTCCCCGGTAGGAAGGTCGTGCCCTCTTCGTCCCCTTGATACCTCGCGTTCGTTGATTACTTCGTTCGCACACAGAGTACAGTCTCCCCGGTAGGAAGGTCCTGCCTCTTGGTCTCCTTTGCGGACAGTCTCCCCGGTAGGAAGGTCGTGCCCTCTTCGTCCCCTTGATACCTCGCGTTCGTTGATTACTTCGTTCGCTCACAGAGTACAGTCTCCCCGGTAGGAAGGTCCTGCCTCTTTGTCTCCTTGATACCCCTTGTATTTTCTCCTTGATGCCGTTCCTCTTCGGTCAGTCGTAGTGTTCACTTCTACGTGTTGATGATTCTCGATATTTGCGTTGACGCTTCCACACTCACACTCCTGCTGATGATGGTGTCGTGAGTGAGGAGCACAAGGGCACGAACAAGCACGCGACACTTTCCGCCCACATCGAAGTGTGCTGAATCAGTGCTTTTTGTCACTGACACGATGGGGGCCTTCGCTACGGGGCGATCGTCAGTGCATTTTGGTGTATTTTCCTGTTGAAATAGGGGAAAACTGACGGAGAATAACAAAGCATAAAGACCAGCGAAGACCCCCGACATATTGGTTCAAAAAAAAGGAGTTCTCGGAAGAGAGTATGGGAGCCTTCGCTCTGTGTCAAACTGGTCAACTGTTGTCACATTGTCCCCCTTCTTGTGAGGCGATTCGCTTTTCTGCATTTCTGGAGCGGAGGTACCCACAAGGCTTTTCTTCTGTGTAATTGCTTGCAATGTCCAGACACCTCGGTCGAGAGCATGCGTGTTGTTGCATTTAAGTCCTGAACGCTTTCCACAATCTTGGTCACGTACAGGTCACGTCATGTGGAAAGACGGGTCAGGGTGAGCAGGACCGCAGCAGCAACCACTGGAAAGCGGTTGTGTGGTGGGTCGGGTCGGAAGGAGGAGAGGGGGGAGGAGGAGGGTTGGGGTGGTGAAGGCAAGCAGTGGCGCCCTGTGGTGGGTGGGGGTGGTGTGCACTGCCTACTGGTGGACAGCAAGGGGTGTGGTGTGCCCCAGCAGGCTGATGGTGCTGTGTGCCTGCCTGTGGTGCTCGCCTGCCATCTCAGCCGCCTTCTGAATGTTGGTGCCAGAAAGGTACGCACGCATCGCAGCGTTGTAGGGGTCCCACTCTGCAGCAGCCTTCCCGATGTGGTACATCCACTCCCCACCCTCGTCGTTCTCTGCGTTACCGTCCTCCACCAGCAGCGAGTGCACGCAGAAGCATGTGTCGTCGTTGCTGTTGATGCTGTTGTTGTTGTCGGATTGCACAGCCACGGGTATGTGTTCGTCACCACCACGTGCACTCTGCTTCACAAGACGCACCCGCCTCGGCACAATCAGCAGCACATGCTCGTGCTCTGCTTCCCGCTGCAGCTTCGTGTTACACACCACGTCAAGCCCGAAGGCACACGCAGCACGCTCCATCCCACACGCCAGGACAGGCAGCACCCCAAGCAGGCTGAACCGCCGCATCTCCGCACACCCCACGTCCCCGCACAGGACGTGTCCTGACGCCGCACCGATGCTGACACGCGGGGAACTGTCTGTGTTGTTGTCCTGCTGGGTGTTGGAGCTGCGCACCACTCGCACGATCTGCTGTGCTGCACCTGCAGCTGCAGTGGCATGCACGAGGCACGGGCGTGAGGTGTTGAAGGAGACCAGGATGCGGTCACCGATGAACACGTCCACCAGACCACAGCGTGACTCCACTGCCGACATCGTGTTGGTCAGCAGCATCTCGAAGAAGGATGTGAAGGTGCGGGGCTCCTCCCCCAGGCAGGCGAGTGCGTTGCGTGTGTTCACCACAAGCAGTGTGGAGCGTACCGTCTTCAAGACACCAAGCACGTTTGTCGCCGCAACACAGCACCCCTCTGAACGCATGCTTGATGACCTGTTGCGTGGGCTTGCATCCACAACCGAACTCGTTGAAGACCCGCTAGAAGGAGACTCGCAGAAGTTACTCCCCTCTGCACCGCCATCATCTTGCTGTGCAGGCAGGCACGACTTCGGGAGGTAGGGGCGGTACGCACGCAGGTTCTGCTCCAGCCTGCGAAGCGCCTCGTGCATCGCTGCAGGCAGCCGCCCTTCCGCCTCTGCCTCTTGCAGCATCCCCACCACGGTGTCAACGTCGTAACCCGCAAGAAGTTGTGCAATCGCCTCCACAGTCTCGATGGTACATGCCATTGACGCTTTCTCCTTCTCGGCAGACTCTGCGAACCCGCGTGTGGCCGCGAAGTCGATAAGCAACACAATCAATGAGACCTACTACCCTTCGCTACACTGACCGGGCACGGCGGGTCTGTGCACTCGACAGCCTCGAGAATGCTTTCCCACCTCAAAGAGTCGGATGCTGAGCCAGGCAGATCCAACAGCCCAAAGCGCAGGACGGTCTCCGACACGCTGATGACGACCCACAGAGCAGCGACCCCTGTCACCCACGTGGCAAAGCGACTGCCGAGACCGACCACCAGTGACAGGTCTGCGAGAAGTACGAATGCAGGCCAAATGGGCTGGCTGCCGCGACTGCGGAAGTTCACATCCGTGCAAACGATTACGAAGGCAATACCCACGATGTAAGCACGCACGATGTTGTGTGTCAGGTGCACGCCGCACACACACAGGGAAGCCATCACGAAATGGCAACTGATATGCAAGAGATAGGCAATCATGTATAACGGGTACAACGTTGTCATAAATATTGTCACGCACTGCACGAAACCGATCGTCGTACTCATGAGGAACAGCATCCTTCTGTCGCTTCGTGCCTTGCCCTGCAGCTTCCCGTCCATCGAGATGACGCGTTCGTACCAACCCATCGCCATTGTGATTCGGGGTGGCACCTGATGAGCTGCTGTGATGGCTGCAAGAAGCCCCCTGCCTCCAGTGTTTATCTTGACTTTCGCACCTGTACCCGCGCGATTTGCTGGAAGTTATCCCGACAAGCGTAGCAACCGTGATCCCTTCGCCCTTTTTGACTGTCGACAGTTCTACCCTGGAGCCTGATTGATGGGGTGTGGAGCTGTGGGAGGTGGGCACGAGCGGGCTTGACACACAGAAAAGAAGCAGGTCGTCGGAATACCTCCACAGACTACGAGTCTTGCATTCGTTGTTCTGATGACACAACCACCTCATACAGCTGCAATGGGGCCGTCTTGATTCTTGTATGACTTCCACAACCTCGGCCACGCCTGACACCACGACAGGTCACACAGTCATGTGGAAAGACGGGTCAGGGTGAGCAGGACCGCAGCAGCAACCACTGGAAAGCGGTTGTGTGGTGGGTCGGGTCGGAAGGAGGAGAGGGGGGAGGAGGAGGGTTGGGGTGGTGAAGGCAAGCAGTGGCGCCCTGTGGTGGGTGGGGGTGGTGTGCACTGCCTACTGGTGGACAGCAAGGGGTGTGGTGTGCCCCAGCAGGCTGATGGTGCTGTGTGCCTGCCTGTGGTGCTCGCCTGCCATCTCAGCCGCCTTTTTTTTTTTTTTTCATGTCGCTCCTGTTGGTCACTTCGCTGCTTTGAGTCAGCCACGTGGCGGAAGCCGGACCGCAGGGAGGGGCGTTGCGCCCGTTGACGCCTCTCGCTCCTCATGTGCCTTGAGTAGCTGCCAGGTGGGTCTGCTTTGAGGCGGGGAATCGCGTCAGGCCAAACAGCCACTGCGAGGACGTCTCCCCTAAAAGAAAAGAAAGAATGTGGGAAGGGGACGGGGGTGGGATGGGTGGGCAGCGCAAGCCGGAAGGAGCGCCTCCCATGAGGCGGAAGCTCACCCGACAGCATAAAATGCTGCGAAAACAACAAAAAAAGGGAAAATAAACCACGCACACCACAACATCAATAAAACCAAAGCCGTGCGGAAAGGGCCCCTCCGCATATATGAAACAGGGCACACAGCGGAAAAAGAGTTACCAGAGCTTGCCTTAGTTTCCCCTCGGAGGAGGGTAATCACAGGGGGCGCCACGTGAAGGCAGCAAGTTGGATTTTATCCCCCCTGGTGACAAGGGTGAGGCCTTCTGAATGTTGGTGCCAGAAAGGTACGCACGCATCGCAGCGTTGTAGGGGTCCCACTCTGCAGCAGCCTTCCCGATGTGGTACATCCACTCCCCACTCTCGTCGTTCTCTGCGTTGCTGTCCTCCACCAGCAGCGAGTGCACGCAGAAGCGTGTGTCGTCGTCGCTGTTGATGCTGTTGTTGTTGTCGGATTGTACAGCCATGGATACGTGTTCGTCACCACCACGTGCACTCTGCTTCACAAGACGCACCCGCCTCGGCACAATCAGCAGCACATACTCGTGCTCTGCGTCCTTTCGTAGTGCGGTGTTACACACCACGTCAAGCCCGAAGGCACACGCAGCACGCTCCATCCCACACGCCAGGACAGGCAGCACCCCAAGCAGGCTGAACCGCCGCATCTCCGCACACCCCACGTCCCCGCACAGGACGTGTCCTGACGCCGCACCGATGCTGACACGCGGGGAACTGTCTGTGTTGTTGTCCTGCTGGGTGTTGGAGCTGCGCACCACTCGCACGATCTGCTGTGCTGCACCTGCAGCTGCAGTGGCATGCACGAGGCACGGGCGTGAGGTGTTGAAGGAGACCAGGATGCGGTCACCGATGAACACGTCCACCAGACCACAGCGTGACTCCACTGCCGACATCGTGTTGGTCAGCAGCATCTCGAAGAACGACGTGAAGGTGCGGGGCTCCTCCCCCAGGCAGGCGAGTGCGTTGCGTGTGTTCACCACAAGCAGTGTGGAGCGCACCGTCTTCAAGACACCAAGCGCCTTTGTTGCCGCAACACGGAATACCTCTGACCGATCGCTTGTTGATAACCTGTTGCGTGGGCTTGACTTTGCAACTGAAATCGTTGAAGACCCGCTAGAATGAGACTCGCAGTAGGTGCCCTCCCCTGCACCGCCGTCATCTTGCTGTGCAGGCAGGCACGACTTCGGGAGGTAGGGGCGGTACGCACGCAGGTTCTGCTCCAGCCTGCGAAGCGCCTCGTGCATCGCTGCAGGCAGCCGCCCCTCCGCTTCCGCTTCCTGCAGCCTCCCCGCCACAGTGTCAACGTCGTAACCCGCAAGAAGTTGTGCAATCGCCTCCACAGTCTCGATGGTGCGTGCCATGGCCGCCTTCTCCTTCTCGGCAGACTCTGCGAACCCGCGTGTGGCCGCGAAGTCGACAAGCAGCACTATGAGTGAAACCTGCACCTCAAATATCCCCTTCGCTGCACTGACCGGACACGGCGGGTCTGTGTACTCGACAGCCACGAGGATGCGTTCCCACCTCAAAGAGTCAGGTGTTGTTCCAGGCAGGTCCAACAGCCCGAAGCGCAGGACAGTCTCCGCCACGCTGATGACGACCCACAGGGCAGCGAACCCTGTCACCCACGTGGCGAAGCGACTGCCGAGACCGACCACCAGTGACAGGTCTGCGAGAAGCACGAATGCAGGCCAAATGGGCTGGCTGGCGGTACTCCTGAAGTTGATATCCGATACGATCAGAACGAAGGCGATCCCGACGATGTAAGCACGCACGATGTTGTGTGTCAGGTGCACGCCGCACACACACAGGGCGGCCAGCACGAAATGGCAACTGATATGCAGGACGAAGGCCATGGTGTTGAACGTATACAACGTTGTCATAAATATCATCGCGCACTGCACGAAACCGATCGTAGTACTCATGAGGAACAGCATCCTTCTGTCGCTTCGTGCCTTGCCCTGCAGCTTCCCGTCCATCGAGATAACGCGTTCGTACCAACCCATCGCCATTGTGCCAGTGTGGCACCTGATGACCCCGTGCTATTCGCTGGAAGTTACACCGAGAATCGTAGCAACCGTGATTCGTTCTCCCTTCGACGCGTTGACACCTCCACCCTGGCCTGCTGCTTTGATGATCCAGGTGGTGCCGAAGCGTCGACGCACCACACACATACCTCACCAGGCTGGGGGTGGGTGAGGTTGGGTGGTAGGTCCGAGTGTGATGAGGCAGCAGCAACGCAACAGCAACAAGCAACACGCCAGGCAAGAGGGGGCGGGGCGGCCGCGAAGCAAAACCATGCTGGGGTGTGGGGGGTTCGCGTCCAACAACTCGTCACACACTTCCAGGGCGTATTAGCTGTGGAGCAGTCAGAGGTCAGCACACCCTGATCCACTGTCACGAAGGGGAATCGAGTGGATTGACTGCGCCTGAGTTGGATATTTTGATAGTGAACACAACACACAGAACGGGCAACTGACGACGTCTTGCCGGATGCCGCTGAGAAGGCATTGGCTGGTGCTTCGAGCAAAAGAGCACGCAAATGAGACGAACTCTGCATAAGGCAGAGCGAGGCGAATGGCAATGTGTCCGGATGCTGCTGCCATGAAGGAAGGAGCAGTGGAGGCGCAGAACAAGCACGCCAAGCATTGAAAGACCCTGGTGACCAGTTGCATTGTGCGCTTCACCGCAAAGATGCTGCACACACACACGTTAATCTTTTTTAGTTCAGTGTAGGACGCACCGAGCGAGCTCTAGTGCTGCCTCCGCTGCCCGCACACAGGACCCTGAGAGGCGCTGTAGTGCCGGGTGCGCTGCACAGAACTACCCAACCCACCGTCCAGAAGGTTGGTGCTGTGACTCGACTGGCCACCCACACTCACCATCCCCCCTTCCACCGACCGTTACTCAGACTTCTCGTGTGCCGAGGCGCGGCGAGCCATCGAGCGCATAAACCTCTTGCAGATGACGTAGACGAAGTTCCCCAGCAGCAGCAGCAGCATGCATGTCGTGACAAAGTCAAAGGGCGTCACAATGCCAACAACGGCGCCATCGCCGTCGCCGTGGGGCGGTGGTCCCCCCTCCTGTGGCATGCCAAGCTCTCCCCCCGCTCCCCAACCGCCCCTCCCTTCCCGCGCTGCAGGGGCAAGTGGGGGTGTTTGGTAAGGCCAAGCCAGCCTGGGACACACAGATCCATCAGCAGGATGTGCCTTGCTCTGTCTTCAGGCAAGTTCAAGGGGTCCGTTCTCTGTGTAGGAGGGGGCCTTGCTCAGAGGTTGCTTCAAACCTGAAGGCAGGCTGATCGGTTCCACCAGGAATGCAGAGAACTGTGGGGGGCGGGGGGGGTTTAACGGTAGACAAGCTTCGCTGTATACATGTAGGAATTCAGAATCTGTGGGGGGCGTGAACTGAAAGTCGAAGGAAGCACAATGTTGTCGACGATGACTCGATTGCGAGAACACACCATGGCATGGCAGGGCATGGGATCCGGGTCCATCACCTCCAATGCTTCACGTGAGACTTGGGCCCACGACCTGGTGAGAAACGGGCACCAATCGCGAGGCTAACGACCAACCCACCCATGAGAGCGATTCAAGAAGAGCATTCACCACCACCACCACAAACTGAAGAGTTGGCACAACAGCCTGCAGAGCAGCACACTGGAAAGTGTGTTGAAGTCAGGGAGAATGCACCGTTAACACAGGGTATTCCAGCACACACAGCATGTATCGCGTGTCTGGTGTGGCGTTCTTGGGAAGGGATGCCGGTGCGTGGCACAGTGGTGCTCAGAGGTCGGTGGAGGACAAGACAGTGTCTTTGGAAGCTGGAGGCAGGACTTCCACCTCGTAGACAACGGCGTCAGGGGCGTCGTGTTGTGGGACACGTGCTGTGGTGGGACGCAGCATCTCGCGCACAGCGCCCGGTGGTGCCTCCGCCGTGTACAGGCACCGCACGTGCATCGACAGCGCCACACGCCGCAGCGCAAGGCTCGCCTCCACAGCACCGCCTGACGCTGTCACGAAGCGCTGCAGCGCCGTCCCCACAGTCCCGTGCTCGACAGGCCGCTCGCAATGCCAAGCGTCCCCACCGTCTCCTCTTCACCGTGCTGCAGCACGCGCTGGGCAAACCGCAGTGCGCTCTCCGCGTGTGCAGCCCTCGGCTTGCCGACGTTCCATCCGATGAAGAAGTTGTTTCCCAGAAGAGACAGCAGCACACCCCCACTCTGTTCCAGCAGTGGCACCACACCCGCCAGACCGTTGTCGATCTCGACAAGAGAAGTGCTGCTGAGGGTGGATGCGGCGACTGTTCCATCAAGTCGTGGGGTGTTGGACACCAGTAAGCTGGACTGTGACAAAACACACGACCCGCGGCGTGAGGGCGGTGCAGGTGCACGGAGAGGACGGCCCTCACGTCCCTGCAGGCAGGCAGGCCACACGCTGCACACAGGCACAGGCTCGCTCACACCGTTCAGGTCTGTGGGAACCGCGTTGCCTGCATGTGCACCGACACACCTGGACACGCCACGCACACTTGCCCACAGGTCGGCAGGGACCGCAACTGCACCAGGCACACACGCAGCCTCGAGGCGAGCAGCCACGTTCACAGTGTGCCCGAAGTAGTCCACACGCCCGGTCAGCGTGTTCGTCTCCATCGTCACAGGACCCTCGTTCACACCGACACGCACCGTCAGCCCGCCCCACAGCTCTGTCGGGCTGCAGATCCCAACATCCAGCAGCGCAGCAGGCCACTCCGCCGCAAGCAGGTTCTCCTGCACGTCAAGCCCGAAGCACACAGCCGCGTGTGCATCCTCGAACGCAACCATGAAGGCGTCCCCGATTGTCTTCACCTCGTACCCGCCCCACGCAGACAGCGCAGATCGCATCACCGTGTTGTGCACCACCATCGCCTTCTTCATCGCCTCAGGTGCCGCCTCCCAGATCGAAGTGGACGCACGGATGTCGGTGAAGACGAGTGCCGCACGCTCGCTCTTCGCACCGGGTGCGGCAGCAGGCGGCACACAGGGCTGCCCAGCACCGTCAGGCGAGTGCTGCTGCTGCTCCAGCAGCACGGCAGGGAGGTAGGGGCGGTACGCACGCAGGTTCTGCCCCAGTCTGCGGGGCGCCTCGTGCATCGCTGCAGGCAGCCGCCCCTCCGCCTCCGCCTCCTGCAGCATCTCCGCCACGGTGTCGACGTCGTAGCCCGCCAGAAGTTGTGCAACCGCCTCCACAGTCTCGATGGTGCGTGCCATGGCCGCCTTCTCCTTCTCGGCAGACTCTGCGAACCCGCGTGTGGCCGCGAAGTCGACAAGTAGCACAATCAATGAAACCTGCACCTCAAAGATCCCCTTCGCCATGTTGACCGGACACGGCGGGTCTGTGCACTTGACAGCCCCGAGAATACGTTCCCACCTGAAAGAGTCAGGTGTTGTTGCGTGCCTTGCCTTGCAGCTTCCCGTCCATCGAGATGACGCGTTCGTACCAACCCATCGCCATTGTGCTTCAGTGGCACCTGCTGACCTGTGGATGGACGGCTCCAGCAAGTCCTGAAGTGAAACTCCAGCCAAACAGGCCACGCTCGCTCAGGAGAGTTAGGGTGGCTTACGAGGAACAATAGGATGATTTCATTTTGAAGGTGTGCTAACAACGCAGGAAATTTTTCTATGCAGGTCATGCAGGACACACCACACCCGCAGCAGGCGTGTGGGATGTTCTCGCGATTGGCACCTGAGGGCACTCCTGGTGGCAGTGACCAAGAGAAGGTAGGGGGGCAGGGTAAACCTGAGGTGGGTGAGGCAACGAAGGGCTCTGAGGACAATCTGCCCACGAGAAAACACCCAGCCTCTGTCCCAAATGAATGATACATGATCACGTTCAGTGTTCAGGGAGATGAATGGGAAGGGTCTCACACCTTGCAAACCCTCCTTTTCCCCTGTCCACAGGTGTGCAGCGTCGCAACCCACCTCCCGATGGTGGGCGACACAGTCACTCAGTGTGAGACTCTATAATCTCAGAGCAGGTATATTGATCGTTGAATCAGACCGCAGGTCCTCAGATGTGGAGGGCTATGAAGTGCTGTTGACACACACAACCTCGAGCCAGGTTCCACCCCAAGAACACTCAGGAACAGGGATGGCGGGGCACGGGGTGAGCTGACTGCACACAGACATGACACCAACAGGTTTGCGCCTCACGCTCTCGAGGGCACTCTGACGATATTTCTGTCCAAGCGCTTGCCTATTTGCACCAGACACGCCTGTGTGTAGAGGCAAATGCGACAGACACATGACAGAGTTCGGTGCGCCAGTCGATCTACTTTGCTCTGCCATCAATCCATTTCTGTACTTCAGGCAGGCCATCCGAGGCGCCGCACACAAGGGTGGGGGTGAGAGAGAGCGGGAGGGCCCTCAGAGGGGGGTCACTTTCGGAGGCGGTATCGGAGGGTATGTACATCAGAGGGCAACAACGGAGGGGGTGAGGAGGGAAGCTAGAACTGGTAAGAGAGGGCAGCCTGCCCACCCAAGGCCAACCCCCTCACCCGCGATACATCCTCAGATCTAGCCACCGAGTGACCCCCCCAAGACGCACCAAAGGCGCTTCAACGAGCTCACTTACAAACAGAGAGAGGGAGATCTCCTGGTTACTGAAGCGGTGTGTGGGCGCAAAAGCTAGATGGCCAAGCATAGCCGGTGGCATCAGCCACACTTCACCTGACAAAACAAGCCCCCTTCGGTGGGAAGGGGGCAGGGTCGGTCTGTTCCGTGCGGGGGAGGGAGAGAGACGCGCCACGCCAAAGAACCCACACCCGCTCTCTCTCTGGGTTATCCTATCTGGCGCCTCCAGAGTGTCTCAATGCATGCCAAGGCTGCTGTGCAAAGGTGCTGCAGCTTGAACGGGGATGGCGGGGGGGGGGGGGGGGGGTAGGGGGGGCCATATGTGTGTGAGAAAGTGCCATTTTTCAGGTTGGCAAAAAATCGAACTTCTGGGTCAAAAAAACCACACAAAGTGCCCCAGACCACTCCGGAAACGGGTTATCGGTCGGTTTTGACCCCTTTTGACACCCGGAGAGGGTCAGAATCACGATGTCGAAAAAAGTGCCCACCGGTGGTACCTGTGGGCATTTCTGCTGAGTCCCCAAATCGGAGTCTCCATATTTTCTACCCCGGAAACGCCTCGGATTGGTGTGTGTGCATTTGGAGGATGAAGAAACGGGTGGAGGGGTGTATTGAGACCCCACTGTGACCTCAATGATGTCATTTTCTTCAAGTCTGGCGTGAGGGCGATGTTGTCATCCTCAGCCAGCTCTGGCAACCCCCTAACTTCATCCGCTTCAGTGAACTGCGTCAGGCAGCCAATGAAGTTTAACCGTCCGCCACGATCCCTCGGCACGTGGAATACGGACATGGTTACAGTCCTCGAGTTCAGCATCCGTTGGGATTAAAGAACCACCAGCCATCATGAGACTTTTTGCACTGTGCTTACACTTCGCCAGCTGGGCAGTACGGCTCAGGTTTGCAGTTGGGGCATGATCAAGTACTTGTGACGCTGTCCCGTGGCATCCTTCCACAAAATCGTTACTTCCCGGCAGTACTGCAACTTCCTCGGGAAACTCGTCGAATGCGGACTCGTCCTTCTCAAGAGAGAGAGAACGATATCCATCTTGGATGGCATGGCGGTGGCCACCGGTGGGCACCAGTTTGCTGCATTCCTTGCTGTTGCTGAACCACTTCATTCTCGGACCGTTGGCCATCCACAGCGGTATTTTCGAGTTTGGCTGCACTGTCTGCTGACTGGATTCTCGGAATCGTCCTCCCCAGGGTTACTGGGTGATTGATACTCATGTGTTGTGGTGGTGGGCAAAATAGAAGGGGTGGGCAGGTACCACCGGTGGGCACTATTTTCGCCATCGTGATTCTGGGGCAATGGGGGCTCCAATAATGGTCAAAACCGCCGGAAAACCAGTTTCCGGAGTGATTTGGAGAGGGTTTTGGGGTCAGAACCACCTAGAATGTCGATTTTTTGCAAAACCGAAATTTTCGGTTTTCTCACGCTTTTAACCCTTTAAGGACCACGAGCCACATAAGTGGCATAAAACTAAAGGACACCCGATTTGGATATTTTCCACTCCATCTTTTTGGCCGATCTTTTTTATCCGGAAAAGCGTTAGAACAACGGAATCAAATGCGGCCAGGGTTGGCGAGAAAGATGGAGTAGAAGATCTTTTGGTCTGGCTGACGCCCAAAAAAAGTCAAATTTGGGTACTTCTTGGGTACTTTTTGGGTCACCGAAAAAGGGGGGGGGGTGTCAAAACTTATTTTCTTGGGTGGAAAAATTCGACCTCCCAGAATCGTGATTTTCTTCCCCCATTGTACTTTTTGGACTCCGCGCGGATCGTAGTGGGGTCATTTTTGTGGTCTAGGTGACAAACTTCACCCGTGAAATGCGGGTCTGGTTCAGGCAGTTGTGCCTGTGAATGCTGGGAGGAGAGGAGTGGGAGATCAGTTCAGGGGCACTTTGCTGGTTGAGGGTTACAACAAAAAGGGACCTGCAGGCAGGAAGTGAGGGGAGGGGGGGGGCACCCGCACTCTCTACGGCTCTACTGACTTACTCCAGCCTCTGGACCGTCTACGCTCTACTCTCCTTCTTCAACCTCTGGAATCTCGATGTGTTCCGTGTCGTGGTCCTGAAGCTTCGCGAGTAACTCTTCCTGACTCCACTCTGGGCGGCTACGAGTTCCCTCGCCTCCGCATATTCCCTCAGTTCCGACAGAGTAAAACACCGGTCCATACTCTCAATGAGTTCAAGAATGGCGGGTTTGTTTTTACTCTGGCAGTTGAGGATCCCGCGTGCCGGGGCTTGCTGCACCAACACCCCCTTTAACCACGACACATCACAGTGGAATCCAGTGCAAATACTGTCAATCAAGGCAGTCCGCTTGCGCTTGCGTTCAGATGCGTTATTGTCTGCGATCCTCGCGACTTCGAGTTCCGCAAGTCGCAGCTTGCCAATACGGAGCTTCCTCTCCTGCACCGCCTCCAGCTTTCCCCCCAGAGAAGAGATCTGGGCCTCTGTGACACCTGGAGAGGTGCCATCAACCCAATGCTGCATGCAACAGAGCTTGGCGCGGAGGACACCATCCCGGATAGCGACCCCATTCATCATCAACACCCGCCGCAGACCCCTTCCAGGACCGCAGGTCCCAGTGCGCCTGTTCTCTCTGCAGCCATCCCTTCTGTGGACTGGGAGTATCTCTTGTACTCGGAGTAGCAACCGGAAGCAAAACGGTGGATGGATGTGCGGAGAAACTTCTCAGCGTCGGCCTTGTCCACCTTGGGGCAGAGGGTCGAACCCTTCGAGATGCCCTGGGCACCATAGTATTTGGCGACACCAGATTCAGC
The DNA here is from genome assembly GCA_963210315.1 of Rhynchopus euleeides. Taxonomy (NCBI): domain Eukaryota; phylum Euglenozoa; class Diplonemea; order Diplonemida; family Diplonemidae; genus Rhynchopus; species Rhynchopus euleeides. The sequence goes on along the minus strand of OY723318.1, from coordinate 1,556,153 downwards.
GTCAAGCCTTCGGCCTGACGAGGATAGTTTCCTGTCCCCATCAGAACTTGCTTCCCCCCTTCCTCTCTCGCCTGCACCTTCCCTTGTTGTGGATGACTCGCCGGGCTTTCAGCCCGCCGACACTAGGCCTAGTCCCCCATCAGACACTGTGTCACCCCCACCACCCTCTCCATGTCAGGAGCCCCTAGTGCCTTTAGACACTGCAACCCCCTCTCTTCCCGACTGGCAGGCAGAAACGCCGTCTCACCAGGGGAGCGACACGCTCTCCCCCGAGTGCACGTCGCCGAGCCCTTACGTGGGGCGCCCCCTCCGGAAGCAGGTGTTGCGTGCGGTTCCGAAGCGCACCCGCTGCATCCCCTCTCCCACCATCTTTCGTTCGGCGGCTATTCCGCGCTCTTTTCAACGCGTCGTCGCGAAGATTGCGCCTCAGTACCAGCAGGCGCAATCTCCGGCTTCCAGTGTGTGTGTGTCCCCCCACCTTTACAGCGCAACGAGGAGGAGAGCGAAACCGTGTGGTGTCACGTAGTGCAAGAGTAGGATAGCGGGCCCGGTTCCTCACGGTATGGTCCTTCGGGGCCAGGCTGCGATGCCAGCACGCTAACCCAAATTGCAATACGATTCAGCGAGAAGAGTGGGGACAACCTCGTTCAACTGTTCCTCTGACACCTGTGCGGCGAGGAGGATAGTCAAAATTTACAGTGCAAGCAATTGTACATGCATTTTCCATAGTCATCGCCAGTTCCTCGGGAACACTGCCCTTCAGTGTGCACGTTGCAGACTCGAACGAGAGGCACAGGGACTGGCCGAAGCAGTCTTCCTGGTGATCTCTCCAGCTCTGGAGGTACCCGTCCTCTGCATTCGCCTCCGCTTGTCACAACCAGGCGAGGAAGCGGAACAACTCCGAGGAGAACCCGAGCTGGCAAGTGTCACTTGCCTGGGCCTCGCTCTTCGAGAACCGTGACACAAACAGAATGCAAGGGTTACACGAGGTGCGCGAAGCAGATTCCCATCCTCCGCACAGTCTCGCGGTCCCCCTCCAACTCCATCACAGCCTCGTACGTCTTCGTATCCCTATTTGCAACTTCACAAAAGAAGCGCAGGAGGAAATGGAGGACGGTATCGTCGCCGTCAACGAGCTGCGAGAGGGACCAACAGGCGGCCGCAGTGGTGCAGAAGCGGCCGTTCGAAGCTTTTTGCCACAGTAGCCCAGACACCTTGATTACATGGGGACATTCTCTCGCGATGAATGCGGCGAAGGCAGGGTCATGTGCCGCATAGTTGGCGGCTGCACACACGGACTTCGTCTTCACTGCACTGGAATCCGTCAGGTCGCAGGTGCAGGTGGCAGTGCAGGTCGCAAGCCGACACACTGTGCTGTTGGCCACATGTGGCAGAGGCGAGACTACGGCATGCTCGAACAACAGGATTGGCGGTACAGCATAGGCCGGCGGGACAGTAGGGATGGCAGGACAGTATAGGATGGCGGGCAGGTGCAGGGTGTGTGAGGTCGCCACCCGGCAGGCAGCTCGCCACCCCACCCCAGCCACCCACCCACCCAGCGGGACCCCCCTCACGAATTTTCCATAACCCCGTTCTTTTGAACGTTTGGGATCTGTGCGGATCGTGGTGGGGTCATTTTGGCCATGGGGTGCCTCTGACCACAAATCCAGACTGAAACCGGCAGAAAATAAGTTTTGACACCCCCCCTTAAAAAAAGCCAAATTTGGGTACTTCTTAGGTACTTTTTGGGTCACCGAAAAAGTGGGTTTTAGCCATACCATCTTTTACTCCCGAAAGAGAATTTTGTGCAAAGTCGGTTTTTGGTCGCTTTTTCCACTTCACATGACCCAGTATGACCTACAATCGGGTCCAAATGAGAACGGGGTACTGGTGGTGTTCTACTCCACCAATTTGATCAATTTTTGTTATCTTGAATTCTGCTGTGCAGATCCTGTTACATGTTGCATGGGGTGACGCCAGTTTTCGCTTCCGTCGGAAACTATTCAGCATTGCCAAGGGGACCCCCCAAGCACCCCCAGAACCTGAATGTCATGGGGCACATTTGAGGGGTGCACAAAGGAGTGCCACTGCTGGAACTTTCTGCTCGTTCTTTTTCGAAATCTCTTGTGATGGTGGATTCCGCTGTCCAAAATACTCGGGAGTACGTGTGGGACTGACGTGCAGGAATCAGAGGAATGCCAGGTCCTGTTCAAGTACCCTCACACACTCCCGTGAGGGTATTTGAACAGGACAGCCCAGCAGGACCTTATATTGCAAGTGCCACTCAGGGGTGTTCTACTCCACCAAATTGAGCGATTTCTTTCATCTTGTATTCCGCTGGGCTCATTCTGTCACGTACTGCACAGTTTTACGCCAACATTCACCACCGCGCAACCTTTTTCCAAGGAAAACCCACCTGATGCCCCCGATCTTCGGGGACATCAGGAATACTGAGGGGGGCACACAAAGGGGCCCCATTCCAGGGATTTTCTGCACATTCTTTGTCAGAATCTCTTGCTGGAGTGGGTTCCGCTGTTCGGAATACCACAGAGGACCCTGGGACTGACAAGGGGGAATACGAGAACTTGCCCGCAAGGCCGTTCAGTCTCATACATACCCCATATACCCCTACTGAGGGGATCTCAACAGTCGGTGTCCACAGGGCCTGCAATTCCGAGGTGGCACTCAGGGGTGTTCTACTGTCATGTTATTGGTTTATTTCTGTGTACAGATACACACTGCTGATTCGCTTGTCGGGTGGGGGGGGGGGGGAAAGGGGGAAAGAACCATATCAAAAGACATAGCAAAAACGGGGGTTGGGGGAGGGGGGGGGGGAAATGGTTGAGAAAAAACATACATCAGGGGTGGGGGCGTTCTGTTATGGTTTTTGTTTCATTCGTGTGTTCGTTCTGAAGACAAGATAATGGAAACAAAAGGGAAAACAGGCATGCCCCTCACCACTCAGCGTATCTGCAGAGCCATGTGCACGTACGTACACTCTGGGTACACATCGCCAAACACTCAGGGGTGTTCTGCTCCACCAAATTGACCATTTTTTTTTATCTCGGATTCCGCTGGGCTGATTCTGTCGCAGATATCACCTGGTTCCACCGCTACTGGCCACCACCGAGTATTGTTTCGTGAAAAACTTCCCGCACCCGATTTTCGAGAGGAAATGGACCATTTTGGGGGATGCGCAAAGGATAGCCATTTGAGGAATTTTCAGCTCATTCTTTTTCAAAAATTCTTGCGATGCTGGATTCCGCGAGTCAAAGCACCCCGGATTACCCACTTTTCGAAATCAAAAGTAATCAGAAATGCGCCTTCCGGGGCTCTGAGAAAAGCCAAAAGCAATCGACCCCTCTTGGTCCACCCATTTCCAGCAAACATGTGACCTGCATTGGGCTTGGGGACCTAGGGCTGTTCTGCTACACCAAATTGACCGATTTTTTGTATCTTGTATTCCGCTGTGCTACTTGTGTCCCATCTTGCATCTGGTTGCGCCATTTTTCACCACCACTTAGGTTTTTTTCAGGGAAAACATGCGACACCCCGATTTTCGGGGGAAAATGAGCCTTTTTGGGGGGTGCACAAAGGAGTGCCATTTAAATAATTTTCTACTCGGTCTTTTTCAAAATTTCTTGCGATCGTGGATTCCGTTGTTCAAAATACCCCGGATTACCTACTTTTCGAACTGCAAAAAAATCAGGGGTAGGTGGTCCAGGTCTCAGAGAAAAGTCACCAAAAACGGAAAAGTAATCGACCCCCCCCTGGTCCTTAAAGGGTTAAACAGACATATGGCCCCCCCTAGGCATACAGTGCATCCGAATCGGATCCGATACATTATCGGACGATTATCGGATGATTATCGGACGATTATCGGATCCGATAATCATCCGATAATTTTTTTTGAGTGGGTTTTTCAACCAGAAAATGTTACCAATATTCTGCCTGATCAGGGTCAGTGCTGGCGCGGGGTGGTCGATTCATGTAGCCTCTCTTTGCATTCTCTGGACCACCTCGAAGGGTGCACCACGAGCCAAGCATCCAAGCATGGGGACTAGGCTGGAAACCGATTCAGTCATTGAAATAGATGGGCATCCACGGCGCAAGTGCAGGTGCAGCTGTGCTGCATTCTTGAGGGCTCACGCTACGTCAAAAACCACGCCCTCATCCAAACGTGCAAGGGCTGAGCCAAGGCGTCAACCCCTTCGGCCTCGTCAGCGCCCCAGGAACACAGGCCCCGTCATTGGTTTTCGACGACGATGGAGATGATGACCCGTGCCGCGCGCACACCAGCCAACAATGCCCCGGTGCTAGGGACGGGGCCGAGGGGGGTGGTGTGGCAGGGAAGTGCACGGGACTCGATGCTGGGAGGGCTTGGCGCGCGAAGCGCGCCAAGCCAGCAAATCCGCCCCCAAAAAAATATTTTGTTAGTTCGGCGTAGCCAACTGGGGAAACTTTCTGTGCCTTTAGCTGGATCGTACGTCCCCACTCACACCACTTTATCAGACCGGGGAGTGGTGTACACAAAGTGGGGTCTGCGTTCCAACAAAACAACTTTCGGCAGTAATTGGTTTGTTGTCTCGTTTTTGCTGTCACTTTACGATCCAGCGGGGGCACAGATAGTTTTGAAAAATCCATTCGACCGGGCACCGGTCGAGCGCGCCAGCACTGATCAGGGTTAGGGTTGTTACAACCCCCTGGCAAGCGAGCCTTCGACCGAAGGACCGGAAAGTGTTACAACAATCTCCGTGGCTATTTAGTCAATGCCAGATTTTCGAAAACCAACGCCCCAGGGATACCTGCATCACCGGGTTGGGAGCCCGGCGAGTCTTCCGCAACAAGCGCAACGTGCACAAAATTTCACAAAAAATCGTCAGCTGATTTTTTTTTTCATGTCGCTCCCGTTGGTCACTTCGCTGCTTTGAGTCAGCCACGTGGCGGAAGCCGGACCGCAGGGAGGGGCGTTGCGCCCGTTGACGCCTCTCACTCCTCATGTGCCTTGAGTAGCTGCCAGGTGGGTCTGCTTTGAGGCGGGGAATCGCGTCAGGCCAAACAGCCACTGCGAGGACGTCTCCCCTAAAAGAAAAGAAAGAATGTGGGAAGGGGACGGGGGTGGGATGGGTGGGCAGCGCAAGCCGGAAGGAGCGCCTCCCATGGGGCGGAAGCTCACCCGACAGCATAAAATGCTGCGAAAACAACAAAAAAAGGGAAAATAAACCACGCACACCACAACATCAATAAAACCAAAGCCGTGCAGAAAGGGCCCCTCCGCATACCGTATACGTAAATATTATGGAACGTAAATATTATGGAACGGGCCCATTTTTGCCCGGTCCGTTCCATAATATTTACGTTCCAAAATATTTACAGGGCCAGTTGGGGACTCAGTGGTGAGGATGGCTTGCCTCAGGAATCGCACGAAAAGTGCACGAGTAGGTCCCGTCAGGGACTCTGTATGCCGTCCGATCACCTGGTCCAAGTCCCCGAGTCGCAGAAAGCCCTGTAAATATTATGGAACGAAAAAAATCTGGAACGCCAACCCACCAGCGTTCCATAATATTTACGTTCCATAATATTTACGTTCCAAAATATTTACGTATACGGTATATGAAACAGGGCACACAGCGGAAAAAGAGTTACCAGAGCTTGCTTTAGTTTCCCCTCGGAGGAGGGTAATCACAGGGGGCGCCACGTGAAGGCAGCAAGTTGGATTTTATCCCCCCTGGTGGAATCTCGTACAACGCACAGACCTGCATGGCACCTTCTGCTGCCACCCTTGTTCGGATGGGTGTGGCAACAGGGCTCGGCGCCTGCAGGCCTGCCTGACAGCAAGGGTGTGTTGAGGAGGCAACAAGGCCTGCTGGGAGGGGAAGGGTCACTGGGGGGAGGGCAGGTGGACCCTCGAGGGATAGGAGACTGCATGCGGCGGCACCTGCCTCTGACGTGTGCTGGCACGTGCTGCTGGCGTGTCAGGCGCACTGCGGGTTCTCGACACCCACACGCCGCACCCTCAGCACATACTCGGGGTACACGCTGGTCCTGTCGAACACCACAAACTCGCGGGGCATGTGTGGCACCTCGGCGACGACGCTGTCCGCCATGCGGTGCCCAGCCGTGCACGGGCGGTGCCCTTCGACACAGGGAGGGCGCCTGTCTTTGCGAGTCATGTCAGTGCGTGTCTGCACAGAGGGTGTACCCAGCAGCACACGGCACACGAGGAGGTCGCAGAGGCCGTCATCTGCAGCAGGCACCATGTACTGGTCAGACTTGCTGGAGTTCTCTGCGAAGTACAGACCTGCACCGTGCAGGCCCCACGTGCACACACGCTCGTCCATGCCCTGCGAGACAACGATGTCTGCAACCTCACGCTTCGTGCCGTGGAAGAGCCGCACCTCGTTGAGCTGCTGCGAGAGTGGGTCCGTGCCCAGCCCCTCGCTGAGGGCGCACAGCGGCTGCACCGCAACGCCCTTCTGCGGCCCGTGCTCCTGCATCTGATCCCTGCGGAACTGGTACTCCTTCCAGAGCGTGGCGTGCTCCACACCCTCCACCGCAAGCCCCTTGTGGTCTGTCCCGCTGTTGTCCCGCCCGTTCCCAAGTTGTGCCACGGTGCAGGTCCCGTTCACCTGTGACTGCATCACAGACCGCAGCTCACGCGTCACGTCGACAAGCACACCACACGCAGAAGGGTCGTGCCAGTGCACAGGCGGCAGAAGCCGGAGCGACAGGTCGCTGTGGTGCGCGTTGTGGAAGAAGGGGTCCAGCACAACCTCGTCAGCGGTGGGGCGCCCCGCAGCATCCTCGCAGAGCATGCGCACCAGCAGCGCCTCCAGCTGTGCGGGCACCCTTCCGTGCACAGGCGGGGCCGCCTGCACACCGGGCTGCACACAGGCGGTGCGCGGGTGGTCTCCCGACACCACCAGGTCGTAGAGCACGAGCCCCAGGGAGTAGACGTCAGACGCGAAGGACGCCTTCCCCTCCGCCTCCACCTCGGGCGCCATGTAGCCAGGCGTCCCCTGCACGCGCAGCGTCATCATCCGCGTCCTGGTTGCCGTGTCAGCAGCGCGCCTCCCCACGTCCTTGCTGATGTCGAAGTCCCCGAGGCGTGCCCTCCCGTCCCCTTCGAGGAACACGTTCGCAGGCTTCACGTCGCAGTGCACAACCCCGCTGCGGTGCACGTAGGCAAGCCCCCGCGCGACATCGCGCACAACCCTGCACACGGCTGCCGTGCCCTGCTGCCGGATGCGCTGCATGTGCTGCGCCAGGTCGCCCCCAGAGTAGTACGGCATCTCCATGGCCCACCCGACAGGGTCCGTCGTCTCGAACACGCACGTCACCTCCGCCACGCACGGGTGGCACAGGCGCTGCAGCACACGTGCCTCCTGCAGCAACCGCCCGCTGTGCTCTGGCTTGAACTGCTTCAGCACGCACAACGTCCCGTCACCACACCTGGCCCTGTACACGGCGTGGTTGCAGGCTGCGCCAGACAGCTCCACGCGGTCCGTGTAGTTGGCACGCTCACGCTTGCACAGCAGCCCGCCCCACTCGCGCACCTCCTGCCCCACATCCAGCTCAGGGAAGTAGTGCAACGCGGCTTCAGCGACACGCCGCTCCTGCTGCTCCAGAAGCTTCTGCTGCTCGCACACCTGCCTGCGTGCGGCGGTGACGCGCCCCGCCAGCTCCTCCATCTCCTCCTCTGGAGGAGTGTCGTACTTCTCTGCCATCTCATGGTCGCGGGTGGCGATGAACAGCTGCTTCTGGTCACGGCGAAGCGCCACACGCAGAGCATCCATGTCCGGCACGAGGGCTGCCTTGTCGGGGCGCTTCTCCGCCTCCTGCAGGATGGACTCGCACAGGGCACGCTTGCCCCTGACGGAGGCGAGTGTGACCAGCCGGCCGCTGCACGCCACATAAACACGGTCCCTGCAGCCCTGCAGCCTGCCCTCTGCGGCAACCACCTCGTCGGCAGCGGCACGCATCGCGTCCGACGCCTCCCCCAGCTCTGCGACGGTGGCGGCCGTGCGCACCGCAGTGCCCATGCGCTCTGTGCAGGCGCCGTACGCCTCGACCGCCTCGCAGGCCGCACGGTGTGCAGTGATGGCAGCCTCCAGCACCGCCTGTTGCACGTCCTCGGTGTCGAAGGTGGCGTCACACTCTGCAGCGCGCTGCTGCATGTGCTGCAGCACCTCCTCCTGTATGCCTGCATCGATGAAGTCCGCCAGTCTGCGCGCACACTCGGCCTGCAGCTGGAACGCCGTGTCCCTCTCCGCCACACCGCCAGGCGTGCAGGGGTCCTGCCGCAGCGCACACATTGCACTCCTCAGCCTGCACTGCGACGTGCACAGCTCCGACAGCAGCGCCTTCCCCTCATCCGGCGGCTGCTGGCACAGCCGCACAATCGCACTGCACGACAGATCGTCCCTGATACGGATGATGGCCTCGTGCACAGCAACACTTGCGTCAGTCGTGTTGGTGCTGCTGTCAGTCACAGGCTTGCTCGGACACTTCTTCGACAGTATCTCAACAACTCGAGTGAGTGTCTCTTGGTCTAAGGCTGCCAGGATGGCGGGCTGACGAGAGATCATGAGGTCTACCATCTGCACAGCATGCTTGGTGTTGTCGGCAGCGTAATGCAGAGGTGTCCGTCCTGTGAAAGAGTGAGGCAGTGTGGCACAGCACACACGGCACAGGGTGGCAGACTCATGACACCTGCCTCACGAGTTCACCCCACCGCCACACACAACCACTGGCACAGGCGGAGGCGCGAGAAGGTCGGAAACAAGCACTGCGTGAACAGAGGACTGAGGGCAGCGAGGTCCGCCGATTGGATGAAGTCCGGACAACGTCAGCAAGCGGTGTGTTGCATACCGTTGTCGTCCTTCACATGCACATCTGCACCCTGAGCGAGCAGGAGTTCTACCATCTTCACAGCCTGCTCGCCTGTGTTCTGGGCAGCGTCATGCAGAGGTGACTCACCTGTGAAAGAGTGAGGCAGTGTGGCACAGCACACACGGCACAGGGTGGCGGACTCACGACACCTGCTTCACGAGTTCACCCGTCGACACACACAACCACTGGCACAGGCGGAGGCGCGAGAAGGTCGGAAACAGGCTCTGCGTGAACAGAGCCTGAGGGCAGCGAGGCCCGCCGATTGGATGAAGTCCGGACAACGTCAGCAAGCGGTGTGTTGCATACCGTTGTTGTCCTTCACATGAACATCTGCACCCTGAGCGAGCATGAGCTCTACAATCTTCAGAGCATGCTCGCGTGTGCCTTTGGCCGCGTAATGCAGAGGTGTAGAACCTGTGAAAGAGTGAGGCAGTGTGGCACAGCACACACGGCACAGGGTGGCGGACTCACGACACCTGCCTCACGAGTTCACCCCACCGCCACACACAAGCACTGACACGTGTGGCTACGGGAACGTGGCAAAGACCGCATGTACACACTTGGAAGGCAGAGAGGTCCGCTGAACAGAAGATGAAGTCATCCCAACCTGAGCAAGGGCATACCGCCGGTGTTCTTCACATGCACATCTGCACCCTGAGTGAACATGAGTTCAAGGATCTTCACAGCATGCTCGCTTGTGTTGCTGGCAGCGAAATGCAGAGGTGTAAAACCTGTGAAGAGTGAGGCAGTGTGGCACAGCACACGGCACAGGGTGGCGGACTCATGACAGGCTGTGTCTGCGGGAAGCTGGGAAACTGAGTGACTGTGCACACATGCAAGAAGGCAGGCAGGTCTACTCAAGCACGAGAATGTCGCACAACGTCGGCAAGCGGTACGCTGCATACCGTGCTTGTCCTTCACATCCACATCTGTACCCTGAGTGAACATGAGTTCAAGGATCTTCACAGCATGCTCGCTTGTGTTGTGGGCAGCGGAATGCAGAGGTGTCCCACCTGTGAAAGAGTGAGGCAGTGTGGCACAGCACACACGGCACAGGGTGGCGGACTCACGACACCTGCCTCACGAGTTCACACCGCCACACACAACCACTGAGAGTCTGTGGCTGCGAGAAGGTGCCGATCAGAGGAAGTGGACACACAGGCATGAGGGCAAGGAGGTCTACCAAAGGACGAGGAGGTCACACAACGTCAGCAAGCGGTACGTTGCATACCGTGCTTGTTCTTCACATTCACATCTGCACCCTGAGTGAACATGAGCTCAAGGATCTTCACAGCATGCTCGCTTGTGTTGCTGGCAGCGCAATGCAGAGGTGTAAAACCTGTGAAAGAGTGAGGCAGTGTGGCACAGCACACACGGCACAGGGTGACGGACTCATGACAGGCTGTGTCCGCGGAAGGTGGGAAACTGAGTTACTGTGCACACATGCATGAAGGCAGGGAGGTCTACTCAAGCACGAGAATGTCGCACAACGTCAGCAAGCGGTACGTTGCATACCGTTGTTGTTCTTCACATCCACATCTGCACCCTGAGCGAGCAGGAGTTCGACCATCTTCACAGCATGCTCGCCTGCGTTCTGGGCAGCGTCATGCAGAGGTGCCCGTCCTGTGAAAGAGTGAGGCAGTGTGGCACAGCACACACGGCACAGGGTGGCGGACTCACGACACCTGCCTCACGAGTTCACCTTACCGACACACACAAGCACTGGGAAAGGCTGTGGCTGTGGGAAGGTCAGACAGCAAGTCGTCGACGATGCAGGAGTGGAAGGCCACTGACTCCGATGACTCTGAATGAATGAATGCAAAAACCTTCTGATCATCGTGCCTCTTCCACCGCGACTCAAGCACGCCGCTCCGAACCTCTGAAGAGCATACCCTGTACGCCCTTGGCATTCACGTCAGCACCGGATGCCAACAGCTGCTGAAATGTCGGCACGTCACCCTGCTCAATGGCTTCAGCCAGCGACATTACTTGCGTCTGCTGGTCTGTTGTGGTCACCTGCACACACCTCAATGTTCGTGCGTAAAAAAGATAAGGCTGTTGTTTGTGCGCCAAATCCGGGCAAAACAAAAGCAACTCCGCAGCCTGATGAGGAGGTTGAATTTGTTGCCCAAGCGCTGCCTACTATCTTTTTGACACTGACAGGTTCCCTGTTGTGGTAAAAAAGGAGCCGGTGGTACGTAATGTGTTTGTTTGTGCAACCGGGGTGTGAATCTGCAGAAGGAAGGTGAATGTACTGATGAGGCAGAGAAGCAAATGATGCAGACTACACGCCCACATTGCTGCCACCGCTCCTTTGTAGGCTTAACACACTTCTCGCCCGAGCGGGTGATTTGCCCCTTCTACCGAGAATAGACAGGAGGTGATGCACTCAAAATGCACCGTTTTCGGCCGTGCAGCGAAGACCCCCTCAGTGTCCTGCACCACACACACAGCATGTGTCCCGTGTGTGTGTCCCACACATGTAAGTTTCCAGGGGAGCAGCCGCTGTGACGAGTGACGGAGAAGCCAACCGGCTGTGTCGCAAACCTGTTCTGCGTAGCACCTCCCCACCCTCCCCACCCTCCCCACCCCCTTCACACCCCACCCTCCGTTCGACCCTCTCCCTCCGTGGCGTATAGCCGCCTGCCCCTGCTGCTGCCCTCCCACCCGTGTGATGTCATGGAATGCAGACTGGGGTTCACCCCCAGGTTAAGTGGCTAGGGAACAAGCGGACAAGGCTGTTGTTAGAAAGCGTCACTGCGATCCTTCGCTCAGAAGCGCACACAGGAAGGGGACAGCCTGCCACAGCTTTGACACAGCGATACGAGGAAACTCATGCAACCGGGTGGGTCGCAAGAGAGAAGGGCAGCAAACGAGTCCCGAATCACAAGAAGGGGGACAACGTGACAACCAAACAGCTCGACACAGAGCGAAGGCCCCCAACAAGCTGAAGTGTACCCCAACACCCCACAACGACACCTCTGTCTCTGGGGGTCTTCGCTGGTCGACAAACTTCGACAAACTTCGTCAGTTTTCAGCCTATTGAACAGGAATTGCACCAAAATGCACTGACGATCACCCTGTAGCGAAGACCCCCTCTGTCTCTCTCTCTGTCCGTCTCTCTGTGGCGTGCCCTTCATGCAGACAGGCACGCCTTCACCGCACCGAGCGCCGCGTTGAACCTTGTGGATGGGTAGGTCGGTGCTGCACGCAGGTCGGCGAGGGCCTGCTGCAGCTGCGGGGTAGCCGCAGCGCCTGCCCCTGACAGAAACGCCTCGACAGCACCGCACGCCAGCTCTGAAGACGGGGGGGCGTTCGCAAGCGCCACCCCCCCGGAGACGAGCAGCAGCGCTGCGGCGAGAAGCTCGGGGTGCAGGTCGGCTGTCAGGCGCAGCCGGGCCAGGTGGAGCGCAAACCCCTCCCGCTGGGCGCGGGTGCACCGGGCGGAGAAGAGCTGCACACCCTTCTCCAGCTGCGACATCCACGTCAGCACCTCAAACAGAACGGCGGGCTGGGGCGGCTGCGACACATCGCACAGCGGCGCAACCGCCACCTCCAGCAGCGGAGGCCCCGCAGCGACCTGCGGTGGGGGCGACACCACGCTCTGCTGCGGGTGCGACTCGATCACACTCGCGACAAGCCGTGTGAACGCCTCCGACGCGGCTGGCGCAGCGAGGCGGCTGATCGGCTCCACCAGCCGCTGGCACAGCAGGCACGCGTCCTCCACATGCGGGGACTTCGCAGGGCGCACCAACAGCTCGATCAGATCGCAGAGGCTGATGACGGCAGGCTCCAGCCAGGGGGTTGGGGACCCCCCCCCCCCCCTCCCCCTGCGGCTGCCTGAGGGAGGCTGTGAGGGCTGACACGACATGCGATTCGAAGCCGCGCCCCGCCTCCCTGTGCAGCCAGCGGAAGACGGTGCGGAGGACCTGCACCGTGCCCTCCACCCCGGCCGCGTCCCCCTGCGACAGGCTGTGCGACAGTGCGTCGGAGAGGCCAGCCGCGTGGCGCTGCATCGCAGCCCACAGCACCCCGCGCCGTGAAGCGTCGCAATCCGCTTCTCCGGTCACAGCCTCCACAGCCTCGGCAGCGACACCCAGCCCGAAGCGGGGGCTGCCAAAGAGGTGGTCGAAAAGCTGGGCCAGGTGCGGCCCCCCCTGCGATGCGGCATGCACCTTCGCCAGCCCGACGTAGTACCCCGTGAACTGCGGGGTGACGGTGGCGCCACCGAGCAGGCCGCTGCTGATCTGCGGCAGGGCGGGGCTGCAGGCCAGAAGGGGGAGCAGCTGCCGGGAGGCGTAGGCTGCGAGCAGGTCACCCGCATGCCGCACCACGTCGCTGGAGGTGGGGGTGGGGGGTCCGCCGCCGGGGGTGGGGGTGGTGCTGGAGGTGGAAGTGGAGGAGTTGGTGGCGACCAGCAGGCACAGCTCCCCCACCAGGGCGACGGCCTGCCGCTGCGTGTCGGGGCTGCGCGCCTTCTTCACGACGCTGCAGAGGGCTGCCGCCAGCCCCAGGGTGTGGCACACCAGGGATACCACCTGGGGGTCGCAGCTGCCGCCACCGCCACCACCACCAGCACCACCCCCCATCACACCCGCCTCCAGCACGCCCCACCGCACCACACCCGCGGCGTGGGTCAGGATCAGCTCTGCCGCGAAGCTCTCTGCGGCGCCATCGCCTGCCCCACGCAGGGTCAGGTCCAGCAGGTCCGGAGCGGTTGCGGCGCAGAGCTGCATCAAGACATCGAGCCCCGCCACGTCACGCCCTGCGAGGCAGCGCGCCAGCGACTCGCGGACCGGGCTGCCGGGAGGGGTGAGCAGCGTGGCGCTGTACACCCCGCATGCCTTGGAAGCGGTGAGGATGAGCCTGCCCGGGAGGCCGTCGTACCACCCGGAGGCTGGGGCGGGTGGGGCGGCCTGCATCGCCTCGCTCGCGACGCAGCGCACCCCGGGTGTCGGGACAACCGCACTGACAAACGCAGCCAGCACCGGGCGGAGCGCAGCCACCGCTGCGTCGGAGCTCTCCGCGCCCCCCCGCAGAGAGGAGCCCTGGTCGGCACGCATCGCAGCGAAGTCTGCGATGCTGTCCCATATCGAGGCGTGCACCTCCAGCGCGTCCTCGTCATCTGCCGGGCAGCGCAGCAGCCTCTGGTATGCCGCCCCGGCAATCCCGGCGAACGCGTCGGAGAACTCATCCACGAGCCGCGCGGCGTGGCGCTCCACCAGCGTCAGCACGACGGGGAGCGCCTCCGTGTCGGGGGAGGTCCCGTCCGCCACAGCCCTGCCGACAACCCCGAGGCAGAGCGCGAAGAGGGCGTGCTGCGGGGTCCCGCGCCGCAGCGTCACCCCCTCCACCACCTCGTGGCACAGCGGGAGGAGGAGGGCGGCCGCCGGTGCGCCGCCGGAGGCCCCGCCGCTGCCCCCGCCATCCGCAGCGCATGCCCTGAGGAGAGGGGCCAGCCCGAGGCGCTCGTCGGCGCGTGTGTCGGGGTCGGTGTGCGGGAGGAATGCCGCCGCGGCGTCGCAGCCGCCGTGCGGCAGCAGGTGTGGCGCCAGCAGCAGCGGGATGCACCCCGCGGATGCGGCGCGCAGCAGCGCCGACAGCTCCGCCCGCCGCGACTCGGGGAGGGGCAGCGCCGCCGCCTCCTCGCATGTCCCCTGCAGGAGCTGCAGGGCGTGCCGTGGGGGCGGAGTGGCGGTGCCGCCACCCCCGCTGCCGTGCTCCGCCAGCAGCCCCTGAGCCCACGAGATGTGGTCCGGCCACCGCTCAGGGAACTCGCTCGCCACGGCGGCGCCGCAGAGCGCCTGCACCGCCTTCCCTCTGACATGCCCCGGCTGCTGGGGGCAGCACACAATACCCGCCAAGAGGCTTCGCGCAGCGCCGCTCTCCTCCACCCCAAAGCACCCCCGCCACCTGCCGGCTCTCGCAGCGCTGTAGAGCAGCCCGCAGAGGTGGAACACAGTGCGCTCCGTAGCACCACCACCACCCCCTCCGGCTGTGGCACCCCCGAGAAGCCCACCGCGCGCCTGAGCCTCCAACAGCAGCCGGAGAGCCTCGTGGGGACCGCCGGGGCTGCTCTGGAAGGCCTGCAGCTCGGCATGTATAGCGGGTGAAGGGGGCTGCGCTAAGAGCGCTTCAAGGTGGTGCCACTCCATGGAGGGGAATGTGGGGGTGGGGTGGGGGGGGGGGGGGTCCTGTGGAGCGTGTGGTGTTGGGGAGTTGGGGGGGAGGGGGAGGGGGAGCGGCGTCGTGAGATCCGTTTTTGTTCTGTTAATCAGATGGCACCGCGTCCAGCTGGGTTGCAAGTTGGAGACCAATATAAACGGAGCGGAGGGGTTGGGGGGGGGGGGGGCTCAGGTGGCGCTGCATGCGGGGTGGTCTCGTGCTCTTCGCGATCTTTAAAGGGAAACCCCCTGCCTACTCTGTCCAGCAACTGCAAAAACCTATGCGTCTGCAAATCAGGAGTAAAGGGAGAGAAGAACCAGCGGGTATTCATCGATCTCGAGAACACCCCCACACGCCTGCTGCGGGTGTGGTGTGTCCTGCATGATCTGCATAGCAAAGTTTCCTGCGTTGTTCGCACTGTAAAAAAATATTGCCGGGCACCCTCGAGCCTGATGCTTTGATGTGGGTGTGGTGCACATATGAAACACGAGATAGCAAGACACACAAGGGAACAGGATCGTCGGAAGCACTCCTACACTTTTACGAATCATAATATGTGCGAATCAAGGGCAGGTCACGCAAGGCATACACTCACACACATGGGTCAAACAGAAGACATGTCACACACAGCGACAGAAATGAACTTTGTTGGTGTGAAGAACCACCTCCCGCAGGGGCTGAGGGCAACATCAAAACCCCTTGAGTGCACCTTCCCAACACGCTCACCTGTGCTGAGGCGGTACAGATGGGTGTGGCGAACGTCCTTCACGGCAACAACATCACCTGGCTGTGAGACAGCGAGCGAGGTTGGATAATTCTCCAGCTGCACAGTACGCAGGCATTGGAGGGTGGCTGTGCACCACACCTTGAAAGACTCGTCGTCAGAGCACGACACGAGCTGCTGCTCGTCCTTGGTCAGGGCGAGGCCAACAACCTGCTCGCTGTGGTCATCCAGGGTGTGTGTGTGTGTGAGGGTGCTGATGTCCCACACACGGATGCTCTTGTCCTCGGACCCGCTGAAGATCCTCGTGCGCGACACAGCAATGCCAGGAACAGCCTCGCTGTGCCCCTCCAACACTGTGGCGCTCGGTGTGTCCTTCACCTCCCACACACGCAGCTTGCCTGAGTTGTCTCCGGAAACCAGACGTCCGCAGTAGGTCCATGCGGCACCCCACACCCTGTTGTTGTGGGGCAGTGTGCACACCTGCTCCCATGTCGCGACTAGCCACACGCAGGCGGTGCCGTCGCGAGAGCACGTCGCCAACCGCGTCCCGCACACCGAGAGAGGTGTGCAGCGAATAGACATGTTGCCGTGTGTGAGGTCCGCTACCACATTCGCGGTCACGGTGTCGAACACAGTGACTTGCCCTTCGGCGTGACCCACGACACACAGCTTCCCACACCTGGACAGTGCGATGGAGGACGGGACTTTGCCATGCGCAGCTGAGTAAACTGCGGGAGCCTTGACGTTGGGCCAGCGCGGGACGAGCTTGACAGCACCCCCGTCCTCCAGGCCCGTGTCGGCAACGCGGTGTGAATCGTCCAGCTCCTCCTCGCACCCTTCGATGTGCACCGCCAGCCCTGCGGCCTCACGGGTAGTGTTGACGGAGCCCGCAAACATCTCGTCCAGCGCATCCGCCTTCAGCTCGACCACTGTCCCGCCTTCCGGAACACCGATGACACAGCTCTGGCCGGTCCCGGCATGACGAACAGACACGTCCATGGTGGTGGTTTTGGTTCTGTTTCCAAGCCTTGCTTGAGAGTGTGGCGGTGTGCAGTGTGGGCTGGTGGGGGTTGTGGGGTTCCAAGACAAGTGTGCCTCAAGTGGGCGCCCCCACCTGCTGAGCCTTGCCTGGACACCTTTCGGCAGAGACCTCCACCACGTTGCCCGGCGCCTGCACACACAGCTCCGAAGCAGCGTGGGAGGCAAGCCTCACCTCATTGTCGCCGCGAAGCCTGCAGGTGCACAGCAATAAGAGTCTGGGGAGGGGGTTATCCCGCATGCAGGGGGGCGTGACGTGGGGGGGGAGGGGGGGGGGGTAGGGGGGGTCAAATGCCACCCTTTTACGTGGACAAACACGATTTTTCAAAAAACCGGCGCAGAGGCCCCAAAGCCCCCGTAAACCCTCCAAACCCCCCCAGATCGGTCCGGAAACCCATCGAACCCCACTTTTCCACCATTCCGGGCACCTCAGGTGCCCGAATTGGGGTACCTAAATTTTGTGCCACCGTTTGGTACCGTACAGTGCCACTGTGTGGGAGGTTGGAAAAGAAAATGCCCCAACACACCACATCTGAGGGTTGCAATGCATGTTGCTTGCCAACCACGTCATCCGGTGGGTGTCAGGCGCTATGTAGGTGGCATTAGCCAGGTCTTCGATGTGTTCTGGCTTGTATATATAACCGACCGGGTACATCTCAGTAATACCCCTCTTTGCGCTCGACCAAAGCGAGGGCTAAAATCCAGGTAAGGTGCAGTCGTACTGTCGGACTGGAGCGAGAGCAAACCAAATTCGAATCCCGTCCTTTAGTCTTTCTCGTTCTCGGCAAACCAAAGTCTTAACAAACACACGTGCACTGTCCCGGAGCTGCAGAGGGATACAAGTGCGGCGGCACACAAAGGGGAGCGGCCCGGGGGGGATCTAGCATTCACAAAGGGCGGCATGGGCAGGGGGGTCTGAAGTCTAAACACAGGGCAGCCTCGAGGGTGGGGGCGCCTGCTCTGATGCTGGGTGGGTTGGGGTGGCGGGTGTGGGTGTGGTGCTTTGTGCTGCCGCAAGGGGGTTGCCGTGCCACCTAGTGCCCAGCGGGTCCACGCGGAAGATGAAGGAACGGAAGGCGGCAGACTCATTCGGTTGAACACCTTCCCGGCAGTCATTCGGGATCAGGGAGCAGAAGCGGCGAACCTATGATATATAGATGTAGCATCTATCGTCATATCCACCGAGGGAAGGGCTGGCGTAGACCGCGTTCTGTGGGTTCGCACGCACCGCAGCAAGCACCACCTCGCGGTCTGCCCGCAGCTCTGCGCTGGCAAAAGGGAGCAGCACAGGGGGGTCGCGTTCGTTGAAGGCAGCAGTTGCAAAGAAACAGGCAAGTGCTGCCTGCTTGTCAGCGCGCACACTGTCCCCTGCGTAGATAAAGCTGAACGGATCGAAATGGATGGCAGAAAGTGCCACTTTCAGGTCGTCACGCAGCGCACGGGGTAAATCGGCGAACTCGCAGTGCTCATCTTCCATCGATGCGATCGCTATGTCTTTGTCGTAGCGCAGTGGGCCAGTGATGTCGTTGTAGCAGACAGCAGGCGTGGCGAACGCCTGCAGCACGAAGGATTTGTCAGCACGCAGCGCCTCGCTCAGATCACTGAACCTCACCGTCTCCTGACGAAGTGCCTCCATGACGAACTCCTTGTCCTGTTGCAAGGTCGCACCCAGTTGGTGACAGGTCGTCAGCCTTTCTTGAGCAAGTGCCTCCATGGCGACCTCTTTGTCATCTCGCAGTGCTTCGCTGAGATCACCGAAATACATTACGTCGACAAGACCGAGTGCCTTCATCACAACCTCTTTGTCCTGCTGCAAGGTTGGGCTCAGTTGGCGAAAGTCACTCAGCTTGTTTTGAGCAAGTGCCTCGATGGCGACCTCTTTGTCCTCTCGCAGTGCTTCGCTGAGATCACCGAAATCCATTGCGTCGACAAGACGGAGTGCCTTCATGACAACCTCTTTGTCCTCCTGCAAGGTCGCACCCAGTTGGCGAAAGGTCTTCAGCTTGTTTTGAGCAAGTGCCTCCATGGCGACCTCTTTATCCTCTCGCAGTGCTTCGCTGAGATCACCGAAAACCGTCGCGTCGACAAGACCGAGTGCCTTCATGACAACCTCTTTGTCCTGCTGCAAGGTTGCGCTCAGGTGGTGGAAGTGCTTCAGAGAACCGTAGTGGAGTGACGTCATGACGATATCTTTGTCCTCTCGAAGAGCTTGGCTGAGCTGGTCAAAATCTACCCCGACACCGTAACCAAGTGCCTTCCTGACAACCTGTTTGTCCTCCTGCAGGGTCGCACTCAGGTGGTGAAAGCTCTTCTCCGGTATGCAACGACTGATAAGTGCCTGCATGACGACCTCTTTGTCCTCTCGCAGCGCTTCGCTTAGCTGATCGAAATCCATCTCATTTCTTTTCTGAAGTGCCTCCATGACAACCCCTTTGTCTTTTCGGAGTGCGTATGCAGCCATCTGCCCACGTCACACTGTAGCGCTCCATTGCTTCGAGCACGAACGCCTTGTCGCTGAGCCACACAGCGCTGTTTTCACAGTGAGGCACAGCAACGACCGCAACGCTGCGCTGCTCTTGAAGGCTTTTGTCCTCGACGTCGTGCCACATCCACGGGCCTCGCTTCAACGCCGCGATGACGACGTCTGGGTCTGACCGCAGTTCGGGACTGGCTCGCAGAAATGCGCTGGGATCGCACTGCACGTACTGCAGCATCACCTCCTTGTCGTTGTGAAGCGAGGGGTGCACCCAGTGCGGCAGGATGATGCGCTCGAAAGTAGTCTTGGGGGCGCGTGCCAGTACCGCCAGCACGCACTCCCGCCGCTGGCGTGCCCACCCTGGAATGTCGTCCATTGTGACAGCACCGCTGCGCAGCTGCGCCACAAACTCTGCCACCCCACGCGCCACCCGCACCCGGCACCCGCCCGAGAAGCCGGCGATGTTGCTGATGCGTTCCGCCCCGTCACACGCCACGCGCTGCCCGCCCACGCTCAACTCCACGTCCTCCCCGAACCCCAAGGCCTCGCCGCACCGCCGCTTCATAGTAGACACTGTCGCGTCGACATCGATCTCCAGAGGCTCCTCACGCCCTGACAGCGTGTCGATGGCGTGCACCTCCATCCCACAGAAACACAGGTGTCCCGAGGTCTGCAGGAGGGTGTGTGTGTGTGTGTGTTGAAACCAGTTTTAAGGCGGTGTCTGCTTAGCGCGACACCTCGCCAGAAGCACCTCCCAAACATCCGTCACTTCGCGAGGCTTCCCCCGACGTGACCCCAGTTTCGTTCGCACGCACGTACTCCCTCCACTGGCCGAACAAGCGGTTGGGACAACCATGTGGTCACCACACATCTGGCACTTGGTGTTCGTGAGTTCAAAGCACGGCAAAGTGGAATGATCAGGCAATGCTCCGATCGAAACACCAGGTGCACAGCAATCAAGAGTCTGGGAGGGGGGGGGGGGTCGGCAGTGGCTCTGGCGATGCGAATCTCTCTCTCGACCTCTTCCTCCTCGAGCTCTCGGCAAACAAACCTACAATCTCCTACAATCTGATCTTCTCTACCTTCTTCAAGTTCTCGGCCTTTCTCGTTCTCGGTAAACCAAAGTCTTCACAAACACGCGCACTGTCCCGGGGCTGCCTGGGCTGCAGAGGGATACAAGTGCGGCGGCACACAAAGGGGAGCGGCCCGGGGGGGATCTAGCATTCACAAAGGGCGGCATGGGCAGGGGGGTCTGAAGTCTAAACACAGGGCAGCCTCGAGGGTGGGGGCGCCTGCTCTGATGCTGGGTGGGTTGGGGTGGCGGGTGTGGGTGTGGTGCTTTGTGCTGCCGCAAGGGGGTTGCCGTGCCACCTAGTGCCCAGCGGGTCCACGCGGAAGATGAAGGAACGGAAGGCGGCAGACTCATCCGGTTGAACACCTTCCCGGCACCTATCTCTAGATGTAGCATCTATCGTCATATCCACCGAGGGAAGGGCTGGCGTAGACCGCATTCTGTGGGTTCGCACGCACCGCAGCAAGCACCACCTCGCGGTCTGCCCGCAGCTCTGCGCTGGCAAAAGGGAGCAGCACAGGGGGGTCGCGTTCGTTGAAGGCAGCAGTTGCAAAGAAACAGGCAAGTGCCGCCTGCTTGTCAGCGCGCACACTGTCACCTGCGAACATGAAGTTGCGCGGCTCGCCACAGATGGCAGGAAGTGCGACTTCCAAGTCGTCACGCAGCGCAGGGGGGACCAGGTCGAACAGGCAGGGAACATCTGCAAATACTGCTCGCACGATGTCCTTGTCGTAGCGCAGTGGGCCGTCAATAGAGTGGTAGAAGAGAGCAGACGTGTCGACCGCCTGCAGCACGAAGGATTTGTCAGCACGCAGCGCCTCGCTCAGATCACCGAACCTCGCCGTCCCCTTACGAAGTGCCTCTGTGGCTACGTCCTTGTCCTGTTGCAAGGTCGCACTCAGGTGGTGAAAGCGCTTCACTTTCTCTCGAGCGAGTGCCTCCATAACGACCTCTTTATCCTGCTGCAAGGCCGCACTCAGTTGGTGGAAGGTCTTCAGCTTGTCTTGAGCAAGTGCCTCGATGGCGACCTCCTTGTCCTCTCGCAGTGCTTCGCTGAGATCACCGAAATCCATTGCGTCGACAAGACCGAGTGCCTTCATGACAACCTCTTTGTCCTCCTGCAAGGTCGCACTCAGGTGGTGAAAGCGCTTCACCTTCTTCTGAGCGAGTGCCCGCATGGCGACCTCTTTGTCCTGCTGCAAGATTGTGCTCAGTTGGCGAAAGTCACTCAGCTTGTCTTGAGCAAGTGCCTCCATGGCGACCTCTTTGTCCTCTCGCAGTCCTTCGCTGAGATCACCTAAATCCATTGCGCCGACAAGACCGAGCGCCTTCATGACAACCTCTTTGTCCTCCTGCAAGGTCGCGCTCAGTTGGCGAAAACGCTTCACTTTGTTTTGTGTGAGTGCCTCCATGGCGACCTCTTTGTCCTCTCGCAGTCCTTCGCTGAGATCACCGAAATCCATTGCGTCGACAAGAGCGAGTGCCTTCATGACAACCTCTTTGTCCTCCTGCAAGATCGCGCTCAGTTGGCGAAAGCGCTTCACTTTCGTTTGTTCGAATGCCTGGATGACGACCTCCTTATCCTGTTGCAAAGTCTCGCTCAACGGGTGGAAGCCCTTCAGATCACGGAAGTAGAGTGCCTCGAGGAAGACATCGTAGTCCCCTCGCAGCGCTTCGCTGAGATCACCGAACTCCATGCCATCGATAGAATTCAGTGCCATCGTCACGACCTCTTTGTCCTGCTGCAAGGCTGCGCTCAGGTGGTGGAAGTCCTTCACTTTCTCTTGAGCGAGTGCCTCCATAACGACCTCTTTGTCCTGTTGCAAGGTCGCGTTCAGTTGGTGAAAGTCATCCAGCTTGTCCTGAGCAAGTGCCTCGATGGCGACCTCATTGTCCTCTCGCAGTGCTTCGCTGAGATCACCGAAAACCGTCGCGTCGGGAAGACCGAGTGCCTCGATCACAACCTCTTTGTCCTGCTGCAAGGTCGCGCTCAGTTGGTGAAAGCCCTTCAGATCACCGTAGTGGAGTGCCTTCATGACGACCTCTTTATCCTCCCGAAGCGCTTGGCTGAGCTGATCGAAGTCCACCCCGACATCGTAGTCCAGTGCCTTCATGACAACCTCTTTGTCCTCCTGCAGGGTCGCACACAGGCGGTGAAAGCTCTTCTTCGGCATGCAACAATCAAGTACCTTCATGACGACCTCTTTGTCCTCTCGCAGCGCTTCGCTTAGCTGATAGAAGTCCACTCCATTGCAGTACCGAAGCCCCTCCATGACGACATCTTTGTCCTCCCGAAGCTCTTCGCCGAGCTGACTGAAATCTACGAGACAATGAGCAATTGACTTCATGACGACCTCTTTGTCCTGTTGCAACGCGTCGCTCACATCGAGCCACTCCACACTGCGATCCATTGCTTCGAGCACAAACGCCTTGTCGCTGAGCCACACGGCGCTGTTTGCGCAATCCGGCACAGCAACGACCGCAACGCTGCGCTGCTCTTGAAGGCTTTTGTCCTCGACGTCGTGCCACCTCGCGCTCCGCTTCAACGCCGCGATGACGAAGTCTGGGTCTGACCGCAGTTCGGGACTGGCTCGCAGAAATGCGTTGGAATGGCACTGCACGTACTGCAGCATCACCTCCTTGTCGTCGTGCAGCGAGGGATGCACCCAGTGCGGGCGTGACATGAGGCTGGGGTGCTTCCCCTCGTTGTCATCCTCGTCGCTGAGGGCGCGTGCCAGCACCGCCAGCACGCACTCCCGCCGCTGGCGTGCCCACCCTGGAATGTCGTCCATTGTGACAGCACCGCTGCGCAGCTGCGCCACAAACTCTGCCACCCCACGCGCCACCCGCACCCGGCACCCGCCCGAGAAGCCGGCGATGTTGCTGATGCGTTCCGCCCCGTCACACGCCACGCGCTGCCCGCCCACGCTCAACTCCACGTCCTCCCCGAACCCCAAGGCCTCGCCGCACCGCCGCTTCATAGTAGACACTGTCGCGTCGACATCGATCTCCAGAGGCTCCTCACGCCCTGACAGCGTGTCGATGGCGTGCACCTCCATCCCACAGAAACACAGGTGTCCCGAGGTCTGCAGGAGGGTGTGTGTGTGTGTGTTGAAATCAGTTTTACACCCTGTAAGGCGGTGTCTGCTTAGCGCGACACCTCGCCAGAAGCACCACCAGGTGCACAGCAATCAAGAGAGAGGGAGGGCAGGGGGGGGGGGGGGGGCAGTGTTGGATAAATACAGGGGTCTGGCGGGAAAAATACAGACCGTCAAAAAATACATGTATTTTTCGAAAAATACACGAAAAATACATGAAAAATACATGAAACGTACGCTGCAGGCGTCTCAACCAGTGGCCTCGCTGGGGGTCGGGCAAACCACAAAAAGACGCGGTATGATGCAGACCAGGGTCGAATGCACGGCCGCAGAACGTTTTCCCCCAGCAGAACTGACGAGTCCTGTCGAATTGCACTTCGAGAGGCATCGGATGTTGCTTCCTCAGGTCGCCCTGCTGGACCAAAAAATCCGTATTCAGGGGATCTTGGATTGCCTTTGAGTACTTGCAAACCTGCAAGCCCGAGGAGAACTTTGCCAGCACGCAGTGTTCAGGAACGTCAGCACAGCTCGGCTGCGATGAAGTCCCGCGGGCCAAACGCCCGAAGAGCCTCATGTCGGAGCTGGTGTCTATGAAAGAGTCCAGCTCTGACATAACGTCCGAGGAATCGCTTGCATTTCTCGGTATGAATGGGTGCGATGAACAGTCGCGGACGCTCAAGGACTTGGTCACGAGACAGGCACATGACAGGGGGTCTGGGGCGCGGAGCCCGAGGCCACGGCAGTGAACAACCTGAAAGTAATCGAAGGCTAGTCCCCACACCGGTTGGTGCTGTATCACATCAGCGGGATGGTCGTTCAGTTGGGACATGATGAGGCGCGCTTCGATGAAAGCAAGCATCCAGCTCTGATACACTGCCCATGATGACGTTGAGTCTTCATACGCTGCGGAACATGAAAACCCGGCCGCAAAAAAGCCCCAAAAGCTGAACCCGCTGTTTCGGTGACCGCGCGCTGGAAGTGGAGACTTTCATTTATTGCGCCTGTCTCTGTAAAGTGAGCCATGCTCGTGCAGGAAGCCGGCAGTCCAGTGGAACCTGAACAGCAGTGCAGTGCAATGGCACCGGAGTGATGGCACTCCCGCACCCGAGGTGTGTGCGGCAGGGGCGTGCCGCTGTGGTGGCGAGGATTGGTGCAGACAGCCCCGCTGTGCCTGGACTCTGCACCGCTCCCGAGGCAGTGTGCAGCAGATCTCCAGTGCGCCCTACTGTAGTACAGTGTATTTTTCCCTGTATTTTTCGTATTTTTCCCCCTTGGGAAAAATACGAAAAATACGAAAAATACATTGAAAAATACACTGAAAAATACAACGGAAAAATACACCTTGCCAACACTGGGAGGGGGGGGGTCGGAAGCGGCTCTCCTACAATCTGATCCTCTTCAAGTTCTCGGCAAAGTCTTAACAAACACGCGCACTGTCCCGGGGCTGCCTGGAGCTGCAGAGGGATACAAGTGCGGCGGCACACAAAGGGGAGCGGCCCGGGGGGGATCTAGCATTCACAAAGGGCGGCATGGGCAGGGGGGTCTGAAGTCTAAACACAGGGCAGCCTCGAGGGTGGGGGCGCCTGCTCTGATGCTGGGTGGGTTGGGGTGGCGGGTGTGGGTGTGGTGCTTTGTGCTGCCGCAAGGGGGTTGCCGTGCCACCTAGTGCCCAGCGGGTCCACGCGGAAGATGAAGGAACGGAAGGCGGCAGACTCATCCAGTTGAACACCTTCCCGGCAGTCATTCGGGATCAGGGAGTAGAAGCGGCGAACCTATCTCTAGATGTAGCATCTATCGTCATATCCACCGAGGGAAGGGCTGGCGTAGACCGCATTCTGTGGGTTCGCACGCACCGCAGCAAGCACCACCTCGCGGTCTGCCCGCAGCTCTGCGCTGGCAAAAGGGAGCAGCACAGGGGGGTCGCGTTCGTTGAAGGCAGCAGTTGCAAAGAAACAGGTAAGTGCTGCCTGCTTGTCAGCGCGCACACTGTCACCTGCGAACATGAAGTTGAGCGGGTCGTCACAGATGGCAGGAAGTGCGACTTCCAAGTCGTCACGCAGCGCAGGGGGGGCCAGGTCGAACAGGCAGGGAAGATTTGCAAGTGATGCTCGCGCGATGTCTTTGTCGTAGCGCAGTGGGCCGTAAATGGAGCGGTAGGAGAGAGCAGACGTGTCGACCGCCTGCAGCACGAAGGACTTGTCAGCACGCAGCGCCTCGCTCAGATCACCGAACCTCGCCGTCCCCGCACGAAGGGCCTCTGTGGCTACGTCCTTGTCCTGTTGCAAGGTCGCACTCAGGTGGCGAAAGCGCTTCACTTTCTCTTGAGTGAGTGCCTCCATAACGACCTCTTTATCCTGCTGCAAGGTCGCGCTCAGTTGGTGGAAGGTTTTCAGCTTGTCTTGAGCAAGTGCCTCGATGGCGACCTCCTTGTCCTCTCGCAGTGCTTCGCTGAGATCACCGAAATCCATTGCGTCGACAAGACCGAGTGCCTTCATGACAACCTCTTTGTCCTCCTGCAAGGTCGCACTCAGGTGGTGAAAGCGCTTCACGTTCTTCTGAGCGAGTGCCCGCATGGCGACCTCCTTGTCCTGCTGCAAGGTTGTGCTCAGTTGGCGAAAGTCACTCAGCTTGTCTTGAGCAAGTGCCTCCATGGCGACCTCTTTGTCCTCTCGCAGTGCTTCGCTGAGATCACCGAAATCCATTGCATCGACAAGAAGGAGTGCCTTCATGACAACCTCTTTGTCCTCCTGCAAGGTCGCACTCAGGTGGTGAAAGCACTTCACGTTCTTCCGAGCGAGTGCCTCCATAACGACCTCTTTGTCCTGCTGGAAGGTCGCGCTCAGTTGGTGGAAGCCCTTCACATGATCGTGGAGGAGTGCCTCCATGACGACCTCTCTGTCCTCTCGCAGCGCTTGGCTGAGCTGGTCGAAATCCACCCCGACATCGTAAATAAGTGCCACCATCACGATCTCTTTGTCCTGCTGCAAGGTCGCGTTCAGTTGGTGAAAGCCCTTCAGATGACCGTAGTGGAGTGCCTTCATGACGACCTCTTTGTCCTCTCGCAACACTTGGCTGAGCTGGTCGAAATCCACCCCGACATCGTAGCCCAGTGCCTTCATGATGACCTCTTTGTCCTCCTGGAGGGTCGCACACAGGCGGTGAAAGCTCTTCTTCGGCATGCAACAATCAAGTACCTTCATGACGACCTCTTTGTCCTCTCGCAACACTTGGCTGAGCTGGTCGAAATCCACCCCGACATCGTAGTTAACCCTTTAAGTCCCAAGGCTATTTTGGGCCATTTTGGCTGATTTTTCTCCTTGGACACCAACTTGCTTCAATTTTCGTTTTTCTGCCCGACCCTGGCCGTAAATGAACGCGTTTGACTGAAAGATTACACGATGGCCATTTTTTGGCCCCGAAAAAAATGTCTCTTTTTTCGCACGGCCAACAAACAGTGAATTTGAGGGTGAAAAAATGGCAGATTTTCGAAAGCAAAATTTTTTGGGTGCCGGGGATCCCCAAAAAGTCATCCGAAGATGGCGTTATTGGAAAGAACGAGTCAAATTGCATCGACGAAAAAAAAAGTTCGGCCAAAAAGACTGAGAATGAAGCCACTGAATGGGCAAGGCGGTTTTTGCCTATATTCAGTGCCTATTTTCCCTTTGAAACGGTGGGAAAACACCCGAAAAGGAGTTATTTCCTCAATCACTCGCAGGAAGTCTGTCTCAGACGGCTGCAAGGGCAACTGTTGTGCTTCGCAGCAGTGCTGAGCCAGAGAGAGTGTTCGCAGAGATGTCGCCATGCGCTCGCTCTACTACCCCGGGATGTCGCCACCGATAGCCAGTGTCCGTCTACCCTCTCCTCTGAGTTCTCGACCAGATGTCGCCGCAGAGAGGACAGCACCCCTCGTCTCGTATTATTGCAGACTACTCGGTGCTGCAACTGCGCACGGAAGAGAGAAGCGCCTCGAATATGTTCTCCCCAAGTAGATCAGACACTCTTCTGGTTTAGCTTGGCTCAATCTGGCACGGCCCAAAGCCAGGATAAGATATCACCCAGACCTGGGACCCCCGTGTATAAGCCCCCCCTCCCTTTCCCCCGTGTTTAAGTCCCCCCCTGGGGGTCTGGCAGGGGGGGAGCTTAAACACAGGTGGACCTAAACACGGGGTGGCCGGTCTGGAGGGTCATCAAGTGGCTGCGAGGCCACCTGGTGCCCTCCAGGTGCTGTCAGAGTCGAAAAGGGGGGTGCCAAAAGTCCATCCGGACCAGAATCACCCCCCCCTACGACGGAAGCGGAAGAGGTCTTCTTGGTCTCCACCGTGCCACCCCCGTGTTTAAGCCCCCCCTGCGTTTAGGTCCGCCCCCCCCGTGTTTAAGTCCCCCCGGCCGAAAATCGTCTCCAAGGGGGGGGACTTAAACACGGGGGGTCCCAGGTACATTTGACAGGCGAGGAATTGACAATCAGGCACTCCCTTGCCTTCAGTTGACACGTGCATCACATCGGGGTATATCTGGGCGGGTCTTGATTCCTTGGAAAGGTTCTCGAGTCCCCTTTACCAGATAGCCAGGGTCGGGCACAAAGACCCCCGGCAAAGTATGCCAGACCTTGTTGGGGTGTGCACAGAAAACCAAGGGCCCAGAATGCTGTTTTCACCTGAAAACCCGACCTGGGTCCAGATTCTCAGGGGTGACGGCGGGCAACCGACAGACAGATATCTCGTCGATTTTTGTTGTCTTGAATAGAACTGTCCAAACCCTTTTCATGGTGCCCAGGGTTTGCCAAAAAGACAAAAATGCGTGATAACAAAATGTGAACCGAAAGTGTAGGCGCAATATATTGCGCCTTGGGACTTAAAGGGTTAAGTGCCTTTATGACAACCTCTTTGTCCTCCTGCAGGGTCGCACACAGGCGGTGAAAGCTCTTCTTCGGCATGCAACAATCAAGTACCTTCATGACGACCTCTTTGTCCTCCCGCAGCGCTTCGCTTAGCTGATAGAAGTCCACTCCATTGCAGTACCGAAGCCCCTCCATGACGACCTCTTTGTCCTCCCGAAGCTCTTCGTCGAGCTGACTGAAATCCACGAGATAATGAGCAATTGACTTCATGACGACCTCTTTGTCCTGTTGCAGGGCCTCGCTCACATCGAGCCACCCCACATTGCTGTGATCCATTGCTTCGAGCAGAAACGCCTTGTCGCTGAGCCACACAGCGCTGTTTGCACAATCCGGCACAGCAACGACCGCAACGCTGCGCTGCTCTTGAAGGCTTTTGTCCTCGACGTCGTGCCACTTCGCGCCCCGCTTCAACGCCGCGATGACGACGTCTGGGTCTGACCGCAGTTTGGGACTGGCATAGAGGGTGGCAAGCTGTGATTTTTCCAGCCGTTTCTCACAAACTTTTTTCTGGGCAAAAATATTGGTGCATTTTTCTCCCGTTTTGGGGCCCCACCACCCCCGGAACACCTCCGACTCTGCCAAAAACCGGGTTTTCACCCGAAAATGCGGCCCGCCGAGGTGGCCGACAGGAATGCAACCGAACACACGACTCCGGAATCACACCCACATGACGAGCGGATGCGAGGAGGGCCCACCACATGGAATTCACGCCCGAATGGG
The DNA here is from genome assembly GCA_963210315.1 of Rhynchopus euleeides. NCBI lineage: Eukaryota > Euglenozoa > Diplonemea > Diplonemida > Diplonemidae > Rhynchopus > Rhynchopus euleeides. The sequence continues at coordinate 1,527,071 of OY723318.1, read as the reverse complement.
GCCTTGTCACGGCTTCCCTGTCAGAAGGACCTCCATGGAACCTGCTCTCTGTATGCTGGGGGTCACATTGGTCTGTGTGTGTGGCCACTGGGGTGGGGTGGCTGGCAATGCGGAGTTCAGATGATCACGGCTTCGGGTGGGGGATTGGGGCAGGTTGGGGGGCAGGGGCCGCTGGCTGCAGGTGACTCACATCACCGATAGAGGGTGGCAAGCTGTGATTTTTCCAGCCGTTTCTCACAAACTTTTTTCTGGGCAAAAATATTGGTGCATTTTTCTCCCGTTTTGGGGCCCCACCACCCCCGGAACACCTCCGACTCTGCCAAAAACCGGGTTTTCACCCGAAAATGCGGCCCGCCGAGGTGGCCGACAGGAATGCAACCGAACACACGACTCCGGAATCACACCCACATGACGAGCGGATGCGAGGAGGGCCCACCACATGGAATTCACGCCCGAATGGGGCCTTGCCAGGGCTTCCCTGTCAGAAGGACCTCCATGGAACCTGCTCTCTGTATGCTGGGGGTCACATTGGTCTGTGTGTGTGGCCACTGGGGTGGGGTGGCTGGCAATGCGGAGTTCAGATGATCACGGCTTCGGGTGGGGGATTGGGGCAGGTTGGGCAGGGTCCACAGGCTGCAGATGACTCACCGATCTTGCTCTGTCATTCGCATCCTGCCAGAATCAATTAGGGAATGAAGGACAAGCTTGGAACTCACACAAAAAGGGATGCTGAATACGCAGCACATGTACACACACAGGAGCAAAGAACCCTTGGCTGCCACAAGACAGGCACTCAGGAATAATGACAGGAATTGGCAGACTGTCTTCATCCCGGAAGGAAGTCTGCAACCTGGACCCCAAACGGACAGGCATGGAGAGACAAGGGCGCACGGACAAGCAGAAGGGAGCGAAGGAGTGCTTCGCGGTGAGTCTGCATGCCACGGTGATACCGCGGCCGAAGCCATCGCGCGCACCTCCAACACAAAAATGCCTCTGGCAGCGCCGAGACACAGCGCCGATGCGCGTCGGTGCACACCACTGCGTCGAAGAGCGATGCCGCCCCAAACATACCGCAGCCGCTCACCCCAGGTGTCGCCGCGGCTCCCCTGAATCCGCACCCAATCCAGCAGGTCTGCACGTCGCACAGCCAATCACCCACTGACACCCAGCGCAAAAAACGTGCATACCAACGCTCCGACCACACACCACAACACCACACCCGACGCGCTACACCTCCGCGACTTCGGCTCGCAACATGGTCCCACTCACGACCCGCAAACAGGACGTGGCGGTGGTTCCCACCCCCTTGTCCTCCACCCGCTGCCAAAACCAATCTGCAAAAGACCCCGCTCCCGCCCAGTCGAGCGGGAACTACCAGGAGACCCCGGAAGTGCACGACGACCACACGCATCGCGTCGACCAGTACAGCAAGGCGTCTAGATCATGCGACGACGGAAGGGCGAGCGGGAGCGTCCGGGTGATGCAGCCGTCAACCCTTAGCTTGACCGGGAACCGGCCGGAGGTCGGCGATCAGCCGAGCAGGGGGTTCTGATAGACGAGAGTAAATGGAAAAGCAAGTCTCCCAGCACCATCTTGCAAATTCCCGACCAGACAGGGGCGCAGGGGGGTGCGGGCGGCATAACAAGGAGTTTTGTTGCTGTTGTCAGACGAAGTGGTGGCTGATGCCACGTGCAGTGCTTCGCCAGTTCGCTTTTTGTGCTGGTGAGACACAGCCGCGTGACTCATACATACCCATTGTGACACTCTCATAGGGTGCAACACATCCGCGTGACTCATACAGACCCATTGTGACACTCTCATAGGGTGAGACACAAGCGCGTGACTCCCGGACACCCATTTCTGCACTCTCGTGGGGTCGGACATAGCCGCGTGGCTCCCGGATACCCATTTCAGCACTCTCATGGGGTCAGACATAGCCGCGTGACTCCCGGACACCCATTTCAGCACTCTCATGGGGTCGGACATAGCCGCGTGACTCTCGGATACCCATTTCAGCACTCTCATGGGGTCAGACATAGCTGCGTGACTCCCGGATACCCATTTCAGCACTCTCATGGGGTCGGACATAGCCGCGTGACTCCCGGATACCCATTTCAGCACTCTCGTGGGGTCAGACATAGCCGCGTGACTCCCGGACACCCATTTCAGCACTCTCATGGGGTCGGACACAGCCGCGTGACTCCCGGACACCCATTTCAGCACTCTCGTGGGGTCGGACATTGCCGCGTGAATCCCGGACACCCATTTCAGCACTCTCATGGGGTCAGACATAGCCGCGTGACTCCCGGATACCCATTTCAGCACTCTCATGGGGTCGGACATAGCCGCGTGACTCCCGGATACCCATTTCAGCACTCTCATGGGGTCAGACATAGCTGCGTGACTCCCGGATACCCATTTCAGCACTCTCATGGGGTCGGACATAGCCGCGTGACTCCCGGATACCCATTTCAGCACTCTCGTGGGGTCAGACATAGCCGCGTGACTCCCGGACACCCATTTCAGCACTCTCATGGGGTCGGACACAGCCGCGTGACTCCCGGACACCCATTTCAGCACTCTCGTGGGGTCGGACATTGCCGCGTGAATCCCGGACACCCATTTCAGCACTCTCATGGGGTCAGACATAGCCGCGTGACTCCCGGACACCCATTTCAGCACTCTCATGGGGTCGGACATAGCCGCGTGACTCTCGGATACCCATTTCAGCACTCTCATGGGGTCAGACATAGCTGCGTGACTCCCGGATACCCATTTCAGCACTCTCATGGGGTCGGACATAGCCGCGTGACTCTCGGATACCCATTTCAGCACTCTCATGGGGTCAGACATAGCTGCGTGACTCCCGGATACCCATTTCAGCACTCTCATGGGGTCGGACATAGCCGCGTGACTCCCGGATACCCATTTCAGCACTCTCGTGGGGTCAGACATAGCCGCGTGACTCCCGGACACCCATTTCAGCACTCTCATGGGGTCGGACACAGCCGCGTGACTCCCGGACACCCATTTCAGCACTCTCGTGGGGTCGGACATTGCCGCGTGAATCCCGGACACCCATTTCAGCACTCTCATGGGGTCAGACATAGCCGCGTGACTCCCGGATACCCATTTCAGCACTCTCGTGGGGTCAGACATAGCCGCGTGACTCCCGGATACCCATTTCAGCACTCTCATGGGGTCAGACATAGCCGCGTAACTCCCGGATACCCATTTCAGCACTCTCGTGGGGTCGGACATAGCCGCGTGACTCCCGGATACCCATTTCAGCACTCTCATGGGGTCAGACATAGCCGCGTAACTCCCGGATACCCATTTCAGCACTCTCGTGGGGTCAGACATAGCCGCGTGACTCCCGGACACCCATTTCAGCACTCTCGTGGGGTCGGACAATGCCGCGTGAATCCCGGACACCCATTTCAGCACTCTCATGGGGTCAGACATAGCCGCGTGACTCCCGGACACCCATTTCAGCACTCTCATGGGGTCGGACATAGCCGCGTGACTCCCGGATACCCATTTCAGCACTCTCATGGGGTCAGACATAGCTGCGTGACTCCCGGATACCCATTTCAGCACTCTCATGGGGTCGGACATAGCCGCGTGACTCCCGGATACCCATTTCAGCACTCTCGTGGGGTCAGACATAGCCGCGTAACTCCCGGATACCCATTTCAGCACTCTCGTGGGGTCAGACATAGCCGCGTGACTCCCGGACACCCATTTCAGCACTCTCATGGGGTCGGACACAGGCGCGTGACTCCCGGACACCCATTTCAGCGCTCTCGTGGGGACGGACATAGCCGCGTGACTCCCGGACACCCATTTCAGCGCTCTCGTGGGGTCGGACATAGCCGCGTGACTCCCGGATACCCATTTCAGCACTCTCGTGGAGTCAGACATAGCCGCGTGGCTCCCGGACACCCATTTCAGCACTCTCATGGGGTCAGACATAGCCGCGTGACTCCCGGACACCCATTTCAGCACTCTCATGGGGTCGGACATAGCCGCGTGACTCCCGGACACCCATTTCAGCACTCTCGTGGGGTCGGACATAGCCGCGTGACTCCCGGACACCCATTTCAGCACTCTCATGGGGTCGGACATAGCCGCGTGACTCCCGGATACCCATTTCAGCACTCTCATGGGGTCAGACATAGCTGCGTGACTCCCGGATACCCATTTCAGCACTCTCATGGGGTCAGACATAGCTGCGTGACTCCCGGATACCCATTTCAGCACTCTCATGGGGTCGGACATAGCCGCGTGACTCCGGGATACCCATTTCAGCACTCTCGTGGGGTCAGACATAGCCGCGTGACTCCCGGACACCCATTTCAGCACTCTCATGGGGTCGGACACAGCCGCGTGACTCCCGGACACCCATTTCAGCACTCTCGTGGGGTCGGACATAGCCGCGTGAATCCCGGACACCCATTTCAGCACTCTCATGGGGTCAGACATAGCCGCGTGACTCCCGGACACCCATTTCAGCACTCTCATGGGGTCGGACACAGCCGCGTGACTCCCGGACACCCATTTCAGCGCTCTCGTGGGGTCGGACATAGCCGCGTGACTCCCGGATACCCATTTCAGCACTCTCATGGGGTCACACATAGCCGCGTGACTCCCGGATACCCATTTCAGCACTCTCATGGGGTCGGACACAGCCGCGTGACTCCCGGACACCCATTTCAGCGCTCTCGTGGGGTCGTACATAGCCGCGTGACTCCCGGATACCCATTGCAGCACTCCCGTGGGGTCGGACATAGCCGCGTGACTCCCGGATCCCCACTTCTGCACTTCCCTGGGGTCAGACACTGCCGTGCAGGTCCCGGACACCATATTCAGCACTTCCCTGGGGTCAGACACTGCCGCCTGGGTCCCGGACACCATTTTCAGCACTTCCCTGGGGTCAGACACTGCCGCCTGGGTCCCGGACACCCATTTCAGCACTTCCCTGGGGTCAGACACTGCCGCCCGGGTCCCGGACACCATTTTCAGCACTTCCCCGGGGTCAGACACTGCCGCCTGGGTCCCGGACACCATTTTCAGCACTTCCCTGGGGTCAGACACTGCCGCCTGGGTCCCGGACACCATTTTCAACACTTCCCTGGGGTCGGACACTGCCGCCCGGGTCCCGGACACCATTTTCAGCACTTCCCTGGGGTCGGACACTGCCGCCCGGGTCCCGGACACCCATTTCAGCACTTCCCTGGGGTCAGACACTGCCACCCGGGTCCCGGACACCATTTTCAGCACTTCCCTGGGGTCAGACACTGCCGTGCAGGCCCCGGACACCATATTCAGCACTTCCCTGGGGTCAGACACTGCCGCCTGGGTCCCGGACACCATTTTCAGCACTTCCCTGGGGTCAGACACTGCCGCCTGGGTCCCGGACACCCATTTCAGCACTTCCCTGGGGTCAGACACTGCCGCCCGGGTCCCTACTACCACAGGAGTATCTAGCCGTCGGCCTTTCGTCCTGCCCAACACCACACCGTCAGGAGGCGTGCACTCCGACACTCTTAACAATGGAGGCATGCCCCTCACCACTCAGCTGCTGATGAGAGGTGGACCACACGTCAAGGACGTGCCAGGTACCAACTACTCACCAGGAGCTGCCCTGCCTTGGGAGCAGAGAATGGGGTTTAACATGCAGTAACCCCTCCAGACAGTGCAGATGTGGTGTGTCTGGAGGGTCCCACAACCCTGAGAAAACCCCCCTCTATAGGCCCTGAGGCCCCCCCAGGCCATTTTTCAGCAGCAAATTGAAAATTTTGTGCCCCAAAATTTCGTCCAAAAATCAGATTTTTCTGGGTGTGGGTGTGCCTGGGGCCGGAAAAATGGTGTTTTGGGTGAAATTTTGGGAAAGCGCCCTGTCACTTCACAGCTACAACCGCTCTGATGAATTTCCTTTTGTTTGTTGCGTTGACGCTTCTACACACAAAACCCTGAACTGATCACACCCTGAGCCTGATGAAGGGTGGGGTTAGTGTATAGAGCACGTTTGGTTGCAGCTGTGGTGGGGCGCTTTCCGCTCACACGAGTGTGCTTAAAAAAAAATTTCGATTTTTTTTTTCGAAAATGGTAAAGTCCGCAGCCAGGGGGGAACGGTTTTTTTCGTATCCGATTGCGCGTTTAAATTATACAAACGGGGGCCCTCGCTACCAAGTGTGACTGAGTGAGAAAAAGTGAGAAGTCAGCCATGTTTGGCTGACAACTGACGACTCGTGACTCACAGTGACTCGTAGCGAGGGCCCCCAACGGGCAGCATTTAATTCCGGGTACTTCCGGATACTCAGGAAATATTCCGTAGAGTGATTTCTGGTATGGGTTCGTGGCCTTGTATGCGCAGAGATTTTTGCCGCAACCGCTCCCTCGAAACTTGCCACCCTCTAGGACTGGCACGCTGAAAAGCGCTGGAATGGCACTGCACGTACTGCAGCATCACCTCCTTGACGTCGTGCAGCGAGGGGTGCACCCAGTGCGGGCGTGACATGAGGCTGGGGTGCTTCCCCTCGTTGTCATCCTCATCGCTGTCGTCTTCGTCTCTGTCGCTGAGGGCGCGTGCCAGTACCGCCAGCACGCACTCCCGCCGCTGGCGTGCCCACCCTGGAATGTCGTCCATTGTGACAGCACCTCTGCGCAGCTGCGCCACAAACTCTGCCACCCCACGCGCCACCCGCACCCGGCACCCGCCCGAGAAGCCGGCGATGTTGCTGATGCGCTCCGCCCCGTCACACGCCACGCGCTGCCCGCCCACGCTCAACTCCACGTCCTCCCCGAACCCCAAGGCCTCGCCGCACCGCCGCTTCATAGTAGACACCGTCGCGTCGACATCGATCTCCAGAGGCTCCTCACGCCCTGACAGCGTGTCGATGGCGTGCACCTCCATCCCACAGAAACACAGGTGTCCCAAGGTCTGCAGGAGGGTGTGTGTGTGTGTGTGTGTGTTGAAATCAGTTTTTAGGGGTGTCCGTTTAGCACGACACCTCGTCAGTGCACCGCCAAGACGGACACCATAGGTGCAGCGAGGGTAACGGGCAGGTATAACCGGGTAAATCACAAGACAAGGGGAGCGCGACAGTTGGTGTTCTTCGAGTGCTGAACACCTGCGCAGAGCCTGCTGAATTTCTGTGTCGCGCTATCCCGTGTTCAAACACACACGTGAATCTATATTTTTTAGTGTGGACACACACCGAGCACTTGCTCTTGATGTGACCTCCACTGTCTCGATGAGGGGATCTAAGTCACTGCCCGCACGAGCGCCGTTCGATTCGGAGTCCTTGAGCGTCCTCCGTCTTCCACACACACGTTAATATTTTTAGTACAGTGTCGGACGCACCGAGCGAACTCTGGTGACATCAACAGCAACTCAATCGAAAGGACAGCTGCCCCTCCACAGCAGGATTTCGTGGGGTGGGGTTCTGGGGTCTGTCTAGTCTCGGGGCCACGCTGTGGCTTACCACGGCTCACCACCCGGTGCTCTGCTCCACACAACACGGCGTGTATCCCCTTGCATGTTAAGTCTCCCCACCCCCCCCCCTCTCTCCCCCCATCACCCTATCTCTCTGCACTACACGCCTCACACCCACACGCAGCTTTCGTTGCCGTTACACTGTAACACTTCCCCGCCCCATCCCCAGGCACTTTTGCTTTGATTTGCTTTGCGCTAACGAGGTGCCTCGACGCTCAGCAGCAAATAAGACTGTTTGGCAGATACTGTGCTAGGTTGTGCTAACACACTCATCACACGCAGGCCACAAACCAGTTGCACAAACAAACAAACAAACAAACAACCTTCTTCTGAGTGCCGGGGGGACTGAGCTGAAGTGAACCTGCGGCAGGAAAGCGGGTGTCCGGCAGAACCTTCACCCCCCCGTCGCGTCACTCCTCCGCCCCCCCCCCTGTCTTCCCCGGGAGGGACCCGTCCCACTTCGAGGGCTCCAGGGCAGCCGAGTCGGCCGCACAGGGGCAGACCCGCACCGTATCGCTGTCGCTGTCATCGCACGAAGGGGGCCCACGCTCGTCCAGCAGCGCGTGGTAGGTGCACTGCACGCCCTCCACAGGCTGGGCCCGGTCGTCGTGGTCGGGGTGCTTGCCGTGCGCCTTCTTCCGGATCAACACGATTCCTGGATAGACGCCGCCCTTCCGCTGCTTGGTGTAGATGCCTGGCTCGCATGCCCCACACTCGATGCTGGCGGAGCCGCCGTCCGGCGTTGCCACCTCACGGACAGCGAATGACCGCAGCACCGCGCAGGAGTTGAGCCGGGAAGTGTTGAGCGACGCCTTGTGGCACACCTCCCCGCGGGACTTGCAGAAGTCGGTGCAGGATTGGCCGAAACCCGATGCGCGGTGCACCCCCACACCGGAGTACACCACATCCCTCCTCGACGCGATGACATCGGAATAGGCCTGCAGGTAAGCCTCCTCTGTGTAGCGCAGCATGTGCATATGCGTCTTCGGCGACACCGGCACCACCTCCTCCTCTGCACAGGTCGCACTCTGCTCGATCCCCGCCACATCGTCGCCCCAAACCTCATCCTGGAAGCGGGCACGCTGCATCTCCTCGTTGAGGCGCCACCACAGGAAATATGCAAACCCAAAGTCCTTCCGGGTGTCATCCAGGGCTGGGTTTGCCCGTTTGATGCGTCGCTGCATCGGCTTCGCCCGGTTGAACCACGGCTTGTATCCGCCGCGGTAGTGCACCCCTATGACCTTCGAGATCTTCTTCCGCGGGTCGATGTTGCGGGAAAATTTCCCGGGGAGGGACGAATACCGGCTTCCAAAGTATTCCCGGAGCAGGGCCCCGTCCCTACCGTTGTATGAGTTGTACTTTGTCTTCAAGCCCCGCTCGAACATGCCCCAGATCTCGCGGTGCATCTGGGGGGTGGGGCGGTAGACCATCATGCCCGTCTGGAAGTATGACGTGTGCTTCTTCGAGGGTGTGGACCCAATCGCGATGACATGCGGCTCCTCCTCCGGGAGGGGAAGGGAGAAGACGGAGCTGGGGTCCTCGGAGACTACCATGTCCGAATCCCAGTATGCGATCCGGCTGTACTCTGTGTAGTTGAAGATGTGCAGCTTGACGAAGGAATCCTTCCAGAGGGACTTGCTGACCCGGCGCGACATGGAGTCGACCGCGATGACGCGGTCCCACCCCACGCTGCGGAGGCGGGACATGCTGCGCGGGTCGACCTTCCCCTGCGTCACCAGGCACACCATGGCCTGCCCGGGTTTTTTATACTTCGAGAGGGACCAACCCATCACCAACGCACCATCGACATACTTCTCGTTACCCACCACCACGAAATGCGCATGCTTCTTCCCCTGGGGAGTTGGCGGGGTGGGGTCCGCCCCCCCGCCACCACTGCTACCCCCTGCCTCCCCCTCGGCAGACGCCGCGGCACTTCCCTGCCCCTTAACCACCTCCTCCACCTCCCGCTCCACCTGCATCGCCGCGCCTCCGCCGCGGTGGGCAGCATGCCCGCCATCCTGCCGCAGCTCCTGCTGGCTGCCGCTGGAAGAGGAAGAGGAAGAGGAGGAAGAGGACTGTTCCTCGCCCCGCCCCCCACTCCCCCCCTCCACCTCGAGGTGTTCCGCGTCGCCCCCACCGCGGTCCGGCTTTTCGGCGTGAGGGTCGCTGCGGCGGCTGGGGTGCTTGCTGCGGGGGAGGTGGCGGCCCCCCTTCCGCCGGGGCCCGCCGTGGTGCAGCAACCTCTCGAGGCGGGGCGGGCGCGACGCGCGGCGGCCCCCCTGCGCCCCCCCTCTCTCCGCAGCATCCTCACCTCCTGCACTGTCCTCCCCAGAACCCCCGGCGGCGACCCCCTCTCCAGACCTGGCCTCTCCCTTGCCACCATCCCCCGCGCCGTGCCTCCGGAAGCTCCCTTCGTTGGCGCTGTGGAGTTTTCCGCCAGACCCCTCGTCGAACTCATCTCTGCGCGCCTGCCCATGCCCCCTCGGGCGTGCCCCGCCCCGTTTTTTTGTCTTCTTCTTCCTAGAGGGTGGGCTAGCCTCCCCATCCGCCCCCTCCGATCCTTCCGCCCCATCTGCCCCATCTCTCGAGGCGAGGGTGTCTGCGTCGGCGCCCCCGCTGCGACGGCCCTCCCGCTGCGTGCCCTTCCAAGGACGCACAGGGTATGCTACTTCCGACTGCCCCGTGAGGCGGGAGGCGCGCTCCTGGTGCTTCTGCAGGCGGATCCAGTCGCCCTTGCCGTCGCCGATGACGACGAATGGTAGGATGGCCAGGCAGGCGAGCCCGACACCCACCACCGCCAGGACCTGGCGCTTCATCTCCGGGGCATCAAGGAGGGGGTGTGGTGTGCCTGCGCGGGGTGGTGGTGGGGTGGGGGTAAAGAGTAGAATGCAGAATTGATTGTTCCACAGTATGAGTTGGTGGGGTTGGGGGGGGGGGGGGGTGGTGCATTGGGAGGGGCAGTGCTGTGCGGAAGGAGGGCAAGGCGGCGGTGGGTGTGGGGTCGGTGCAAGGGTTGGGGGTCAGAGACTGTCTGGAAGCGCTGGGCACCTCAGATGCAGTGCATGCTGCCTCCGACCAGCAGGGTCAGGAGGTGCTGTGCCGCGAGGCAAGGAGCAAGGCTCGTAGGGGCAGAAGAGGCTGCCTAGGCGCTGCCCTCAAGTGGAACGCCACACACAGCACGCACATTCACAGAATGACCATTTGATGCGAAGAGCCACATCCCGCAGGGGCTGAGTGCAACACCTTCACCCTCCGACTCCACTTGTCCCAGGCACTGCAAGGCAGCAGCGAGAGGGTGGCAAGCTAGAGGGTGGCAAGCTGTGATTTTTCCAGCCGTTTCTCACAAACTTTTTTCTGGGCAAAAATATTGGTGCATTTTTCTCCCGTTTTGGGGCCCCACCACCCCCGGAACACCTCCGACTCTGCCAAAAACCGGGTTTTCACCCGAAAATGCGGCCCGCCGAGGTGGCCGACAGGAATGCAACCGAACACACGACTCCGGAATCACACCCACATGACGAGCGGATGCGAGGAGGGCCCACCACATGGAATTCACGCCCGAATGGGGCCTTGCCAGGGCTTCCCTGTCAGAAGGACCTCCATGGAACCTGCTCTCTGTATGCTGGGGGTCACATTGGTCTGTGTGTGTGGCCACTGGGGTGGGGTGGCTGGCAATGCGGAGTTCAGATGATCACGGCTTCGGGTGGGGGATTGGGGCAGGTTGGGCAGGGTCCACAGGCTGCAGATGACTCACCGATCTTGCTCTGTCATTCGCATCCTGCCAGAATCAATTAGGGAATGAAGGACAAGCTTGGAACTCACACAAAAAGGGATGCTGAATACGCAGCACATGTACACACACAGGAGCAAAGAACCCTTGGCTGCCACAAGACAGGCACTCAGGAATAATGACAGGAATTGGCAGACTGTCTTCATCCCGGAAGGAAGTCTGCAACCTGGACCCCAAACGGACAGGCATGGAGAGACAAGGGCGCACGGACAAGCAGAAGGGAGCGAAGGAGTGCTTCGCGGTGAGTCTGCATGCCACGGTGATACCGCGGCCGAAGCCATCGCGCGCACCTCCAACACAAAAATGCCTCTGGCAGCGCCGAGACACAGCGCCGATGCGCGTCGGTGCACACCACTGCGTCGAAGAGCGATGCCGCCCCAAACATACCGCAGCCGCTCACCCCAGGTGTCGCCGCGGCTCCCCTGAATCCGCACCCAATCCAGCAGGTCTGCACGTCGCACAGCCAATCACCCACTGACACCCAGCGCAAAAAACGTGCATACCAACGCTCCGACCACACACCACAACACCACACCCGACGCGCTACACCTCCGCGACTTCGGCTCGCAACATGGTCCCACTCACGACCCGCAAACAGGACGTGGCGTTGGTTCCCACCCCCTTGTCCTCCACCCGCTGCCAAAACCAATCTGCAAAAGACCCCGCTCCCGCCCAGTCGAGCGGGAACTACCAGGAGACCCCGGAAGTGCACGACGACCACACGCATCGCGTCGACCAGTACAGCAAGGCGTCTAGATCATGCGACGACGGAAGGGCGAGCGGGAGCGTCCGGGTGATGCAGCCGTCAACCCTTAGCTTGACCGGGAACCGGCCGGAGGTCGGCGATCAGCCGAGCAGGGGGTTCTGATAGACGAGAGTAAATGGAAAAGCAAGTCTCCCAGCACCATCTTGCAAATTCCCGACCAGACAGGGGCGCAGGGGGGTGCGGGCGGCATAACAAGGAGTTTTGTTGCTGTTGTCAGACGAAGTGGTGGCTGATGCCACGTGCAGTGCTTCGCCAGTTCGCTTTTTGTGCTGGTGAGACACAGCCGCGTGACTCATACATACCCATTGTGACACTCTCATAGGGTGCAACACATCCGCGTGACTCATACAGACCCATTGTGACACTCTCATAGGGTGAGACACAAGCGCGTGACTCCCGGACACCCATTTCTGCACTCTCGTGGGGTCGGACATAGCCGCGTGGCTCCCGGATACCCATTTCAGCACTCTCATGGGGTCAGACATAGCCGCGTGACTCCCGGACACCCATTTCAGCACTCTCATGGGGTCGGACATAGCCGCGTGACTCTCGGATACCCATTTCAGCACTCTCATGGGGTCAGACATAGCTGCGTGACTCCCGGATACCCATTTCAGCACTCTCATGGGGTCGGACATAGCCGCGTGACTCCCGGATACCCATTTCAGCACTCTCGTGGGGTCAGACATAGCCGCGTGACTCCCGGACACCCATTTCAGCACTCTCATGGGGTCGGACACAGCCGCGTGACTCCCGGACACCCATTTCAGCACTCTCGTGGGGTCGGACATTGCCGCGTGAATCCCGGACACCCATTTCAGCACTCTCATGGGGTCAGACATAGCCGCGTGACTCCCGGATACCCATTTCAGCACTCTCATGGGGTCGGACATAGCCGCGTGACTCCCGGATACCCATTTCAGCACTCTCATGGGGTCAGACATAGCTGCGTGACTCCCGGATACCCATTTCAGCACTCTCATGGGGTCAGACATAGCCGCGTAACTCCCGGATACCCATTTCAGCACTCTCGTGGGGTCAGACATAGCCGCGTGACTCCCGGACACCCATTTCAGCACTCTCATGGGGTCGGACACAGGCGCGTGACTCCCGGACACCCATTTCAGCGCTCTCGTGGGGACGGACATAGCCGCGTGACTCCCGGACACCCATTTCAGCGCTCTCGTGGGGTCGGACATAGCCGCGTGACTCCCGGATACCCATTTCAGCACTCTCGTGGAGTCAGACATAGCCGCGTGGCTCCCGGACACCCATTTCAGCACTCTCATGGGGTCAGACATAGCCGCGTGACTCCCGGACACCCATTTCAGCACTCTCATGGGGTCGGACATAGCCGCGTGACTCCCGGATACCCATTTCAGCACTCTCATGGGGTCGGACATAGCCGCGTGACTCCGGGATACCCATTTCAGCACTCTCGTGGGGTCAGACATAGCCGCGTGACTCCCGGACACCCATTTCAGCACTCTCATGGGGTCGGACACAGCCGCGTGACTCCCGGACACCCATTTCAGCACTCTCGTGGGGTCGGACATAGCCGCGTGAATCCCGGACACCCATTTCAGCACTCTCATGGGGTCGGACATAGCCGCGTGACTCCCGGATACCCATTTCAGCACTCTCATGGGGTCAGACATAGCCGCGTAACTCCCGGATACCCATTTCAGCACTCTCGTGGGGTCAGACATAGCCGCGTGACTCCCGGACACCCATTTCAGCACTCTCATGGGGTCGGACACAGGCGCGTGACTCCCGGACACCCATTTCAGCGCTCTCGTGGGGACGGACATAGCCGCGTGACTCCCGGACACCCATTTCAGCGCTCTCGTGGGGTCGGACATAGCCGCGTGACTCCCGGATACCCATTTCAGCACTCTCGTGGAGTCAGACATAGCCGCGTGGCTCCCGGACACCCATTTCAGCACTCTCATGGGGTCAGACATAGCCGCGTGACTCCCGGACACCCATTTCAGCACTCTCATGGGGTCGGACATAGCCGCGTGACTCCCGGATACCCATTTCAGCACTCTCATGGGGTCGGACATAGCCGCGTGACTCCGGGATACCCATTTCAGCACTCTCGTGGGGTCAGACATAGCCGCGTGACTCCCGGACACCCATTTCAGCACTCTCATGGGGTCGGACACAGCCGCGTGACTCCCGGACACCCATTTCAGCACTCTCGTGGGGTCGGACATAGCCGCGTGAATCCCGGACACCCATTTCAGCACTCTCATGGGGTCAGACATAGCCGCGTGACTCCCGGACACCCATTTCAGCACTCTCATGGGGTCGGACACAGCCGCGTGACTCCCGGACACCCATTTCAGCGCTCTCGTGGGGACGGACATAGCCGCGTGACTCCCGGACACCCATTTCAGCGCTCTCGTGGGGTCGGACATAGCCGCGTGACTCCCGGATACCCATTTCAGCACTCTCATGGGGTCACACATAGCCGCGTGACTCCCGGATACCCATTTCAGCACTCTCATGGGGTCGGACACAGCCGCGTGACTCCCGGACACCCATTTCAGCGCTCTCGTGGGGTCGGACATAGCCGCGTGACTCCCGGATACCCATTGCAGCACTCTCGTGGGGTCGGACATAGCCGCGTGACTCCCGGATCCCCACTTCTGCACTTCCCTGGGGTCAGACACTGCCGTGCAGGTCCCGGACACCATATTCAGCACTTCCCTGGGGTCAGACACTGCCGCCTGGGTCCCGGACACCATTTTCAGCACTTCCCTGGGGTCAGACACTGCCGCCTGGGTCCCGGACACCCATTTCAGCACTTCCCTGGGGTCAGACACTGCCGCCCGGGTCCCGGACACCATTTTCAGCACTTCCCCGGGGTCAGACACTGCCGCCTGGGTCCCGGACACCATTTTCAGCACTTCCCTGGGGTCAGACACTGCCGCCTGGGTCCCGGACACCATTTTCAACACTTCCCTGGGGTCGGACACTGCCGCCCGGGTCCCGGACACCATTTTCAGCACTTCCCTGGGGTCGGACACTGCCGCCCGGGTCCCGGACACCCATTTCAGCACTTCCCTGGGGTCAGACACTGCCACCCGGGTCCCGGACACCATTTTCAGCACTTCCCTGGGGTCAGACACTGCCGTGCAGGCCCCGGACACCATATTCAGCACTTCCCTGGGGTCAGACACTGCCGCCTGGGTCCCGGACACCATTTTCAGCACTTCCCTGGGGTCAGACACTGCCGCCTGGGTCCCGGACACCCATTTCAGCACTTCCCTGGGGTCAGACACTGCCGCCCGGGTCCCTACTACCACAGGAGTATCTAGCCGTCGGCCTTTCGTCCTGCCCAACACCACACCGTCAGGAGGCGTGCACTCCGACACTCTTAACAATGGAGGCATGCCCCTCACCACTCAGCTGCTGATGAGAGGTGGACCACACGTCAAGGACGTGCCAGGTACCAACTACTCACCAGGAGCTGCCCTGCCTTGGGAGCAGAGAATGGGGTTTAACATGCAGTAACCCCTCCAGACAGTGCAGATGTGGTGTGTCTGGAGGGTCCCACAACCCTGAGAAAACCCCCCTCTATAGGCCCTGAGGCCCCCCCAGGCCATTTTTCAGCAGCAAATTGAAAATTTTGTGCCCCAAAATTTCGTCCAAAAATCAGTTTTTTCTGGGTGTGGGTGTGTCTGGGGCCGGGAAAATGGTGTTTTGGGCGAAATTTTGGGAAAAAAATTTTCGATTTTTTTTTTCGAAAATGGTAAAGTCCGCAGCCAGGGGGGAACGGTTTTTTCGCATCTGATTGCGCGTTTAAATTATACAAACGGGCAGCATTTAATTCCGGGTACTTCCGGATACTCAGGAAATATTCCGTAGAGTGATTTCTGGTATGGGTTCGTGGCCTTGTATGCGCAGAGATTTTTGCCGCAACCGCTCCCTCGAAACTTGCCACCCTCTACAAAATAGGTCGCTCGAGGCCGCTCCGAGGTCGCTCACAGCTAACAGAGGTCGCTCAGCACCAAAATAGGTCGCTCGAGGTCGCTCCAAGGTCGCTCACAGCTAACAGAGGTCGCTCAGCACCAAAATAGGTCGCTCGAGGTCGCTCCGAGGTCGCTCACAGCAAACAGAGGTCACTCAGCACCAAAACAGGTCGCTCAAGGTCGCTCCGAGGTCGCTCACAGCTAACAGAGGTCGCTCAGCACCAAAATAGGTCGCTCGAGGTCGCTCCGAGGTCGCTCACAGCTAACAGAGGTCGCTCAGCACCAAAACAGGTCGCTCAAGGCCGCTCCGAGGTCGCTCACAGCAAACAGAGGTCACTCAGCACCAAAACAGGTCGCTCAAGGTCGCTCCAAGGTCGCTCACAGCAAACAGAGGTCGCTCAGCACCAAAATAGGTCGCTCGAGGCCGCTCCGAGGTCGCTCACAGCTAACAGAGGTCGCTCAGCACCAAAATAGGTCGCTCCAAGGTCGCTCACAGCAAACAGAGGTCGCTCAGCACCAAAATAGGTCGCTCGAGGCCGCTCCGAGGTCGCTCACAGCTAACAGAGGTCGCTCAGCACCAAAATAGGTCGCTCCAAGGTCGCTCACAGCAAACAGAGGTCGCTCAGCACCAAAATAGGTCGCTCGAGGCCGCTCCGAGGTCGCTCACAGCTAACAGAGGTCGCTCAGCACCAAAATAGGTCGCTCCAAGGTCGCTCACAGCAAACAGAGGTCGCTCAGCACCAAAATAGGTCGCTCCGAGGTCGCTCACAGCTAACAGAGGTCGCTCAGCACCAAAACAGGTCGCTCCAAGGTCGCTCACAGCTAACAGAGGTCGCTCAGCACCAAAATAGGTCGCTCGAGGTCGCTCCGAGGTCGCTCACAGCTAACAGAGGTCGCTCAGCACCAAAACAGGTCGCTCAAGGCCGCTCCGAGGTCGCTCACAGCAAACAGAGGTCACTCAGCAACAAAACAGGTCGCTCAAGGTCGCTCCAAGGTCGCTCACAGCAAACAGAGGTCGCTCAGCACCAAAATAGGTCGCTCGAGGTCGCTCCGAGGTCGCTCACAGCTAACAGAGGTCGCTCAGCACCAAAATAGGTCGCTCGAGGTCGCTCCGAGGTCGCTCACAGCTAACAGAGGTCGCTCAGCACCAAAATAGGTCGCTCCGAGGTCGCTCACAGCTAACAGAGGTCGCTCAGCACCAAAACAGGTCGCTCCAAGGTCGCTCACAGCAAACAGAGGTCGCTCAGCACCAAAATAGGTCGCTCCGAGGTCGCTCACAGCTAACAGAGGTCGCTCAGCACCAAAATAGGTCGCTCCAAGGTCGCTCACAGCAAACAGAGGTCGCTCAGCACCAAAATAGGTCGCTCCGAGGTCGCTCACAGCTAACAGAGGTCGCTCAGCACCAAAACAGGTCGCTCCAAGGTCGCTCACAGCTAACAGAGGTCGCTCAGCACCAAAATAGGTCGCTCGAGGTCGCTCCGAGGTCGCTCACAGCTAACAGAGGTCGCTCAGCACCAAAACAGGTCGCTCAAGGCCGCTCCGAGGTCGCTCACAGCAAACAGAGGTCACTCAGCAACAAAACAGGTCGCTCAAGGTCGCTCCAAGGTCGCTCACAGCAAACAGAGGTCGCTCAGCACCAAAATAGGTCGCTCGAGGTCGCTCCGAGGTCGCTCACAGCTAACAGAGGTCGCTCAGCACCAAAATAGGTCGCTCGAGGTCGCTCCGAGGTCGCTCACAGCTAACAGAGGTCGCTCAGCACCAAAATAGGTCGCTCCGAGGTCGCTCACAGCTAACAGAGGTCGCTCAGCACCAAAACAGGTCGCTCCAAGGTCGCTCACAGCTAACAGAGGTCGCTCAGCACCAAAATAGGTCGCTCGAGGTCGCTCCGAGGTCGCTCACAGCTAACAGAGGTCGCTCAGCACCAAAACAGGTCGCTCAAGGGCGCTCCGAGGTCGCTCACAGCAAACAGAGGTCACTCAGCAACAAAACAGGTCGCTCAAGGTCGCTCCAAGGTCGCTCACAGCAAACAGAGGTCGCTCAGCACCAAAATAGGTCGCTCGAGGTCGCTCCGAGGTCGCTCACAGCTAACAGAGGTCGCTCAGCACCAAAATAGGTCGCTCCAAGGTCGCTCACAGCAAACAGAGGTCGCTCAGCACCAAAATAGGTCGCTCCGAGGTCGCTCACAGCTAACAGAGGTCGCTCAGCACCAAAACAGGTCGCTCCAAGGTCGCTCACAGCTAACAGAGGTCGCTCAGCACCAAAATAGGTCGCTCGAGGTCGCTCCGAGGTCGCTCACAGCTAACAGAGGTCGCTCAGCACCAAAACAGGTCGCTCAAGGGCGCTCCGAGGTCGCTCACAGCAAACAGAGGTCACTCAGCAACAAAACAGGTCGCTCAAGGTCGCTCCAAGGTCGCTCACAGCAAACAGAGGTCGCTCAGCACCAAAATAGGTCGCTCGAGGTCGCTCCGAGGTCGCTCACAGCTAACAGAGGTCGCTCAGCACCAAAATAGGTCGCTCCAAGGTCGCTCACAGCAAACAGAGGTCGCTCAGCACCAAAATAGGTCGCTCGAGGCCGCTCCGAGGTCGCTCACAGCTAACAGAGGTCGCTCAGCACCAAAATAGGTCGCTCGAGGTCGCTCCGAGGTCGCTCACAGCTAACAGAGGTCGCTCAGCACCAAAATAGGTCGCTCCAAGGTCGCTCACAGCAAACAGAGGTCGCTCAGCACCAAAATAGGTCGCTCGAGGTCGCTCCGAGGTCGCTCACAGCAAACAGAGGTCGCTCAGCACCAAAATAGGTCGCTCGAGGTCGCTCCGATGTCGCTCACAGCTAACAGAGGTCGCTCAGCACCAAAACAGGTCACTCAAGGTCGCTCACAGCAAACAGAGGTCGCTCAGCACCAAAACAGGTCGCTCCGAGGTCGCTCACAGCTAACAGAGGTCGCTCAGCACCAAAATAGGTCGCTCAAGGTCGCTCCGAGGTCGCTCACAGCAAACAGAGGTCGCTCAGCACCAAAATAGGTCGCTCGAGGCCGCTCCGAGGTCGCTCACAGCTAACAGAGGTCGCTCAGCACCAAAATAGGTCGCTCGAGGTCGCTCCGAGGTCGCTCACAGCTAACAGAGGTCGCTCAGCACCAAAAAAGGTCGCTCAAGGTCGCTCCACGGTCGCTCACAGCTAACAGAGGTCGCTCAGCACCAAAATAGGTCGCTCGAGGTCGTTCCGAGGTCGCTCACAGCTAACAGACGTCGCTCAGCACCAAAACAGGTCGCTCAAGGTCGCTCCGAGGTCGCTCACAGCAAACAGAGGTCACTCAGCACCAAAACAGGTCGCTCAAGGTCGCTCCAAGGTCGCTCACAGCAAACAGAGGTCGCTCAGCACCAAAATAGGTCGCTCGAGGCCGCTCCGAGGTCGCTCACAGCTAACAGAGGTCGCTCAGCACCAAAATAGGTCGCTCGAGGTCGCTCCGAGGTCGCTCACAGCTAACAGAGGTCGCTCAGCACCAAAATAGGTCGCTCGAGGTCGCTCCGAGGTCGCTCACAGCAAACAGAGGTCACTCAGCACCAAAACAGGTCGCTCAAGGTCGCTCCGAGGTCGCTCACAGCTAACAGAGGTCGCTCAGCACCAAAATAGGTCGCTCGAGGTCGCTCCGAGGTCGCTCACAGCAAACAGAGGTCACTCAGCACCAAAACAGGTCGCTCAAGGTCGCTCCGAGGTCGCTCACAGCTAACAGAGGTCGCTCAGCACCAAAATAGGTCGCTCGAGGTCGCTCCGAGGTCGCTCACAGCTAACAGAGGTCGCTCAGCACCAAAACAGGTCGCTCAAGGCCGCTCCGAGGTCGCTCACAGCAAACAGAGGTCACTCAGCACCAAAACAGGTCGCTCAAGGTCGCTCCAAGGTCGCTCACAGCAAACAGAGGTCGCTCAGCACCAAAATAGGTCGCTCGAGGCCGCTCCGAGGTCGCTCACAGCTAACAGAGGTCGCTCAGCACCAAAATAGGTCGCTCCAAGGTCGCTCACAGCAAACAGAGGTCGCTCAGCACCAAAATAGGTCGCTCGAGGCCGCTCCGAGGTCGCTCACAGCTAACAGAGGTCGCTCAGCACCAAAATAGGTCGCTCCAAGGTCGCTCACAGCAAACAGAGGTCGCTCAGCACCAAAATAGGTCGCTCGAGGCCGCTCCGAGGTCGCTCACAGCTAACAGAGGTCGCTCAGCACCAAAATAGGTCGCTCCAAGGTCGCTCACAGCAAACAGAGGTCGCTCAGCACCAAAATAGGTCGCTCCGAGGTCGCTCACAGCTAACAGAGGTCGCTCAGCACCAAAACAGGTCGCTCCAAGGTCGCTCACAGCTAACAGAGGTCGCTCAGCACCAAAATAGGTCGCTCGAGGTCGCTCCGAGGTCGCTCACAGCTAACAGAGGTCGCTCAGCACCAAAACAGGTCGCTCAAGGCCGCTCCGAGGTCGCTCACAGCAAACAGAGGTCACTCAGCAACAAAACAGGTCGCTCAAGGTCGCTCCAAGGTCGCTCACAGCAAACAGAGGTCGCTCAGCACCAAAATAGGTCGCTCGAGGTCGCTCCGAGGTCGCTCACAGCTAACAGAGGTCGCTCAGCACCAAAATAGGTCGCTCGAGGTCGCTCCGAGGTCGCTCACAGCTAACAGAGGTCGCTCAGCACCAAAATAGGTCGCTCCGAGGTCGCTCACAGCTAACAGAGGTCGCTCAGCACCAAAACAGGTCGCTCCAAGGTCGCTCACAGCAAACAGAGGTCGCTCAGCACCAAAATAGGTCGCTCCGAGGTCGCTCACAGCTAACAGAGGTCGCTCAGCACCAAAATAGGTCGCTCCAAGGTCGCTCACAGCAAACAGAGGTCGCTCAGCACCAAAATAGGTCGCTCCGAGGTCGCTCACAGCTAACAGAGGTCGCTCAGCACCAAAACAGGTCGCTCCAAGGTCGCTCACAGCTAACAGAGGTCGCTCAGCACCAAAATAGGTCGCTCGAGGTCGCTCCGAGGTCGCTCACAGCTAACAGAGGTCGCTCAGCACCAAAACAGGTCGCTCAAGGCCGCTCCGAGGTCGCTCACAGCAAACAGAGGTCACTCAGCAACAAAACAGGTCGCTCAAGGTCGCTCCAAGGTCGCTCACAGCAAACAGAGGTCGCTCAGCACCAAAATAGGTCGCTCGAGGTCGCTCCGAGGTCGCTCACAGCTAACAGAGGTCGCTCAGCACCAAAATAGGTCGCTCGAGGTCGCTCCGAGGTCGCTCACAGCTAACAGAGGTCGCTCAGCACCAAAATAGGTCGCTCCGAGGTCGCTCACAGCTAACAGAGGTCGCTCAGCACCAAAACAGGTCGCTCCAAGGTCGCTCACAGCTAACAGAGGTCGCTCAGCACCAAAATAGGTCGCTCGAGGTCGCTCCGAGGTCGCTCACAGCTAACAGAGGTCGCTCAGCACCAAAACAGGTCGCTCAAGGGCGCTCCGAGGTCGCTCACAGCAAACAGAGGTCACTCAGCAACAAAACAGGTCGCTCAAGGTCGCTCCAAGGTCGCTCACAGCAAACAGAGGTCGCTCAGCACCAAAATAGGTCGCTCGAGGTCGCTCCGAGGTCGCTCACAGCTAACAGAGGTCGCTCAGCACCAAAATAGGTCGCTCCAAGGTCGCTCACAGCAAACAGAGGTCGCTCAGCACCAAAATAGGTCGCTCGAGGCCGCTCCGAGGTCGCTCACAGCTAACAGAGGTCGCTCAGCACCAAAATAGGTCGCTCGAGGTCGCTCCGAGGTCGCTCACAGCTAACAGAGGTCGCTCAGCACCAAAATAGGTCGCTCCAAGGTCGCTCACAGCAAACAGAGGTCGCTCAGCACCAAAATAGGTCGCTCGAGGTCGCTCCGAGGTCGCTCACAGCAAACAGAGGTCGCTCAGCACCAAAATAGGTCGCTCGAGGTCGCTCCGATGTCGCTCACAGCTAACAGAGGTCGCTCAGCACCAAAACAGGTCACTCAAGGTCGCTCACAGCAAACAGAGGTCGCTCAGCACCAAAACAGGTCGCTCCGAGGTCGCTCACAGCTAACAGAGGTCGCTCAGCACCAAAATAGGTCGCTCAAGGTCGCTCCGAGGTCGCTCACAGCAAACAGAGGTCGCTCAGCACCAAAATAGGTCGCTCGAGGCCGCTCCGAGGTCGCTCACAGCTAACAGAGGTCGCTCAGCACCAAAATAGGTCGCTCGAGGTCGCTCCGAGGTCGCTCACAGCTAACAGAGGTCGCTCAGCACCAAAAAAGGTCGCTCAAGGTCGCTCCACGGTCGCTCACAGCTAACAGAGGTCGCTCAGCACCAAAATAGGTCGCTCGAGGTCGTTCCGAGGTCGCTCACAGCTAACAGACGTCGCTCAGCACCAAAACAGGTCGCTCAAGGTCGCTCCGAGGTCGCTCACAGCAAACAGAGGTCACTCAGCACCAAAACAGGTCGCTCAAGGTCGCTCCAAGGTCGCTCACAGCAAACAGAGGTCGCTCAGCACCAAAATAGGTCGCTCGAGGCCGCTCCGAGGTCGCTCACAGCTAACAGAGGTCGCTCAGCACCAAAATAGGTCGCTCGAGGTCGCTCCGAGGTCGCTCACAGCTAACAGAGGTCGCTCAGCACCAAAATAGGTCGCTCGAGGTCGCTCCGAGGTCGCTCACAGCTAACAGAGGTCGCTCAGCACCAAAATAGGTCGCTCCAAGGTCGCTCACAGCAAACAGAGGTCGCTCAGCACCAAAATAGGTCGCTCGAGGTCGCTCCGAGGTCGTTCACAGCTAACAGAGGTCGCTCAGCACCAAAATAGGTCGCTCGAGGTCGCTCCGAGGTCGCTCACAGCAAACAGATGTCGCTCAGCACCAAAATAGGTCGCTCGAGGTCGCTCCGATGTCGCTCACAGCTAACAGAGGTCGCTCAGCACCAAAACAGGTCGCTCAAGGTCGCTCCGAGGTCGCTCACAGCAAACAGAGGTCGCTCAGCACCAAAACAGGTCGCTCCGAGGTCGCTCACAGCTAACAGAGGTCGCTCAGCACCAAAATAGGTCGCTCAAGGTCGCTCCGAGGTCGCTCACAGCAAACAGAGGTCGCTCAGCACCAAAATAGGTCGCTCGAGGTCGCTCCGAGGTCGCTCACAGCTAACAGAGGTCGCTCAGCACCAAAATAGGTCGCTCGAGGTCGCTCCGAGGTCGCTCACAGCTAACAGAGGTCGCTCAGCACCAAAACAGGTCGCTCAAGGCCGCTCCGAGGTCGCTCACAGCAAACAGAGGTCACTCAGCACCAAAACAGGTCGCTCAAGGTCGCTCCAAGGTCGCCCACAGCAAACAGAGGTCGCTCAGCACCAAAATAGGTCGCTCGAGGCCGCTCCGAGGTCGCTCACAGCTAACAGAGGTCGCTCAGCACCAAAATAGGTCGCTCGAGGTCGCTCCGAGGTCGGACACAGCTAACAGAGGTCGCCCAGCACCAAAATAGGTCGCTCCAAGGTCGCTCACAGCAAACAGAGGTCGCTCAGCACCAAAATAGGTCGCTCCGAGGTCGCTCACAGCTAACAGAGGTCGCTCAGCACCAAAAAAGGTCGCTCAAGGTCGCCCCACGGTCGCTCACAGCTAACAGAGGTCGCTCAGCACCAAAATAGGTCGCACGAGGTCGCTCCGAGGTCGCTCACAGCTAACAGAGGTCGCTCAGCACCAAAATAGGTCGCTCGAGGCCGCTCCGAGGTCGCTCACAGCTAACAGAGGTCGCTCAGCACCAAAATAGGTCGCTCGAGGTCGCTCCGAGGTCGGACACAGCTAACAGAGGTCGCCCAGCACCAAAATACGTCGCTCCAAGGTCGCTCACAGCAAACAGAGGTCGCTCAGCACCAAAATAGGTCGCTCGAGGTCGCTCCGAGGTCGCTCACAGCTAACAGAGGTCGCTCAGCACCAAAAAAGGTCGCTCAAGGTCGCTCCACGGTCGCTCACAGCTAACAGAGGTCGCTCAGCACCAAAATAGGTCGCACGAGGTCGCTCCGAGGTCGCTCACAGCTAACAGAGGTCGCTCAGCACCAAAACAGGTCGCTCAAGGTCGCTCCGAGGTCGCTCACAGCAAACAGAGGTCACTCAGCACCAAAACAGGTCGCTCAAGGTCGCTCCAAGGTCGCTCACAGCAAACAGAGGTCGCTCAGCACCAAAATAGGTCGCTCGAGGTCGCTCCGAGGTCGCTCACAGCAAACAGAGGTCGCTCAGCACCAAAATAGGTCGCTCGAGGTCGCTCCGATGTCGCTTACAGCTAACAGAGGTCGCTCAGCACCAAAACAGGTCGCTCAAGGTCGCTCCGAGGTCGCTCACAGCAAACAGAGGTCGCTCAGCACCAAAATAGGTCGCTCGAGGTCGCTCCGAGGTCGCTCACAGCTAACAGAGGTCGCTCAGCACCAAAATAGGTCGCTCGAGGTCGCTCCGAGGTCGCACACAGCTAACAGAGGTCGCCCAGCACCAAAATAGGTCGCTCCAAGGTCGCTCACAGCAAACAGAGGTCGCTCAGCACCAAAATAGGTCGCTCCGAGGTCGCTCACAGCTAACAGAGGTCGCTCAGCACCAAAATAGGTCGCTCGAGGTCGCTCCGAGGTCGCTCACAGCTAACAGAGGTCGCTCAGCACCAAAAAAGGTCGCTCAAGGTCGCTCCACGGTCGCTCACAGCTAACAGAGGTCGCTCAGCACCAAAATAGGTCGCACGAGGCCGCTCCGAGGTCGCTCACAGCTAACAGAGGTCGCTCAGCACCAAAACAGGTCGCTCAAGGTCGCTCCGAGGTCGCTCACAGCAAACAGAGGTCACTCAGCACCAAAACAGGTCGCTCAAGGTCGCTCCAAGGTCGCTCACAGCAAACAGAGGTCGCTCAGCACCAAAATAGGTCGCTCGAGGCCGCTCCGAGGTCGCTCACAGCTAACAGAGGTCGCTCAGCACCAAAATAGGTCGCTCGAGGTCGCTCCGAGGTCGCTCACAGCTAACAGAGGTCGCTCAGCACCAAAATAGGTCGCTCGAGGTCGCTCCGAGGTCGCTCACAGCTAACAGAGGTCGCTCAGCACCAAAATAGGTCGCTCGAGGTCGCTCCGAGGTCGCTCACAGCTAACAGAGGTCGCTCAGCACCAAAATAGGTCGCTCGAGGTCGCTCCGAGGTCGCTCACAGCAAACAGAGGTCGCTCAGCACCAAAAGAGGTCGCTCGAGGTCGCTCCGATGTCGCTCACAGCTAACAGAGGTCGCTCAGCACCAAAACAGGTCGCTCAAGGTCGCTCCGAGGTCGCTCACAGCAAACAGAGGTCGCTCAGCACCAAAACAGGTCGCTCCGAGGTCGCTCACAGCTAACAGAGGTCGCTCAGCACCAAAATAGGTCGCTCAAGGTCGCTCCGAGGTCGCTCACAGCAAACAGAGGTCGCTCAGCACCAAAATAGGTCGCTCGAGGTCGCTCCAAGGTCGCCCACAGCAAACAGAGGTCGCTCAGCACCAAAATAGGTCGCTCGAGGCCGCTCCGAGGTCGCTCACAGCTAACAGAGGTCGCCCAGCACCAAAATACGTCGCTCCAAGGTCGCTCACAGCAAACAGAGGTCGCTCAGCACCAAAATAGGTCGCTCGAGGTCGCTCCGAGGTCGCTCACAGCTAACAGAGGTCGCTCAGCACCAAAAAAGGTCGCTCAAGGTCGCTCCACGGTCGCTCACAGCTAACAGAGGTCGCTCAGCACCAAAATAGGTCGCACGAGGTCGCTCCGAGGTCGCTCACAGCTAACAGAGGTCGCTCAGCACCAAAACAGGTCGCTCAAGGTCGCTCCGAGGTCGCTCACAGCAAACAGAGGTCACTCAGCACCAAAACAGGTCGCTCAAGGTCGCTCCAAGGTCGCTCACAGCAAACAGAGGTCGCTCAGCACCAAAATAGGTCGCTCGAGGTCGCTCCGAGGTCGCTCACAGCAAACAGAGGTCGCTCAGCACCAAAATAGGTCGCTCGAGGTCGCTCCGATGTCGCTTACAGCTAACAGAGGTCGCTCAGCACCAAAACAGGTCGCTCAAGGTCGCTCCGAGGTCGCTCACAGCAAACAGAGGTCGCTCAGCACCAAAATAGGTCGCTCGAGGTCGCTCCGAGGTCGCTCACAGCTAACAGAGGTCGCTCAGCACCAAAATAGGTCGCTCGAGGTCGCTCCGAGGTCGCACACAGCTAACAGAGGTCGCCCAGCACCAAAATAGGTCGCTCCAAGGTCGCTCACAGCAAACAGAGGTCGCTCAGCACCAAAATAGGTCGCTCCGAGGTCGCTCACAGCTAACAGAGGTCGCTCAGCACCAAAATAGGTCGCTCGAGGTCGCTCCGAGGTCGCTCACAGCTAACAGAGGTCGCTCCGAGGTCGCTCACAGCAAACAGAGGTCACTCAGCACCAAAACAGGTCGCTCAAGGTCGCTCCAAGGTCGCTCACAGCAAACAGAGGTCGCTCAGCACCAAAATAGGTCGCTCGAGGCCGCTCCGAGGTCGCTCACAGCTAACAGAGGTCGCTCAGCACCAAAATAGGTCGCTCGAGGTCGCTCCGAGGTCGCTCACAGCTAACAGAGGTCGCTCAGCACCAAAATAGGTCGCTCGAGGTCGCTCCGAGGTCGCTCACAGCTAACAGAGGTCGCTCAGCACCAAAATAGGTCGCTCGAGGTCGCTCCGAGGTCGCTCACAGCTAACAGAGGTCGCTCAGCACCAAAATAGGTCGCTCGAGGTCGCTCCGAGGTCGCTCACAGCAAACAGAGGTCGCTCAGCACCAAAAGAGGTCGCTCGAGGTCGCTCCGATGTCGCTCACAGCTAACAGAGGTCGCTCAGCACCAAAACAGGTCGCTCAAGGTCGCTCCGAGGTCGCTCACAGCAAACAGAGGTCGCTCAGCACCAAAACAGGTCGCTCCGAGGTCGCTCACAGCTAACAGAGGTCGCTCAGCACCAAAATAGGTCGCTCAAGGTCGCTCCGAGGTCGCTCACAGCAAACAGAGGTCGCTCAGCACCAAAATAGGTCGCTCGAGGTCGCTCCAAGGTCGCCCACAGCAAACAGAGGTCGCTCAGCACCAAAATAGGTCGCTCGAGGCCGCTCCGAGGTCGCTCACAGCTAACAGAGGTCGCTCAGCACCAAAATAGGTCGCTCGAGGTCGCTCCGAGGTCGCACACAGCTAACAGAGGTCGCCCAGCACCAAAATAGGTCGCTCCAAGGTCGCTCACAGCAAACAGAGGTCGCTCAGCACCAAAATAGGTCGCTCCGAGGCCGCTCACAGCTAACAGAGGTCGCTCAGCACCAAAATAGGTCGCTCGAGGTCGCTCCGAGGTCGCTCACAGCTAACAGAGGTCGCTCAGCACCAAAAAAGGTCGCTCAAGGTCGCTCCACGGTCGCTCACAGCTAACAGAGGTCGCTCAGCACCAAAATAGGTCGCACGAGGCCGCTCCGAGGTCGCTCACAGCTAACAGAGGTCGCTCAGCACCAAAACAGGTCGCTCAAGGTCGCTCCGAGGTCGCTCACAGCAAACAGAGGTCACTCAGCACCAAAACAGGTCGCTCAAGGTCGCTCCAAGGTCGCTCACAGCAAACAGAGGTCGCTCAGCACCAAAATAGGTCGCTCGAGGCCGCTCCGAGGTCGCTCACAGCTAACAGAGGTCGCTCAGCACCAAAATAGGTCGCTCGAGGTCGCTCCGAGGTCGCTCACAGCTAACAGAGGTCGCTCAGCACCAAAATAGGTCGCTCGAGGTCGCTCCGAGGTCGCTCACAGCTAACAGAGGTCGCTCAGCACCCAAATAGGTCGCTCGAGGTCGCTCCGAGGTCGCTCACAGCTAACAGAGGTCGCTCAGCACCAAAATAGGTCGCTCGAGGTCGCTCCGAGGTCGCTCACAGCAAACAGAGGTCGCTCAGCACCAAAAGAGGTCGCTCGAGGTCGCTCCGATGTCGCTCACAGCTAACAGAGGTCGCTCAGCACCAAAACAGGTCGCTCAAGGTCGCTCCGAGGTCGCTCACAGCAAACAGAGGTCGCTCAGCACCAAAACAGGTCGCTCCGAGGTCGCTCACAGCTAACAGAGGTCGCTCAGCACCAAAATAGGTCGCTCAAGGTCGCTCCGAGGTCGCTCACAGCAAACAGAGGTCGCTCAGCACCAAAACAGGTCGCTCCGAGGTCGCTCACAGCTAACAGAGGTCGCTCAGCACCAAAATAGGTCGCTCGAGGTCGCTCCAAGGTCGCCCACAGCAAACAGAGGTCGCTCAGCACCAAAATAGGTCGCTCGAGGCCGCTCCGAGGTCGCTCACAGCTAACAGAGGTCGCTCAGCACCAAAATAGGTCGCTCGAGGTCGCTCCGAGGTCGCACACAGCTAACAGAGGTCGCCCAGCACCAAAATAGGTCGCTCCAAGGTCGCTCACAGCAAACAGAGGTCGCTCAGCACCAAAATAGGTCGCTCCGAGGTCGCTCACAGCTAACAGAGGTCGCTCAGCACCAAAAAAGGTCGCTCAAGGTCGCTCCACGGTCGCTCACAGCTAACAGAGGTCGCTCAGCACCAAAATAGGTCGCACGAGGTCGCTCCGAGGTCGCTCACAGCTAACAGAGGTCGCTCAGCACCAAAACAGGTCGCTCAAGGTCGCTCCGAGGTCGCTCACAGCAAACAGAGGTCACTCAGCACCAAAACAGGTCGCTCAAGGTCGCTCCAAGGTCGCTCACAGCAAACAGAGGTCGCTCAGCACCAAAATAGGTCGCTCGAGGCCGCTCCGAGGTCGCTCACAGCTAACAGAGGTCGCTCAGCACCAAAATAGGTCGCTCGAGGTCGCTCCGAGGTCGCTCACAGCTAACAGAGGTCGCTCAGCACCAAAATAGGTCGCTCGAGGTCGCTCCGAGGTCGCTCACAGCTAACAGAGGTCGCTCAGCACCAAAAAAGGTCGCTCAAGGTCGCTCCAAGGTCGCTCACAGCTAACAGAGGTCGCTCAGCACCAAAATAGGTCGCTCGAGGTCGCTCCGAGGTCGCACACAGCTAACAGAGGTCGCCCAGCACCAAAATAGGTCGCTCCAAGGTCGCTCACAGCAAACAGAGGTCGCTCAGCACCAAAATAGGTCGCTCCGAGGTCGCTCACAGCTAACAGAGGTCGCTCAGCACCAAAATAGGTCGCTCGAGGTCGCTCCGAGGTCGCTCACAGCTAACAGAGGTCGCTCAGCACCAAAAAAGGTCGCTCAAGGTCGCTCCAAGGTCGCTCACAGCTAACAGAGGTCGCTCAGCACCAAAATAGGTCGCTCGAGGTCGCTCCGAGGTCGCACACAGCTAACAGAGGTCGCCCAGCACCAAAATAGGTCGCTCCAAGGTCGCTCACAGCAAACAGAGGTCGCTCAGCACCAAAATAGGTCGCTCCGAGGTCGCTCACAGCTAACAGAGGTCGCTCAGCACCAAAATAGGTCGCTCGAGGTCGCTCCGAGGTCGCTCACAGCTAACAGAGGTCGCTCAGCACCAAAATAGGTCGCACGAGGCCGCTCCGAGGTCGCTCACAGCTAACAGAGGTCGCTCAGCACCAAAACAGGTCGCTCAAGGTCGCTCCGAGGTCGCTCACAGCAAACAGAGGTCACTCAGCACCAAAACAGGTCGCTCAAGGTCGCTCCAAGGTCGCTCACAGCAAACAGAGGTCGCTCAGCACCAAAATAGGTCGCTCGAGGCCGCTCCGAGGTCGCTCACAGCTAACAGAGGTCGCTCAGCACCAAAATAGGTCGCTCGAGGTCGCTCCGAGGTCGCTCACAGCTAACAGAGGTCGCTCAGCACCAAAATAGGTCGCTCGAGGTCGCTCCGAGGTCGCTCACAGCTAACAGAGGTCGCTCAGCACCAAAAAAGGTCGCTCAAGGTCGCTCCAAGGTCGCTCACAGCTAACAGAGGTCGCTCAGCACCAAAATAGGTCGCTCCAAGGTCGCTCACAGCAAACAGAGGTCGCTCAGCACCAAAATAGGTCGCTCCGAGGTCGCTCACAGCTAACAGAGGTCGCTCAGCACCAAAATAGGTCGCTCCAAGGTCGCTCACAGCAAACAGAGGTCGCTCAGCACCAAAATAGGTCGCTCCGAGGTCGCTCACAGCTAACAGAGGTCGCTCAGCACCAAAAAAGGTCGCTCAAGGTCGCTCCAAGGTCGCTCACAGCTAACAGAGGTCGCTCAGCACGAAAATAGGTCGCTCGAGGTCGCTCCGAGGTCGCTCACAGCTAACAGAGGTCGCTCAGCACCAAAACAGGTCGCTCAAGGTCGCTCCGAGGTCGCTCACAGCAAACAGAGGTCACTCAGCACCAAAACAGGTCGCTCAAGGTCGCTCCAAGGTCGCTCACAGCAAACAGAGGTCGCTCAGCACCAAAACAGGTCGCTCCAAGGTCGCTCACAGCTAACAGAGGTCGCTCAGCACCAAAATAGGTCGGTCAAGGTCGCTCCGAGGTCGCTCACAGCTAACAGAGGTCACTCAGCACCAAAACAGGTCGCTCAAGGTCGCTCCAAGGTCGCTCACAGCAAACAGAGGTCGCTCAGCACCAAAACAGGTCGCTCCAAGGTCGCTCACAGCTAACAGAGGTCGCTCAGCACCAAAATAGGTCGCTCAAGGTCGCTCCGAGGTCGCTCACAGCAAACAGAGGTCGCTCAGCACCAAAATAGGTCGCTCGAGGTCGCTCCGAGGTCGCTCACAGCTAACAGAGGTCGCTCAGCACCAAAATAGGTCGCTCGAGGTCGCTCCGAGGTCGCTCACAGCTAGCAGAGGTCGAGATGTTCAACTCACAGCAGCCAGATGTCAGCACAGGAGTATCTAGCCGTCGGCTTTTCGTCCTGCCCAACACCACACCTTCTGGAGGCGTGCACTCCAACACTCTTAACAATATGTTAAATGGAGGCATGCCCCTCACCACTCAGCTGCTGATCAGAGGAGCACCACACGTCAAGGACGTGCCAGGTACCACCTACTCATCAGGAGCTGCCCTGCCTTGGGAGCAGAGAATGGGGTTTAACATGCAGTAACCCCTCCAGACAGTGCAGTTGTGGTGTCTGGAGGGTCCCAAAACCCTTCGAAAACCCCCAAAATAGGCCCAGAGGCCCCCCCAGGCCATTTTTCACCCAAAAAAGTGAAAATTTTGCACCCCAAAAAATCGCCCAAAACCCATTTATTTCTGGGTGTGGGTGTGTCTGGGGGCGGGAAAATGGTGTTTTGGGCGAAAATTCGAGAAAAAAATTTTCGACGTTTTTTCGTGATTTTGACCAAGTCGCAGAGGCACCGGTTTTTGACAGTTTATACGATTCTAAATTTAACAAACGGGCAGCATTTAATTTCTGCTAGCTCCTGCTAGCTCTAACGGATTCCGTAGAGTGATTTTTGGTGGGGTACTGCTTTAGACAATGCGAAATTTCAGCCGGAAATAATTTTATCCACGGTCTCCCCGGGGTAGCTTGCCAGGCCCTATAAAATACGTATAATCTACAGCTGCAAATCGGAAAGGGGGAAGGGGGAGGGAAGAGAACCAACGGGTATTCGTCGATCGCGAGAACACACTGCACGCCTGCTGCGGGTTTGGGTGTGTCCTGCACGATCTTGCGTGGCAAAGCTTTTTCCCTGTGTGTTGTTAGCACAACACCAAGACAGAATATGACGACGCCAGTCCTTGCAATCATACTTCCTTCAATGCACGGTTATGCGCAGGCACTCCCGAGTGCCTCCGTGACAATATTCGGAGCTGCTTCCCTTCGTGTTCCAGTTCCTCTTTCATTGCATGAGGTTACATAAATGGAACCCTATCGACACACGTCACCAACACGGGGGAATGGGAGGAGGGGGGGATGTTGTGGTGAAACGCATTGATCGGTGGCTGAATCGTACTTCCTTCGCTTTCTGGCCGGTAGACACCCTGTCCAGCAACTGGGAGCAGATCCAGACCAGATCACCCGGAGTACTTTCTGTTGAGCGTACCCACTTGCTCACAGTATGTGTCTAGCTTCGTCGGTCGCAACAAGGAAGCGCTGCCACCACCCACCCACCCACCCACCGATTTTGACACTTGAAAGGACGTCCTGTAAACTAATGCAACCGAGTGAATCACAAGAGAGAAAGGTAGCAACGACAGTTGGTGTTCTTCGAACACAGAACACCCACTCGGTGGTAAATTAATCTGACCCCGATACGCACGGTTATCATTCAAGGCTCACGTATCCAGACTCCTTGAACCACGCATTCAGCCGTTGGCAATATTGGATTGGAGGCATCGAACAGAAGTTCAACGAGAAACCGCTGGACAAGAACCTGACACACTCTCCACTTCATTGCCTACATCACACCACACGAGCGGGGATGTTATCGATCTTCTTGCAAAAATCACTGAACTGCATCCAGGGTATCCCGAAAAGGCGATGAGGAATCACTGAAATGCTGTGTGAGGCGAAATAGAAGATGTGAACCTGGAAGCCCCGAAGAGTAACGGACCTTCTCACAGACATTCAGACAGTTCGGTGCCTCGCAACACTGGCTGCAAAGTTGACACACAGTGCCACAGAGCGGACGGACCACAGCGCTGAAAATGTAAAATGAAAACAGTTTGTGATCCTTGCGGCATGTCCGAAGTGGGAATTTGCAAACTTGCCGTCAGGGCTTGTCAGGGCTTGTGTAGATGACTCGCGGAGGTGGAAACCTGGCGAAGGGGCCACACAGAAGAAGGCACAGAAAATCCAGACTCTACGTGACAACAGGCTTCGACAACGGCGAACCCATCACAAGATCCTTGAGTGACGGGTCGTTTGGGTTGCGTTCAAAACCCATCTTGAGAGGAGTGAAGACTTCATGCTTCAGGCTCTGCACCAGTGACTCGGGCAGGGCAGCCATAGCATTCCCTTTGTCGGCCAACTCGTGTGCTGTCTCCCACTGGCCGTTCATGATAGCGTGCGCGATTTCGTTCAGATGCGTCGTCTTCTTGTTCTTCTTCTCCGACTCCTCAATCTGGTACATCCACTCTCCAACAGCCGTGTCTATCTGACCCAACAGCTGCAGCACAGGAATGATGGCCTTTCTCTTGAGGCAGACGAGGGCGTCCACCACCTGGAGTGCATACGAATGCTCCAGACGGAGTGCAGTTGTGTCGTCCGTGACACACGCGTAGTTGTGGCACTTTGCAAATTCCTCCAGCTTCACCACCCACGGCACCAGAGGGGCCATCACGGAGAAGCGGCGCACCGTCTGCGTCCCTGTGTTGCCGACCCAAGCACGTCCGCAAACCACAGCACACGACAGTCTCACGCCTTTGACTGCAGACCGCAGCGCCCATGCGGTGTTGGCAGCGTACACAGTGTAGTCCCCCTTGACCTTTGCTGTGTTCCACCCTGCAAGGAAGCGGTCGCCAGAGAAGCTGTCCAATGTCCCGTTGTGAGAAGACACGATCCCCAGCACAGTTGTCGCAAGAATTGTTTGCCGATCCAGCAACTGGCGGCCCTTGTCGTCCTGCGCGCAGCACTCTTGCCACCAGTTCACCGCATTGACGTACAGAAGACCCACAGCCCTGTTCTGGATGTGCAGGTCCAGAGTCTGACGTGCCACATGCTGCTGTGTGGAGAGAGACGCTTTGCTGTCCGTGACCGACATAGTACGGCTGAAGTCTGTGCGGGTGCGCACAGAGTACGCCTCTGAGGACTCGCTGTCGTCGGCAACCCCCACCAACACATCAGGGAGGAATGTCCTGAACTGCTCCAGGCGCAGCACGGTCTTCATCATCCCGGTTGTCAAGGCCCGCATCTCTGACAGCATTGCACAGCGTGTCTCGTACCGCTCCACCGCCCCTCTAGCTGCCTTCGTCTCCATGTCCCCGACAGACATGATTGCCGACGACAGCTGCCGCATCGGCATCGCAATGAAGACCATCTCCATCACCATTACCAGCAAGTCGAAAACAAGCACCAGAGTAGTGAAGACGATAAGCAGCGTCAGCGCCTCCTGCACCTTGCCCTGCACAGACGACGTGGGGCGCATCCACACCAACTCCAGGCCCAGGAAACCCAACGCCTCGCGCCGGATGAAGTGGTCCTCCCCGTCCAGCTCTGCCTTCATGAATGTGCCGAACGGCTCCTCCGCACTCTTCTGGAACCCGCTCTGCACAGCCAGCGATAGGTTAGTGAGCCTGAGTGCACAGCCCTGTGGGATGTAGTCACCGATGCCCCCACCCACCTGGCACCAGCTGGGGACCATCGGGAGGATGGTGGAGGCGTACACCATGCCCGTCTGCCTGTCTGCCAGCAGCACCACGGTGTCGGGGTGTGCCTGTTTGTAGTCATCGAACGGCGGCTGAAATGTTGCAAAATCGATGCCCAGCGTCAGGCACACTGTCTTGAACTTGTGCAGTGGGTGTGGGAACGCCGGGGGCATGTAGATCGCACGCAGATAAGTGAGCCAGTACCTCACGCCCTTTGAGGTCACCCACTGCTGAGGGTCTAACCAATAGGACATCACAGAACGAGCCACAGCGGGCTCCGTGAAATGGTGGATGCCTTGGACGGCTTGATTGCGGGGATCTTCTTGCGGGAGGCGTGGGTCTGTGATGTCGAAGAGCCAGCCAGCCGGGAGGTTGTACAGGTGTTTCGTCTTGTACCCCGTTTCGGGATCCAGACTATTGATGGGTGCCAGCACCGTCACCAGCTGCCCATCAGGCGTCAGTATGGTGTGGTTCTTGGGCAGTTGTTCGTGCACCTCTCCCACGATCATATCACCTGTACCTGTCCTCGCCGTTCCCTGAGGCGGAGGCTCTTCGTACGCTATCACTGCGATCCCGTTGTTGACGGCCCAGTCATGTGGCGGCACAAACATCCCGATTGCGTAGATGCCACCTGCAGAACCCGCCACCTGTGCGTATGCGTAAGCCCGGACCGCATCTGCCCACTCAGTGGACAGCGTGCCCGGCCTGAGGCGTTCGGTGGAGAAGACAAACCGGCGCAGCGAGTCGATACCTTCCTCGACATTGGAGAGCTGGTTCTGGATGGTGTCGTGCAGAGACCGCAGCTCCCCCGCGCTTGTATCCGACATCGAATCTTCCAGCGATTCCAGCCCTTGGAAGTAGAGGATCAGCCCGCCGCCCATCGACGATGCAGTGCTCACCAGTGTCGCCACCAGGATCATCGCAAAGATCGGGATGTTGAACTGGCAACCCATCTTGCCTGCTGCTGCTTTTGTGTCGTGCCTGGCATGGTGGTGAGCGTGTCAGGCGCATGAGATGTGAGAGGCGGGGGGCGGGGGGGAGGTGTGGTCTTAAGCCCTTCAAAAGCATTCGCTGTCCCTGCACGAGCGGAAGGAAAGTGCTACCAGGAGCACAGAAGGGTGGCTGGCCAAGTGGAGGCGAGACTGTCGTTAGGAGACAAGCTGGTCCGCTGTCAGTGAACCAGTGCCTCGCGATGGCGAGGGGGTGGGGCGCGACGCTGGCGGAGAAGACAGCGGAGCAGCTGCAGGCCTGGTGGGCCGCATTTCGCAAGCGGTACCAGGTCCGTGTGCGAGTCATCGGCAGACTCCCTGACGCGCATCAGGGAGGACGGACCTCTGGTGAAGCCGGCACGGGAGGCACTGCAGCGGGCCCTGGCCTCCAGGATGTTCGACGTGGCGATCGCAGCGGACGAGACCCCTGCACCCCCGTGAGGAGATTGTTTGCGCGCCACAAAAAGCAACTCCGTCGCCTGATGAGGATATTGCAATTGTTTCCCAAGCCCTTACTGCTCTCACAGGCCTGTCGCTAACTTTTCGATTTTGGAGATTTGGTGGGTTGACGCTCCTGTTTTGGGGGGGGGAATCAGGGGGGAAAACACTAGGGGGCAATTTTTCTCGCGCGCGCTTCGCGCGCGCTCGTGTTGTTGCCTAATTTTCCCGTCGGTGGACCACTAGGTGGGCACGGTGTGAGGCGCTGGGTTCCTTCCGTGGTTCCTCTCCCGCTCGCGCCATCCTCGGGTGGAGGAAACCCAAATAATGGCTTTCGGGACCATGCTTTCGACGCTACCCCCTGATGTGCCACGGCCGTTGAAGCGCAAGGACTTGGTTACTAGACGGGCGCGCGAGATGGGGGGTCTGGGGGCAGAGCCCCCCAGCCGCCGGAGGCCACGGTAGTGAACATCTGTTCATTGTGGGCGTACAGGTTCTGTGTGAGTTGGCTGCGTCCCCCTGAGGCTACTGGAGTGGTTGGATTCCCTGACCTGGTGGTAATCGAATGACTTGAGTACGAGACATGCACCACAGGGGGGTCTGGGGGGCGGAGCCCCCCAGCCGCCGGAGGCCACGGTAGTGAGCATCTGTTCCTGCATAACCATACTCTCTTCGACGTCGACCCAGTGAAAGTGGGTTGACGCTTGGTCGACGCTTGGTGAGCGTCGACCCAGTGTAATCGGGTCAACGCTAGGCAAGCATCGACCCAGCGTAATAAATGGGTTGACGCTTGGTCCAGGCTTGAATGGCAACTCAGTTCGACTGGGTCGACGCTCCAAGCCTCGACCAAGCGTCAACCCAGTTCCACTGGGTCGACGCTGGGTCGACGCTTTTTTATGGGGGGGGAAACCAAAAATCACTGGGTCGACGGTCGACGCTTAGCGACATGCCTGCTGCTCTCATTTTGATACTGGGGGGGGGGGGGATGGGTGTCTGCGCAGGTCCTTTGCGTCCTCTCCTCCTGGAGCTGGTGGTGTTGCTGCCCAACGGGAGGAACAACCGTTCACCGGGCGGGATCCCAAGAGAGGCAACGGAAGTTGGTCTCCTGGACACCACCCCACAGCCTGATGGGGGGCAGGTGCCAAAGGATCCGCACGGCGGACAGTTGCCTGCGTTGGGCTATGCTGAGCTGCAATATGACAGGAAGGGTTGTTGGAGGGGGGGGGTCTGCGGTCGGACATAAGCAACAAGTGCAAGTGGTAGAAACAGGAAGGGTTGTCGGAGGGGTCGGAGCGTTGCAACAAAGCATGTGTGACGCCGCATGCATGCTTTGTGTCTAGTGGGTCGCGTCAAGAAGTAGTTGATAGCCTTCCACCCGACACACACGTGAAGGGTGCGCAGAGTAAAGGTGGGATCAGCGAGAGGCACACTCGAGACCAGGGTCATCCTTCGCGGCACTGGCGTCAGGGTTGAACAAACCCTGCTTCCGGTCCACACGTGATGCAACAACACGGCACAGCAAGGCACACAGTGTGTACACCTCTGCACCGTTGCGCAGCTCCCCTGCCGCAGTGGCAAGCCCGTGTGCCACCATCGCCCCTGTGACCTGTGTGTCTTTTGAGGCGAACAGCGCCACCTGTTCCGTCTGCACCGCCATGAGGTGTGCATGCAGGCTGACCTGCACGCACTGCCCCACAGCTGTCACGTAGCGCCTCTTCCCCGTCTCGACGTAGCCCGAGAACACCTTGCCGCTGCTCAGCCCGCAATGCACGCCGCACGCAGCCCTGCCGGACATCATGCTGGCGAAGCGCAGTGCCGCCTCGAGGTGGCCCGCACACGGCGCCATCACGTTCCACGCAACAAGCGCCGCCGTCCCGCATACGTTCAGGAGGCGCCCGTCGCTGCGCCCCAGGCACGCGACCACACCACGCAGGTTGGTGTCCGCCATGGCGTTCACCTCCGCGCAAGGCAGGTCCGCCATGTGGCAGTCCACATACCCTGTGGTGGCGCTGCCCACCTCAGACAGCTTCTGCTCGCCGAAGCGTTCCACAGCGACAAGCCTGCTCTTGCCGAGACTGATGTGTGTGTCGCAACTGGACACGGTTGTACCGCTGCTCGCCTGGCTGGGGCTGCGTTGCCGCAGTGGATTGGGCACATCCACATCGTGCGCGTGTGCTGCACGCTGCGGCATGCTCTGCGGGACCAGCAGGCACAGGGCGATGTCCCCGATGCCCTTCAGGCTCCGCTTGCCCAGCTGCACCACCAGCGCCTGCTGCTGCTGCACGGCAGTGAGGCTGTCGACAGCAGACGCCTCCACAGCCACACCGCCACACACCCCGTTCGCCTCCAGACGTGCAGCGCGGTTCACCGTCGGTCCGAAGTAGTCGCACCGCCGCACCACCTCGTTCATCTCCACGTTCACCGCCCCGTGCGTCACACCCATGCGCACACGCAGCCCGCACAACCCACGCCTCTCGTCCCCAGGCGCCTGCACCACCTCCAGCAGCCCCGCAGGCCACGCCGCCTGGAACAGCCGCTCCTGTGTGCGCAGCCCAAACTGCACTGCGGTGTCTACATCAGGAAACGACACCATGAAGGAGTCCCCGATAGTCTTCACTTCGTACCCGCCGTGCTCTTGAATCACCTCGCGTATCACCGTGTTGTGGAGACGCAGCGCCTCCGCCATCTCCTCCGTGCACGCCTCCCACAGCTTCGTCGACCCCTGCACGTCTGTGAACAGCACCGCCGCATGCCCCGTCTCGCTCCCAGGCGCCTCCTGCTGCTGCTGCGAACCCACCAACACAGGCTCGCTCGAGAAGATGGCCTCTGGCATGAAGGTGCGGAACTCCTCCAGACGCCCGATGGTGGCAGTCATCCCCTCCATGAGGCGCCGCATCTCTTTGAGCATCACAGCACGCTGCACGTACATCCCGATGGACTGGCTTGCATGTTCCGTCTCCATGTTCCCGACGACAGCTGCCGCATCGGCATCGCGATGAAGACCAGCTCCAGCACCATCACCAGCAAGTCGAAAACAAGCACCAGAGCCGTGAAGACGATCAGCAGCGTCAGCGCCTCCTGCACCTTGCCCTGCACAGACGACGTGGGGCGCATCCACACCAACTCCAGGTTCAGGAAACCCAACGCCTCGCGCCGGATGAAGTACTCCTCCCCGTCCAGCTCTGCCTTCATGAATGTGCCGAACGGCTCCTCCGCACTCTTCTGGAACCCGCTCTGCACAGCCTGCGACAGGTTGGTCAGCCTGAGTGCACAGCCCTGTGGGATGTAGTCACCGATGCCCCCACCCACCTGGCACCAGCTGGGGACCATCGGGAGGATGGTGGAGGCGTACACCATGCCTATCTGCCTGTCTGCCAGCAGCACCACGGTGTCGGGGTGTGCCTGTTTGTAGTCATCGAATGGCGGCTGAAATGTTGCAAAATCGATGCCCAGCGTCAGGCAGATCGTCTTGAACTTGTGCAGTGGGTGTGGGAACGCCGGGGGCATGTAGATCGCACGCAGATAAGTGACCCAGTACCTCACGCCCTTTGAGGTCACCCACTGTAAGGGGTGCAACCAATAGGACATCACAGAACGAGCCACAGCGGGCTCCGTGAAATGGTGGATGCCTTGGACGGCTTGATTGTGGGGATCTTCTTGGGGGAGGCGTGGGTCTGTGATGTCGAAGAGCCAGCCAGCCGGGAGGTTGTACAGGTGCTTCGTCTTGTACCCCGTTTCGGGATCCAGACTATTGATGGGTGCCAGCACCGTCACCAGCTGCCCATCAGGCGTCAGTGTGGTGTGGTTCTTGGGCAGTTGTTCGTGCACCTCTCCCACTACCATATCACCT
Organism: Rhynchopus euleeides; assembly: GCA_963210315.1. Lineage (NCBI taxonomy): Eukaryota > Euglenozoa > Diplonemea > Diplonemida > Diplonemidae > Rhynchopus > Rhynchopus euleeides. The sequence continues at coordinate 1,487,579 of OY723318.1, read as the reverse complement.
GTACCTGTCCTCGACGTTCCCTGAGGCGGAGGCTCTTCGTACGCTAGCACTGCAAACCCGTTGTTGACGGCCCAGTCATGTGGCGGCACAAACATCCCGATTGCGTAGAGGGCACCCGAAGAACCCGCCACCTGTGCGTATGCGTAAGCCCGGACCGCATCTGCCCACTCAGTGGACAGCGTGCCCGGCCTGAGGCGTTCGGTGGAGAAGACAAACCGGCGCAGCGAGTCGATACCTGCCTCGATGTTGGTGAGCTGATTCTGGATCCGTTCGCGCAGAGACCGCAGCTCCCCCGCGCTTGTATCCGACATCGAATCTTCCAGCGATTCCAGCCCTTGGAAGTAGAGGATCAGCCCGCCGCCCATCGACGATGCAGTGCTCACCAGTGTCGCCACCAGGATCATCGCAAAGATCGGGATGTTGAACTGGCAACCCATCTTGCCTGCCAAACCCGGGTGAACAAACCTCACGTGCCTGATGAAGGTTGGTGCGGATCTGCGCAAAGTCAAATAAACAAAGCAAGGTCGGTTGTGTTTGCCACCCGTAGGGACGCACGTTGTCCGTCGTTGGGTCAGCGTGGGGAGGGGGGGGGTGGGTTCTTTGCAATCGGTCTGTGTCGAAGCTATCAAGCGGCAACAAAATGGAACACTATCGACACATGTCACTGAACACGGGGGAATGGGGAGGAGAGGCTGTGGTGAAACGCACACACCTCGACCTGTGATGAGGTGAGATGTGGCTCTGCAATTACGGCACTACCGCGTGCCGTAAGCTCAAATCGGACCTGCGTTCTCTGTGTTCCATTTCCTCCTTCATTGCATGAGGCTACAGAAGAGTTTCCACAACAGCAACTAAAATATCTACCGCCCCCCCCCCCCCACCGCGCCCCCCCCACCTGAAACCCACATAACGTCCCACCGAATCTTCTTACCCAACAATATAAATGCTAGAGGGGGGCAAGGCCGCCACCACCCCCCCCCCTCCTCAGCAACCCCGCACCAGGGTAAACAGCCTCTCATCAACCTGCCGCCCGCCCCTTTTCAGAACCGCGTTGAACTCACTCCTTGCCGCAGCATCCTCTGTCGCCACACGCACCAGCTCCTCCGCACCTGACAGCTGCAGAAGGCTTGCGACATGGCCTAGCACCTCCGTCTGCCCCGCCTGCTGCAGCACACGCCCATCACAGGATATCTCCCGCAGCGCGACAGCGCTGCCATCACGCAGCAGCGCCCCGCTCTTATGCGTGTATGTGTGTGCCTCGCGCAGCACCTCGCCGTTGGGGAGCGTGAGGTGGAGACTGTGCAGCAGCACATAGTGGTAACCCCCCTCCGTCGCATGCATGCGATCCAGCTGCTCCTCCGTCAGGAAGGTGGCGTGGAGGCGGAGTGCCCCTTCGCTGGGGAGCAGCGTTGCTGGGATGCTGCCGTACCCCGTCACGCCCGCGCTGTAGACGGTGTCGAAGCCCCGCAGCGTGCAGGACACGACAGGGATGCGCTGCCCTGAGAAGGCATCGGCGGGGAATTTCCTCGCAAGCTGCTGGGGCGCCGCGTTACTCCCGCACGCCAGCACCCAGGTGCGCCGCGACCCGTCGCCCGCAGCCCACTCCTTCCAGTCCGGCAGGGGCAGGGCCTCCCCCGTGGCGCAGTCGTAGAGGAAGCTGCCCTCTGGGCGCGGGTACGGGTATCCGGTGGCACGCTGCATCCGCTGCTGCAGCGGCGCAACCCCAGCCCCGCGGACAGCCATCGCCAGGCGGAGCCTGAGGAGGGGGCGGGGCCTGGGGAGGGAAGGGGGTAGGGTTGGTGGTGTTGGTGGTGGTTCGTCAAAATCGGCCCAGGGGTGGCTGAGTGATGAGGCTAGTTATGTGTATGGGCTGCTTCCCCCTCCTTAACCCTCCTCGCTTTTACGTGAGGGGGGGCGAGGGGGTGGGGGGTAGTGAAGTCGAAGCTGAAGGGATCACAAGAATGATCACCCTTCACTCGGGAGGGGGGGGGGGGGGCGAGGGGGGAGCGGTGCAGTGAGGTGCACGCTTCCGCCTATAGGTTTGGACCTCATCCCCCTCTATTTTTGGCCCAGGCCGCGCTCCAGCGCCCGCCTTCCAAACAATAGCCACATATCACACAGGCCCACGCAGCACACAGGGGGGGGATCTGGGGACATGACGTGTCCGTCACCCGACGGGTGAGGGGCGTGTGCCTCTGGGCTAGGAACTGCCAATGATGTGCGGCAGTAGCAGGCAGAAGAAGAGGGGGGCGGGGGGGGAAGGGGGCACGTGGCATTGAATACTCACCACACCCAGGCAAGTCCGGGTGTAGCAGGGCTCCCCCCGCGTCGTGGGGCTCCATCCCCCCTCCCCCCCGCCAGGGCCCTCCCCTGCCCCAAAGAAAGGCCGGGCTGTTTGTTTGTGCGACAATAATCCAGCAAACAGCTAGCCAACTCCCTCGTCCTTTTTTGTGTGGAGAAGGTAGCCTCGTCAGGATTTTGACCAGGCCTGTCCCTCCCTGGGTCAGTGACCTGGTCCTCGTAGTGACCAGGGGGGGGGGGGGGCAAGGCAACAGGAGCTGCTACCCCCCCCCCCCTTTGGGGGTCTTCGCTGGTCGTTATCCTTCGTCAGTCTTCGTCAGTTTTCAGCTAATTCAACAAGAAATGCACCAAAAATGCACTGACAATCACCCCGTAGCGAAGACCCCCAAAAAGGTGACTTTTGGACTGTCGGGTCAGCCGCCTGGTCAAAACCCCCGGCTCGGCCACGGTGTTTGTGATCACCCCCCAACCCTCCGATTTACGTCACGTGTTTTTTTCTTCTTTTGTTTCTGTTTGTTGGGTGGGCAACAAGAAGATGAGGGGAGGGGGGGGGGACATAAAGACAGAACAGCAGCGCCCAAAAAAAACACCCCCGAGGAAATCCAGAAGCACGTCTGCGAGAGAGCGGGGTTTGGGGGGGGCTGGTTTGTTGGGTTAGATAAATAGTGCAGAAACCGCTTCTTCAGATTTTTTTCCATTCGGGGAGGGCGTCCTTGCTGCCCACGCCTCCGTTTCGCCCCAACCACACCACCACCACCACCCCACACACACACACACCCCGTCCCCCACTCCCCCCCACACATGAATCACTCTTGTCATAGCGGAGAGCAGCAACAGCTGTGCCTGCTCTGCTGATGCGATCCCGACTGTGTCACACACACCCTACCCACGCCCACTGTAGCCAACACTAACACCTTCGCCATGCCACGGTGCAATGCCATGGGGCGGGTGCGAAATGTGCGTGACATGCCTGCATGGCGCCACAGTGGAGGCGCACGCCTCAGAGAGGGAGAGAGAGAGAGAGAGGGCTTTCATTCGGCCACCCTGACTGACCCCCTCCTCCGCACACAGCTCAACCGCGGGCATGGCAACCTAGAGGGAGAACACAATGCGGTCCTTCATCTGGTGACCTGTTTGGTGGGGGTGGTGGGGTTTGGGGTGGGCGGTGGTTTTTTGCTGTGGATATCGCACACCAACGCAAGGGCGGCACCTCTCCTCCCCCCACCCCCCCTCCCCTTGCAGCTGCATACCGGTGCTGGTTGTGGGGAAGCGCTCGACCTCCTTGAAGCCCAGGCCGGTCAGGGCTGCCACAGCCTTCTCAACCTCTGCCGTCTCGGTCGCGGGGTCGAACATCAGCTTCGCGTTGTTCGTCAGCAGCAGCTTGGCCTCATCGGAACGCTTCTCCTCCGCGATGGACCACGGCTGTGCCGCAACGTCCGCCACAACGAAATCGGGCAGCTTGGCCAGGAGGTCCTTCGACGCAAACTCCTGGTACACCGCAAGACGAAACGCACCCATCGTGAAAAGGACTTGAGGGGGGAGACGGGCTCGTCTGGCGGGGGATGGGGGGCGGAGGGTGGAGCGCAGTGACAGAAAGTGCGGTGCAGCGTGGCGTGTGCCGATGTGTTGCAGAACCTCTCAATCAAAACACGGCAAAATGATGCGGGTCGGGTCGGGGGAGGAGGAGGAGAGGGGGTGGTGGTGGTGCTGTGTGTCTCCTCTGTGCGCAACGCTGCTGTGCCCCCCTCGTGTGTGTGAGGATGTGCTGAGACCAGAGATGCCCTTTGCTGATCGAATGCTGCATGCGTCATGCCGTGTGCGTTGCGTTGCGTCGCACACACAGTGCACAAAACATGTTCGCATTAGGCCTCACTCACTGACACCCTCCGCTGTGCGTTGCCAAGCCCCATGAAGGGGTGTACGCAGAGGTGCACACCTGACACGCACGCCCCCCATGCTCTAGAATGCACGGGGCTGTGAGAAGCACTGAATCATGCACAACACTCACACGCCTCACTGACACACTGAGTCTGAACGGATATATAATCTCTAGATTGCAGGAAACTGAAAGTGCAAAACTGGCATGGGCCCCGAACCACCACACTTCTCCTCCTCTGCACGGCGCGCAGCACAAGTGCTGGCAAATCCCTCTCGCTCCTTTGTGGTTGGATCGTGTTTTGTGGCATGTCCCATCTAAAAAGATTCAGGGGTGGTCACTGTCACAGGTGATGGGGATACAACCCCTTGAGTAGCCGCTTGTTTTTGCTCCAACCCTTGAAGAACTGTCGAAGGTGTCCAGCTTGACAAGGCAGTTGTTTGTGCGCCAAAACTCGGTTGCTCACCCCCGGTGATCAACCCGGTGGCCCACACACAGTGTGACACAGAGCGTACCCCTAACTGTCATATATTTTCCCGTGCGTGTGAACAGAATCTAGCTGTGTGTGTGTTTTCTCTCAAAAACTACGAAACGCCGCACATCTCTAAAAGCTTGTTTGTGCGTGGTGCCTCATCTTTGGATGAAGGCCACAAGAAGGGGGAAGTGCAGTAGAAGAAGAAAAAGGGGATATTTACGATAATGCCCTGTTTTTTTTGAAAGTTTCGCGATAATGCCACTTTTCAAAAAGTGGCATTTTCGCGGAAAAAAAGTGGCATTATCTGGTGCCCCTGATTTACCCCTTTTTCACTACGCACAAACTACGCAATCTGGGGGGGGGGTCTCGCTTTTTGGTCCCCCCCCAGTTTTTTTTGGTCCCCCTTTCTGTGTGGCTACTGAGACAGGACTGGAGGCACTGCGCTGACCGAGCAAAAAATTATTGCCAGAACTCACTATACACCGTACGAAAGAACGCACGACATGTGGGGCGGGACTCCAGAAACACCTGGGCAAGGTTGCCCCATGCCCAGAAACACCTGAGAAGGAAGTGAGTTCCAGGAGCCGCGTAGAACACCCTCGAGATTGTGAATGATGATACGATCACAGCCTTCAGGGCGCTGCGAGGTGCCACCCTGAAGGTGGCCCTTGACATCAAGGAGAGCGTCGGCCGAGGGGTCGACGAAAAGCTGAAGAAGGCGCTACTGGCACTGGATCCCGCGGGGTATACGGAGGTCACCGCCACACAGGCAACCTCCGCTGACAACGTCCAGGAGACGTTATCCGAGGGGATCACAACGGCACTAGAGATCTGTGTCACGGGATCCAGGCGCCCACTCTCCCTCGACGGTCTGGGGATTGTTGTTGGGTATGGTGTCGTTTCCTGCAGCTGCAAAAAAGCGTAGCAACTGTGCTTCCTTCTTCCTTAATGATGCGTTGACGCTTCCACCCGGAGGAGCTGAAGCAGGCACCGCTTAATGATGCGTTGATGCTTCCACCCGACGAGCTGAAGCAGGCACCGCGCCAAAGGGCACCCCCAAAGAGACCTGCAAAGACTGCGTCGAAACCCGCACCGAAGGCTGCCAGCGCTGCAGCACCTGAAGAACCTGCAGCACCTGCAGCACCTGAAGCGCCTGCACCCTCACTGACCCCGGAACAGCAAGAACTCCTTGAGTTTGGGGTCCCGGCATAGAGACAGAGAATGGCTGAGTAAATCAAAAAATGAGACCCCCCCCCCCCTTTTCACTACGCACAAACTACGCAATATGGGGTCGTCAGGGGCACCATAAATTATCGCGAAAAAAAAGTGGCATTATCGCGAAGAAAAAAGTGGCACCCAAAAAAGTGGCATTATCGCGAAAAAAAGTGGCATTATCTGATGTCGAGGAGCAGCAGCGGGGTCAAACCCGTCTGCTGTTTTCTGACATTCCCGTGGTCTGTCGTACGACTTCGGCTTGCGAAAGACTTTTAAACGTTTATAGCCTCTGGTCACGGCCCCCTTTCAACTTTGACTGTGGGTGGGTTTCTGAATTTTCTGGAAAGCACCATGGATTCGAGGGACTGCGTGATTCGGACTCGCAGAACGGAAGGGCTACTGGGAAGGAACTGTACACTTTATTGAGGCACGATCATTGGTGACCTAGGACGGAGGCATGCACGCATGTTGACTGGTGAAAAGGGGACACCCTAAGCAAGGCATACAAAGCGGTAGGTAATACCCGCCTGGGCTCTGTTTACCCCACCGTCAACAACGCGGCGCCGTTAAAACTCTATAAGGGGAGGTTTGGCATGTCGCACTGTTCGTCGCATTCAGCGGGGGAGCCAGTGGACGTGTGGAGAGGGGTGTACAGTTCTGAAACAGTAGTCTGGCTCTGAGGGGGCGAATCACGTGTGGGAGTGTGGGAGGGAAGTCCTGAGATGAAGTGGTGCGATCCTTGGGGGGGCGAAAGTTTCATTTGCCTTTGGTCAAGGCCTTTTCAAACAAATTTGACCACGGAGCCTAGTAGCTGGTCCCTCGAATAGCATAAGTCTATGACAGGTCCCGGCACGAGGTTGCCTATCGCAAACCCCCGGGATCAGCCCGAGGACCCCCCCTTTAGCCCCCAGCTGGGGGAGGGGTTCAGTACCACTTTTTCGCCCGGCCAAAGGCCCCCCCTGAGTGGGGGGCCTGTGTGCTGACCCCCCCTGCCTGAACCTGAGCACTGCTCAGGGGGGGTCTGGGGGGACCCCCTGGCCTACGGCTGGGGGGGGGGGCCTGTGTGTACTGGATCGTTTAGGTGGCATTTGTGATAATGCCACTTTTTTTTCGCGATAATGCCACTTTTTCAGTACCACTTTTTCGCCCGGCCAAGGCCCCCCCTGAGTGGGGGGCCTGTGTGCTGACCCCCCCTGCCCCCCCTGAGCACTGCTTAGGGGGGGTCTGGGGGGCCCCCCTGGCCTACGGCTGGGGGGGGGCCTGTGTGTACTGGATAGTTTAGGTGGCATTTGCGATAATGCCACTTTTTTTTCGCGATAATGCCACTTTTTCAGTACCACTTTTTTGGCCTGTGCCCCTGTGGCCTGGCCAAAGCCCCCTGGGCCCCCCCTGAGCCCTGGCTTGGGGGGGCCCTGTGGACCCCCTGGCCTACGGCTGGGGGGGGGGCCTGTGCGGACTGGATAGTTTAGGTGGCATTTGCGATAATGCCACTTTTTTTCGCGATAATGCCACTTTTTTGGGTGCCACTTTTTTCTTCGCGATAATGCCACTTTTTTTTCGCGATAATCATCATGGTTTGACAGAATTCTGCCAGAATTTCACAGATTCTGGCAGATTCTGGGGATTTCAGATTTTTCAGAATTTTCAAAATCTGAGAAAATCTGTCCAGATTCTGGACAGATTTTTCCAGAATTTTCAGAATTCTGGAAATTCTGAGAAATCTGGAAAAATCTGAGAATTCTGGAAAAAATCTGGCCAGATTCTGGACAGATTTTTCCAGATTTTTCCAGATTTTTCCAGATTTTTCCAGATTTTTCCAGATTTCTCAGAATTCTGGAAAATCTGAGAAATCTGGAAAATTCTGAGAAATTCTGTCAGAAATCTGGAAAATCTGTGGGGGGGACCTTTTCGAATTTTTTTTGGGGTGGGCCTATTTTGGACATTTGGACCCATTTTCAAAGGAATTTTTGAATTTTGAGCCCATTTTGAGCCCTAAAATGGCTCATCGAAATATTTCTGCAAAAAATCCGGGCCAGAATGCCAAAATCTGAAAAATCTGAGAAAATCTGGAAAATTCTGGAAAATCTGAGAAATCTGGAAAATTCTGAGAAATTCTGCGGGGGGGACCTTTTCGAATTTTTTTTTTGGGGGGGGGGGGGGGCTATTTTGGTCATTTGGGCCCGTTTTCAAAGGAATTTATGAATTTTGAGCCCATTCGTTGCCCTAAAATGGGCCCGCGAATATCTAGCTCCTGAGGACCTGGGTACATGGCCAAATCAGCCAGAAATCTCAGGTTTTCGCATTGCAATTTGGGTTCGCGTGCTGGTATCGCAGACTGGCCCCGAGGGTCGGTTTTCGTCAGCTGAGTGAGGGTGTGATATGAGGGTTCTATCCAACAAGGATATCAAGGCGGCACTTCAAAGTCCTGCCAAGGACAGCGCCACGTGGGTGTGTGCTTCTGATGTACGTTATGTCATCATGTGAAACCCTCCCCAGCGTGTGCCAACATCCCTGACACGCTCACGAAAAGCATGACACGGAGAAAGCAGGTGCCGAAACAACCTGCCGAGCACACGGGTGGTGCCACGTTGATCCACGCAGCGATCTCCCATGTCAGGAAGCCTTGTCGCCACGGCAGCGTGCCGCAGACTGTAGGAGAGGTGTCGCCAGTCACCTTGAGGTTGCAGTGTGTCATCAGACTAAAACCCGTGCCTTGTTCACCCTGTTGTTCACCCCTGTGAGGTTGATCCCATATCGTTGCCTGCTTTGGGGCCTGAAGGACATAGGGGTCCAACCGGCACTTGAGCATCGCAAGGCCTAAGTGGCTGTGTGGCAGGTTTTCATTGAAGGGCAAATCCCCCCTTTTCTGGGTGAAAAGTGTTGTGCGTCGTTCAGTATCTTGCGCGAATCGCTTTCGACACCACCATTCAAACCACCGCAAAGGGGCAACCCATCTTCTGGAGTGTGATCTCTGGTGGCGGGGTGGGATGGGTGAGTGGGGTGTGACGGTGCAACGACAGTCGAACTTCTTCGAACGCAGAACACCCCACCAGCCTGCCGGGCGTGTGAAGTGTTCGCAAAATTACAAAATGGGAAGATGTGAGTGTCGCTTGTTACGACCCACTGGCTGGACGAGTTCTCTTTTTGGGGGACAAAACCACACACAAGAAGGTTGTCACAAGGGGGTCTTCGCTGGTCGTTATTCTTCGTCAATCTTCGTCAGTTTTCACTATTTCAACAGCAAATACACCGAGGTGCACTGACGACCATCCCGTAGCGAAGAGACCCCCACAGTGAAAAAGATAGTTGGCAGCGCTTTGGGTGACAAACACAATCTACCTTGCCTTGTTGTTATGACTGTGCGCACATTCACACCAAGCTTCATCAGCCAAACCACGTGAGGTTTGTTCATCCGGGTTTGGCGCACACACAACGCCTTGTCTTTTAAACGTTCAATGGCATTGAATGCAACACTCACATCATCGAGGCCAAGTGTTTCTCGTAGTATTTTTCGAGGGAAATCCCCCCAAAAAAGGATAAGGGCAGCAGTCCTTCGGGACGGGTGACTAGCGACACCCCCCTTAGCCAGCTACTCACTTAAACAGAAGTCACGGTGATTATGGTGTACGGAATTCTTGAAGCGATGTCTAGACAAACTGTGTGATTTTTAACCACAGAGGCCGTTAATCCACACATGCGGAGGGACTGCACTGAAGAGCTTCCCCCTCTGGTACGACAATGTATGCGTTAGGAAGCGAAACAACGTGTGTGGATGAATTGTGCCAACCTGCTGAGAAGAACGATGTTTACCAAACCTTGCTGTTTCCCACCCTTTTTAGGTGAGTTAGGGTGAGTATCTTGCTGAGGTGTGAGGACGAACTGCGTCTATACTCCGTGAGAACAACGCCTTTTAGGCAACACAGTGTCCGTCACGGCCTGGTCGTCTTGTACGTCAGGCTGGAGGTTGAAAATGGGTACAGTGGCTGAATCTGGAGGTTGGGTGCGGGTTGTGTGTTCCGCATCATCCCTACAAACCAAACCAAGCCGATTGACACCGAACATTTTGTCTGACCTGCACCCATTGTTTCCTGCCTGCCTGCCTGTGTTGTGCTGCACCTGTGCCTCCCTGTTCTGTATTTTGTACCCTCAGCGGGTTCACGATACAGGGCAGTCCACTCCCCCAAAAATCACGGTCTTGACGCCCATTCCATCCACTTTCAGTGGATGTGTTTGGTATTTCCGAATGGAATTTTCCAGCGTCAAGATTACAAGAACAGGGTCAGTCACTTCTACCGTAGCTGCGATGCCGGTAGTTGTGCAGAAATGATCTTTTCGACGGACGCGACGCCTCCCCAGCTTGCCTGTGTCTGTGTTGACATAGCCATGTGACAGATATTCACATAACGAATATACTGTCACACCACAAGGGGCTTTGGACAACGTTAAACAACAGTACACTTGCAGGTTTGGGTCAAAAATTCCAATTTCCGCTGGTCACGGGCCCCTTTCAAAACATTGACCACCTTTCGAGAATTTAGTTCTGCACCATGGATTCGAGGGACTGCGATGATTCGGAACCGAGGATGAAGACTACTGGGAAGGAACTGTGTGCTCTCTTGAAGCACTGGAATCGGCGAACTTGGACGGAACCTAAGCGCGACAGGTGAAGGGGCATCCCGAACAAAGGCATACAAAGTGGCTCTGGAGACATTGTTGCATCTGCGACACCCTGTCTTACATCCCGCCTGGGCTCTGATCTTCACCTATAGCAATGACTAAATCCCTATCACGGGTACATGAAGCTTTTGTAGGTACATTTAAACTTGCGAACCTCTCAACGACCTGTTAATCGCCTTGTACCGAAATCTGACCCTGGGCTTCGGCCCTCACGGCATTCAGCGGGTGACCCGATGCCGGTGTGGATGGAGAAGTGCACAGTTCTGAAACAGTGTGTCGACGAATCCGAGGAATCCAATCAGAGTAGTCCCGAGATGAAGTGGTGCAAGAACTCAAAAACTGTTTGCCTTTGGTCAAGGCCCCCTTTTCAAAAAATTGACCCGCGCAGTGGTGGCCAGTCCTGAGAACCAACAGTAGCATAAGCCTACGACTGGTCCAGGACGAGGCCGACCCTGTACATAGCCTGTGTATGACTACCCTGTCATACCAGGCTGCTGCTAGTTGGCCACAAGCCACTGGCAGAATTCTCAGAATTCTCAGAATTCCCCAGAATCTGACAGAATCTGTCAGAATTCTCAGAATCTGCAGAATTCTACAGAATTTCTCAGATTCTGCAGATTTTAAAAATCTGGAAATTCTGGGCATTTTTCTGTCAGAATTCTGTCAAACCATGGATAATGCCACTTTTTTTTCGCGAAAATGCCACTTTTTGAAAAGTGGCATTATCGCGAAACTTTCAAAAAAAACAGGGCATTATCGTAAATAACCCAAGAAAAAGGGATAAAGCTGACTCACCACCCGACAGGGAAGTACGGGAGGCGTGATACGGAAGTGGTGGTGACAGTGAATCCTGCGATGACATCGGGTGTTTGTGTTAGAACGGAAGCTGAAATACCGAAAAAATACCCCCCCCACCCCCCCCTCCCTGAACAACGGGCGGGGCTGGACGATACCAACCCTGAGCGGGGTGCAGCAGATACATAATCATCCAAAATCCCACCACCCCCACCCCCTCCGATACTTCTATTAGAAAACAAAACAAGCCGAAAGGTGTTCCCCCCCCCCCCGGGCCCCCCCCCCCCATATAAAGCCCCACAACACCCCCTGTCAATCCTATCCCCCCCACCCCTGCATGCCTTTGAGACCCCCCCCTCCTCCTCCCCCTCTTTCACATCGCACCACCCGACCCACGCTTGGGCCGCACGACCTGCGCTTGCTGGTACACCTTCGCCGCCGCGGCGAGGGACGTCAACACCCTGATATTACTCCTCTCGGGACGCGACGCCACCACCACACCGGCACCTCCAGCCACCACGGGTGGCGGCGGCGGCGGGGCGGACTGCGCCACAGCAGCGGTGCCACCCAAGGCAAGCCTCTCCCTCACAACGCGCTGCTGCGCAGCGCTGCCGCCATTCTCCACGCCGCGGCTGTTGCTGTTAGACCGCCCGGTGTACCTCCTGGCTGCTGCTCCGGCAGGAAAATGCCCCTGCACACCACCACCACCACCACCACCGCCCCGCTGCCCCTCCTCCGCCGCAAAGGCATACGGCTGCACCGGGGGTGATGGGGGCCCCGCCTGTGGGGCCGGCTTCCCGAAGCGCAGCCCACCCCCGTCGGCAGGCACAGCCGCCACCCCGGCAGACTTGGAGCGGAACATGTGCTGCTGCTGCTGCTGCTCTGATGGCGCCACCCCCTGCTGCCCCGTCCACCCCGCCGCGCCCCCGCGCTTCGCATGCCGCGCGAGCGGGGCGTGGCGAGGCGGCGACGCCGGGGCCACACTGCCACTGCCACCCCGCCTACCCACCCCGTGGTGCCCGCCAGGGTCCTCCGACGAGCCTCCCGACCCCAGAAGCGCGCTCCGCACCCCCTCCCCTGTGGCAGAGCGGTTCCGGCTCCTCCGGGCCCTGTCCGCCAAAGGGGATTTCGCAGCGGCTGGGTCGGAGGGGTGCTGCAGCTGCTGCGCCTTCGCCGCGCGCGCCGCACCCCCCGCGCCCCCACGCTTCTGCGGGGCGGGGTCCGCCTTTGCGTAGGAGGAGGAGGATGGAGCGACCACCCCCTTCGCCGGATGGGCTGCTGCTGCTGCTGCGGCTACCCCTCCTCCTGCAGGGGCGTGCCTTGCTTTGGGGGCTCCTCCGAATACTCCTGCTGACGCTGCGGCGCGCGGCTTGCCCACCCCCGCCGGCTTCGGCGTGCTCCTGGCAGAGGGGGGGCGTTTCCCAGCCATGCCCTGCGTCGCGACCCCCGTCTGCAGGATCCTGCGGTACCTCGCATGCGACTCCGCGTCGGGTGAGGGGTACACCCTGCTGAACACCTTCAGGGCTGCGTCCTCCGCAGACTCGCGCCTGCGGAGGGACTTCCTCTTCACCTTCTTCAGCCCGAGGAGCACGGAGAGGGCCTCCTGGTCACCCCCTGCCTTGCGGGCTGCGGCGACAGAGTCTCTGTTGATGAGGGGGCGGAGGCGTGTGGATTTCCTTGCGATGGAGATGAGCTCAAACGCCTCCGTCAGCATGGCCTGCTTGATAGCCGCGTCGAAGGGCGTATCGGTGACAAGGCTGGGGCTGTGGTTCACCTCGCAGAGGAGAGGGTTAAGGGAGGAGTCGACGAGGATGTCAAAACCGAGCAGCTCGAAGCAGGAGAATCCGTCGTCGGAGCGTGCGGGGGAGGATGCCGTGTCGTAGGTGGAGGCGAGGGAGGGTGCGATGGAGAGGACAGTCTTCACGACAAGGTCGTGGGTTCGGGCCCAGAAGGCGGAGGAGTCGTGCCCCCTCTCGTCAAGCCACCTCGTGAGGAATGCGAAGTTGCGCTTCCCCCCCGTGTCCCCGGTCCCCACCTCGAAGTCGCTGTGGCGTTTGTTAACGGAGTAGTTCGATAAATGCATGCACTTCGTCTTGAAGTTGGTGTCATCCACCGCCTGGTAAGGCTCCGAGCAGAGCCGGAGAAGCCCGTCCTCATAGAAAAAAATCCTCGGGGGGGTCACGGAGAGGACCAGAACATAGCACCGCAGGTCGAACTTCCTCCCGTCGATCAGAAGAGGGTTCGCAAGGTATTCCTGCACAACCGCACCCTCGAAGCACTCGCTGCTTGGGTTGGATGTGAGGTAGATTCCCTTCCCCATGCAGCCCCCGTTGGGCTTCACGATGTAGTATGCCTTCCGCACCTTCTTCGTGACCTGCACCTGCGTCTGCCTGTATTTGCTGAAATCGGAGAACTCCGTGAAGGCGATGGGCATCACATTCCCATACTCCTCCGGGAGAAACCGGGCGAGCCGCTGCGTGTTCTGCACCAGGGGGACCTTCCGCCCGATCATGTCCATCCCCGCGAAGTGGTTCACCTGCATAAACGCCTGCGCGACGCGCAGCACCTTTTCGATCGAAACCGAAGTCTCCAGCCACACGATGTCAGCAGCTGGGATGTCGGGGGGCTCATCCACCCCAGCCCCCCTCTTGGGCATGCGCAGCACACTCAGCCCCGCCGCCGCCGCGGCCCGCCGCACCACGGGGTGCCGCGAATGCGTCAGATCGATGGCCAGCTGCCTCTCCCTCCCCATGCTGCTGCACGCCGTCGCCCCCCCGACACTGGCGTGCCGCCCACCAGGGCTCGCCTCGGAGCCACCACCACCTCCACCACCCCCCGCCACCCGCTGCCGCGGCGGCGGCGACGCGCCGCCGGGGTGAGGTGGGGTCGAGGCGCAACTAGGCGCACCCCCAACGCCACCCTCTCCCAGGCCCTCGCGGTGCTGCGGCTGAGGCAGGCGGCGGAGCCGGGGGTCGTCGTAGGCGTTGTGATCTCCACCCTCCGCCCCCTCGAGGTGGTGGTGTTGCGGGTTGTTTGTCTGCTGGGGGTGGTGGTGGTGGTGCTGCCGCTGCTGGCGGTATGCCGGCCCCTCTGCGTTGGGCCCCAACAGCATGCCTTCGTCGGACCCGGCATCGTCTTCCTCGTCCTCCTCATCCTCGCATGAGGAGGGGGTTTCCGCCTGCTGCTGCTGCTGCTGTTCGTTTCGGAATTTTTGATGCTGTTGTTGCTGCTGCTGCTGCTCATACTTCGATTCCCTCCAATCCGGCGTCGGCAGACGCTGCACCGCCTCCCATCTCCTGCCAGCCGACTGGTGCGACAACAGACTGGGGGTGGAGGTGGAGGTGTTCGGAGTTGCAGCAGCGGTAGCGGCAGCGCCCCGGCTGCTCCCTGAGGAGGAGCTCAGGAGGGCGGCGCTGTGGAGGTGGTGGGGGACGCCGACGCAGCGCAAGGCGTGGGCGTCGTCGTGGTGGGGCTGCTGGCCGGTGCGGCTGCTGCCCTGTTCCCACCGCACGGCGGCGTGCATGTGCTGGGGGGCCACAGGGGGGCTGCCTGGGAGGGAGGAGAGGAGTGGGTGTGGGTGTGGGTGGGTGGTGCATCTCGCTTGTTTGGGAGTGCGTGGCAGAGTCACGCACGCACAGTGATGTGGAAGGAGAGTGCCCATCGCAGCTGTGCATAATTATTGATATTGGAACAGGGCCACACACGACGCCACGTGAAGCCGTCTCACCTTGTGTCAAAACACAAGGCGCGTGGCACGCACAGTGTGACTGGGTCGTCTCGCTGTGACAAGAAACTGAGAAATACCCACTTTTTAGCACAGTGTCACACCCAACTCTAGATTTTGCAGAGAAACACCGCGAAAGGGCTTCTGACTTGCTGTCACAATGCTAAAACCTCCTGCTGTGTCTTGTCTGATGAACGTGTGGTGGTGGTGTGTGACGAGTGTAGAACACGGAATGTCAGAGGCCCTGGTCATGTTATGTTCAGGTCTTGGCAAAAGGAAAGGAGGGTCGTCAGGAAACTGCGGGTCGACACATCACACCATCACACGAAGAGCTTCCCGAGACCCTGACTGCAGGGTGGCGGACAACGCATCATGTTTGTCACCCGCCAACTCGAGGACAGTGTCCATGCCCTCCCCGTTCAGGTGTGCAGACACAGCTGCGTTGTATTTGTACCACTCGGAAGAGCGGTAGTTCAGTTCATACATCCACTCGGCGGGAGGTGCAGGTCGCACCTCCTGATTATCAGCAGCACCAGCAAGCACCTCGTACACACTCTGTGCATCTTCTGCCACCTCGAGAGGCACTTCCCCGTCCTTCTGGCACGCAGGCTTCACGATGGCGACACGCAAGGGCACGAGACGCATCTCGTGTGCGTTTTCTGCGTCCTGCTGGCATGTCTTGTTGCACACCAGTGGCAGGCCCACAGCAGAACCCGCACGTTCCATCGCGTGTGCCTGTGCAGGCAGCACACCGACCACCGAGAAGCGCCGCATGTCTGCACACCCGATGTCCCCGCAGTGTGCTTTGCCCGTCACTGCACCGGCATTGGTCCGCACAGGAAGCTCACCGAAGACGACACCCTTCGCAGCACGCAGCGCTGAGTTGGCGTGTGCTGTGCACTTCCGTGACGCGTTGAAGGAGCACCACACACGGTCACCCACGAACAGGTCGACGATGCCCGCATGCTGCTCCACACACCGCAGGGTGGCAGCGAGGGTGGCTGAGAAGGCTTGTTCGAAGGCGGGCAGGCTGTCCTGCAGCAGCTCACTCGACCCCTTCATGTTCACGCCGAGGAGGCTGATGTTCTTCGCCGTGAGCACCTGCACGTTCGGTAACACGCCTGAGGACTCACATGTGAGAGCATCACTCGCGGCAGAGCTACACGACGTCACGTCCAGACCCGGTGCAGCCCCTGGCACCACCTTCGGCAGTTGGCCCACGGTGTCATCGACCCACTGGTCGCACGGGAGGCAGGACCTGGGGAGGTAGGGGCGGTACGCACGCAGGTTCTGCTCCAGATGCAGCAGCGCAGCACGCATCGCCTCCGGGAGCACGTGGCTGTCGTCCCCGAGGATGCGTGACACGGCGTCCACGTCGTAGGCTGCCAGCAGCGACGCAATCTTCTCCACAGTTGCGATGGTGCTCTGCATCGCTGCCTGCTCCGACAGCACCTGTCGTGCGAATCCGCGTGTTGCGATGAAGTCGATCAAGAAGACCACCAGAGCGTGCAGTTGATACGTCACAGATCTAAGAAACCCACCTTTGCAAGGAGGCTTGTCGCAGTGTGTCATGGTGCCGAAGTGTTCCTTCCGCTCAGCGTAGCTATTCGTCAGAGGGACGTCGAACAGCCCGAAGCGTGTCAAGCGTTCCACGAAGGTGATCAGGAGCCACAGCACCACGAAGCACACCACACCAGTCGCAAAGCGGTGGTCCAGACGCAGCACCAGGATGAGATCGATGATGCAGACAAACGCTGGCCACGCCACCTGCAGGTCAGCTTGGTAGAAGTAGATGTCAGCCATGCATATAGTAATCGACGCGACAATGACAAACAACACCATGAAGGTGTGTGTGTACCTCCTCATGCTGATACCCCACAGCACGATGATCACACCGAGGCTGCCTAACATGAGTCCAGCAAAGACCCCGAGTTGCACTGCCCCCGAGAGTCCCCTCAGGACAGAAGCGACCCCTAAGGCTAACAGGATCATTGCTGTGAGCAGCAACGTCTCGCGGGAGCGGCTCTCGAATGCATCGGCAGCACCGTTCCGGCTGACGACACTGCGCCATGTCACCATTTGCTGCACAGATTGCTGGGTGAGGGTCCGTGCCTCCACACCTGCTTGTTGTGTGAAAGGGGGGGGGGTTCAGACCACGCTGCGAGGAAACAGTTGCCACCATGTGCAGTGTCCTTCGAAGGCTGGCACTTTGTGAAAGCTGTGCGCGGGCTTCGCGGAGTGTCGAGAAAGCTGAAGAGTTCAGGGAAGGCAAGGGGCCAAGGGGTTGTGGTGGTGGTGGGAGAGTGGGTTCAGCAGCTTCTCCATCCATTTGGCAAAAAAAAACCCCCCCGCACCAGAGACAAAAGAAGCAGCATGCCCGACCGCGGCGGCCGCGACGCCCCCACCCACCCACCAACCCCAACCCCGACCCCGTTTCCACACGCACTGATTGTCGGGAAGGGTGGGCTGACTTAGTTCAAGAGATGGGGCACGATCCTGAAAAACCGATACCCGCACACAACACGTGAATCTTGTTATAGCATAGCTGCATGTGATGCAACGCAGACAGCGCACAGCAGCCTCCCGCTTGTGCCACTGCGTTGCCAAGCTGTGCCCCGCACCGTGCTGAGGTGGAGGCAGGGATGATAACACACAGAGAGGGGAGGGGAGGAGAATCAGGCTAACAAGGCCTCTGTCCACTTCACAAAAGAGCCTCGGGGTTTTGTGTTTGTGTGCCGCAGTTGGCGGGCAGCTGTCTTGACAGCCCCTTCGGAGTAAGAAGGGGGGACATTTGCTGTGAGTAGGTTGGGTAGTTGTGTTGCTTGCCCAGTGCTCCCGCTAAGAAAAAAACCGGTCATAATATGACATAATTGACATACCGTCCCCTGCAGAACAGAGGCTTAGCTTGGGGGGGGAAACTCGGTCAGCTGACCGAGTTTCAGCCAAACCCGGAAAAAAACTCGGTCAGCCCAAAAAAAAAAAAGCATAAATTTCCGGGGAAAAAAGCGGATTTTTCTTGGGGTGCAGCAGCACAGGAGGTGAAGAAGCTCCTGCTGACCAAGCAGATCAGACAGACAAACGCTGACTTTGCCCTGTTTCTGTCCACCATCGGGTCTGGACAGATCAACATCAACGAACAGGACCAGATGCAGCTCCCTCCCATCATAACCCACTCGGGAGGGTCTCCCTACACCCCCGATGACCTCGTCAACTTCACCATTCCTCAGCTGCAGCAGGGTGTTGTGGGGAACTCGGTGATCATGGCACCGACAAACAGCCGGAGGAGTGAGCTCAACGCTGCTTGTCTGGAGCAGATGCCTGGGGAGAGTGTTCACATCCTCGCCAAGAACACGGTAGCTGAGGACTGTGCGGTTGACCTCGGGGTTGCAAATGACTTCAACGACCCCAGCTTCCCGCTGAACGACTTGGAGGTGAAGATCGGATGTCCCGTCATCCTGCTGAAGAACCTCGACCCACCTGGCGGTCTCTGCAACGGAACCCGAATGATTGTGAAGAAGGCCTCGCAGTACTCCCTGCTGTGCTGCGCCATCGATGACCCTGCGAAGGAGTTCAACATCCCCCGCACACGTAACGAGCCGGACGAGAAGAAGGCCAGCTTCACCTTCTTCCGCTTCCAGATCCCTGTTGCGTTGGCGTTTGCAATCACCGTGAACAAGTCGCAGGGGCAGACGCTGGGGAAGGTTGGCCTTGACCTGACGAAGGCCCAGTGCTTCACACACGGGCAGCTTCGGAACGCGAACACCCCATTCTCCTTCTGTCCCGTATTCGTCGCTAGCCTAAGAATAACGTCAGCAGTCTCGAATTCCGTCTCCCGGCAACATGGTGGACACGCAGGTGCAGGAGGCTCTGGGCTACATCGCTGACCACTACATGGCACCTCTCCCGGGGATCACTGGCGCGTACCCTTGCCCGGAATTCAATGCCCCAGCACACCCACCGAAGTGGGCACAGGCGCACAAGACTACCCTTCTGCAAGAGTGCCCGGGTGTCTGTTCCGAGATTCGGAGGTTGGGCCTGCGTGATCTGCAGGAGGTTATTCAGCGGTTTACCTCGGGAAACCTCGCTCTCACGTACCCAGCAACATGCAGGCTACTCCAGCTTGCATCTATCCTTCCGCTGGGCACTGCTTCTGTTGAACGCTTGTTTTCCAAGCTCCGCCTTGTCTTCACCAGGCTTCGCCAACTGAGGAGCGAAAGCCTTGCAACTGTACTCTTTGTAGGAGTGGAATGTCGCGAATATTCACAGGGTATCCCCGAAGCCACTCTTGCGAGGTACCTAGGGTACCCCGAGAGAATGGCACCCCTCGAGGGCCCAGGGCCGAGGGGGGGGGGTGACATTCTTCTGGGTGAACGGGGTGGTGGGGGGCAAATCAACTGTGTGTGTACTGTGACCGAGTCTGACCGAGTTTCGGCCCCAACCTCAAAATCCAAGCTAAGCCCCTGCTGCAGAACAAATGTTAAAAATAAATTCATAGGAGGATCCTTGAAATCGGTAGTGGACAGTAGCGGACAGGGCGGACATTTCCTTGTGGAAAAAGTGCCCGAAAAAAAAATTCGAAAAGGTCCCCCTTACAGAATTAGCCTTTTTTCAAAAAATCGGAAAATTTCGGACCGCAATTTGTACCCAAGAAAGTGCCGAATTTTCGGACTTGGTCCGATTTGAACGATTTCCGTGCCTCTTGCAACCCCCATGAGGGGCGGCTGCTGTTTCGGGTTCTTCCGGTGGTACATGCTGGGGTGTCAGGACAGGGAATCCTGCTCGCTGTACCCGGTGATCCCTGACGCAGCCAGGAAGTGGAGAGCCTTGGAACCCTGGTTGAGGCCTGTAACACCCGGCCTTCCTGCCACTTGTGGCATTGTGGAGTGGAGGTGGTTATGGAGAAGGTTCTCTCTCCGTCCGGTCGAGCACAACCGTCCTCTCCAGCCAGGGGTCATCTACTTTCCAAACAAGGGCCAGGAACATGCTCAAACAAACCAATTGATCAGAAAATCTGGCTTGCCGTGGAATCATTGAGCATTGGGGAGTGGTTTGCCCCCTTGCTGCGTATGACATGTCCTTGTTGACGATTTTTGGTTGGTGCGTGGGACCTTTCGATTTTCATGATTTTTTTCGGAATTTCGTGGGGACTGGTACCCCATTTGAGGGCCAAAAATCTCATTTCCGAGGCCTGGGAATGGTCGCAGTGGCCTCAGATGTCCAAAAACGTTCAATTGACCTCTCCTCGAAAAAAAAATCGAAAGGTCCCCCCTACTGGCACCCCGGATTAGGACAGGTCTCTGGGGGTGTCCGGGGGGCATTTTTGGCCCATTGCTGGGGAAAATGGGCCATTTTTCACGATTTTTTCGGTTTTTTGTCCGGACCGGCACCGCATTTGAGGGGCCAAAATCTGATTTCCGAGGCCCGGGAATGGTCGCAGTGGCTTCATTTGGCCAAAAACGTTCAATTTACCCTTCCCCAAAAAAAATTCGAAAGGGTCCCCCTACAAATCGCCGGTCTTAGGAAATTTTTTTTTGGGCACCCAGATTTCAAAAATTTTCAAACTATTTTCTGGACCAAAAATCAAACTATTGAGGTCCTGGCCGGACATGTCCGGGGGGGGGGGGGGGGGGGGGGGGGTCAAAATTGGATTTCCCGAATTTCCGGGTCCGGACATGTCCGCCCGGACATCCGGACACCAGAAAATGTCCGCCCGGACATGTCCGCCCTGTCCGGGGCGGACATTTCTGGATGTCCGGATGTCCGCCCGGACATGTCCGGGCGGGAAATTCGGGAAATGTCCGGGGGGGGGGGGGGGGGGGGGGGTCAAAATTGGACCCGGACATCCGGACACCCGGATTTCCGGTCCGGATATGTCCGCCCTGTCCGCCCTGAAATCGCCTAAGGGGCCGGGGGAAATCCAGGAAATTCGGGAAATCCAGGAATATGAAGAATCCTCCATAATTCGAAATGTGGAACCAAAAACCCGGTTTTTACTGGGGGGGGGCAAATACAAGCATATATGCTTGTATTAAGCGTGCCAGCTCGCATAATGCGGGGCTTTCTGGAAAAATTATAAATGATTATACTGCGAATACAAGCATACTAAAAACCCAATTTTTGTTGACCAGGCTAATACAAGCATACATGCTTGTATTAGCCTGGTAGAAAAATTTATATTTTTGTGGTGGAAAACCCCCCAAAAACCCCAAAAATACCCAATATTTTCTACCAGGCTAATAGAAGCATATATGCTTCTATTAGGGGGCCCTCGCTACGCTAAGTGTGACTGAGTGAGAAAAAGTGAGAAGTCAGCCATGTTTGGCTGAAAACTGACGACTCGTGACTCACAGTGACTCGTAGCGAGGGCCCCCTTAGCCTGAAAATTTTATTTAAATCCGGATTTTCATAATATGCTTGTATTCGCATGTATGCTTGTATTAGCATGTATGCTTGTATTTGCCCCCCCCCAGTAACATTTCTGCTGTAACATTTAAAAGAAATGTTAAATACGCGTACTAGACGTCCTTCTGTCGATATCTTACTTGGCGCTATGGAAACACAAAAATGGAACGAAGAAAAATGTTTTGTTGACCGCTTCCACCTTCTCGTGTTCCGGGAGCTCAGGGCTCACTGTGGGACTTCAGGATTTTCGGGCCAGATGCAGGTCGTCAGCACCACCTGCTTCACCCCCTTCAGCGCCATCTCCTCGGGGGGCCGACACTGCAGGGAGGCAGGTCCACAGGTCGACGCGAAGGGCCACCGCACCCGAGTGGCCCACACCCTCCGGCCGCACCGCGACGTCCACGGTGCGCCCGAAGAAGTCGACACGCTTGTGAGAGCGACTTCCTCCGAGGCGACCGGTCCGCTGTTCACCCCAACCCGCACGGGTGTCAGGGGACGGTGAAGAGTGACTCGTGCATCCGCAGTGCAAAGTTAACCCCTGCTGCGGTGCAACGGCAGGTCACCGAAGGAGTCGCCGGTAGTGTTCACCTCATACCCGCCCCCTCCCGAGGGACTCGTGGGTTGTTCCCATTGTGGACACGGCTGGCGCGTTTCGTGGCATCAGGTGCCGCCTCTCCTGTATCGATGCCGATGCACGGATGTCTGTGAAACCACTCGGCTCAGTCTGTGAATCGCCTGTCCCGGGGACAACCCGCGCCCGCTGCACCCGGTTGAACCCCCTCGCGCTCTGCAGCACCTCAAACGCTGAATCCGGCATATGCGGCTGATACGACCGCCGGTTATCCACGCTATCACAGAGGGCGCTCGTCACCCCTGGGAGGCGAAGCCCAGCCCCCGAGGATCTCCTCCGCACTGTCCAGGTCTTGCTCCGCGAGGAACTCGCGATGCGGCGCACAGTGACGGTCGTCAGCTGCATCGCATCCTTCTCTGCGAGCATCTCTCTGGAGGAGCCGTGCTGGACCCAGAACCCTGCGAGACAGGTTGTCACCTCTCTGCGGGTCCGAATCGGAGGGGGCCCTGGGGGGTCGAGTCGCGAACGAACAGCTGATGATCTTCTCATGCTCCGGGAGTTCGAGGGCCCACTGTGGAGTCGCGAAGCGAACAGCCCATGGTCCTCTCATGCGGTCAGCTCCGGGGGCTCAGGGCTCACGTGAAGTCGCAGGTGAAACAGCTCGTGACATACTCATGCTCCGGGGGCTCGGGGGTCCACTGAGGAGTCGCGAAGCAAACAGCCCATGGTCCTCTCATGCGGTCAGATCCGGGAGGTCAGGGCTCACTGTGGCGAACAGGCGAACAGCTCGTGACATTCTCATGCTCCGGGAGCTCAGGGCTCACTGTGGAGTCGCAAAGCGAACAGCTCATGGTCGTCTCATGCGGTCAGCTCCGGGAGCTCAGGGCTCACTGTGGAGTCGCAGGCGAACAGCTCGTGATACTCTCATGCTCCGGGAGCTCAAGGCCCACTGTGGAGTCGCGAAGCGAACAGCTCATGGTCCTCTCCTGCGGTCAGATCCGGGAGCTCAGGGCTCACTGTGGAGTCGCAGGCGAACAGCTCGTGATACTCTCATGCTCCGGGAGCTCAAGGCCCACTGTGGAGTCGCGAAGCGAACAGCTCATGGTCCTCTCCTGCGGTCAGATCCGGGAGCTCAGGGCTCACTGTGGAGTCGCGTAACGAGCAGCAAATGGTGCACGTCTTAATCTAATGCACATCAGCTCCTGGAGCTCAGGGCCCGCTGTGGAGTCGCAGGAAGAAACGGCTCGCGGTGCAGAGGTCTTCTTTTCCTGTGATGGGCTCCTAGGCTCAGGGCATACTAAAGAGGCACAAGGAACGGCTAGTGGTGTGTGCGGTTTTGGTAAAACACACCCCGTGTGGTAGAGAAAATACGGCAAGAGTCTCGGTGGGTCGGAAGAGCAGATGGTTCCCGCAACAGCTCCCGGGGAGCGGCGGGTATTTCGCATAGGATGCCGGATGTGTGAACACGTTTGTGCGGTTTGCCCTGTGTTGTGTGAACATATGTGTATGTGTGTGTGTATGCTCCACTTGACACCCTGTCCAGCAACTGTGTGGGAGAACGGTGGTGGAAGCGATCAATGCAAAAATCATCTGAAAGGAAGACTCGAGAGACTGCTGCTGTATTTTCCTGGAGCTCAGGGCTCGACTGTGAAGTCACGGAGAAAAAGCGCGGCTGGCGATGCAAAGGTCACCTGTGGAGTCACGAAAAAACAGCTGGTTGTGCTCTTGGAGCGCAAGACAGCTGCGGGGGCGCTTGTGTGGAAGTGCCTTTGTGAGGTTGCACCTGGAGCTCACGGCTCAGCTGTGGCAGCAATCAAGGAACAGGTGGCCAGGTCTACTTTGGTCAGAAAAATGTTTTGTTGACCGCTTCCACCACTCCTCTGCACAAATCTCACGACCGGCTATTGTGTGTTTGTGTTGTCTGAAGTACAGAAGGTGTGGTGGAGCACGAAGAAAGGGAAACATGACAGAGGTGATGACGCCAGTCCTTTCTAGTATCGTATTTCCTCCTATACACAATGCTGCGCTGTGTTTTGGATGGTATAAAAATAAATCGCGAGAAGTGGCCGGGATAGGGGGCCAGGTCGTCCGTGCGGGCACATAACATGCATACTTTGCCGCATACACGTGCTGTGCAGTTCATGTGGCTGCGTATCAGGCGTTACCAGTGCGACCTTGGGTTCCAGAGCCAGCTCCTAGTATCCAGGTGCTCCTGGGTGAGGTGGCGCCAAAGCAGGGGCGTTGCAGTTCCTTGCATTCCAAGCTCATGTGTCACACAGCTAACCCCTTCCTGGTTAGAACTTGGGCTAGAGAGTGGCGCATTGAGGGGTGGGTCCCATGATCTTCTCCCAAAGCCAACAGGCAGGCTTAACATTTCCAGAAAATGTTAAAAAGAAAATGTTAAAATTAAATAAATCGGGCATTTTCCCAGAAAGGCGGTTTATAACAAATAACATTTATTCTGCAGGGGACGGTATATGACCAAAAAGATAAGGCGTTGTTTGTGCGCCAAACCCGGGTGAACAAACCTCACGGGGGGCCTTCGCTCAGAAATGCAGAGAAGTGATGAATGGTGAGCCGCCTCACAACACTGGCTGCAGAGTGACACAGTTTGACACACAGTGGCACAGAGTGAAGGCCTCCTACGTGTTTTGCCTGATGAAGGTTGGTGTGAGTGTGCGCACAGTCATAGCAACAAGGCAAGGTAGATTGTGTTTGTCACCCAAAGCGCTGCCAACTATCTTTTTCACTGTGACAAGCTTTCTTCTTGTTGTGTGTGAAAAAAAAGGGGTCCGAAAAACGTGCCGGTCATATCTGACTGGTGGGTCCTGGGCAGGTGGGCCAGTCAGGTTTGTGGGGGGCGAAGCCCCCACTACAAACCTGACTGGCCACTGAAACAATACAGAGCAATTGTGATACTTCAGGTGTCCTCGCGTAGCAGCTGCAGGAAAATGTCGGAGATTACTGGACATCCACTGCAGCTGGCACCAGGCCTGGCATGCTAACAACCCATCTCGGAGGAACATCCCTCTTGTTGGAAGAGCTGCGACTTCAAGATGCAGGTGAACCCACTCAGCGAATCTCAAAAAGAGGCGGGCAATGATGGGATGTGCAAGGAACAAATGTTCACTACCGTGGCCTCCGGCGGCTGGGGGGCTCCGCCCCCCAGACCCCCCCTGTCGCGTGTGCCTGTCTCGCAAGTCTTTCTTGCGAGACTGGCCATCTCCCGCTGAGTCTCGGGCGCGCGAAGCGCGCCCGAGAAAAATTTTCACTGAACGGGAAGGGGGGGAAAAAAAATCCAACAATCCCAAAAACAAAAATGACCGGCCCATCGGCCTTAGCGGGAACACTGTGCTTGCCTCAAAAAAAAACACACACTGCTGGCCCTTTTTCGATGTGTGCCAAGAATTTTGTTGTTTGTTGGGCAAAAAAATCGTACTCCTTTCGCTTCAATGTAGACACCCTGTCCAGCAACTGTGGGACAACAGTTCCGGACTACTTTTTGTTGAGCACACGCTGTGTTTAGGCCCTGTGAGCAGCATGAAGGTTCTAATCCAAAGCTTCAGTCGTACGATTTCCTTCGTGACTTCGCGACTTCGCTATGCTCAGCCGCTCGGAACTAGTGAAAAGTAAAAGTGGTGTGGGAAGATTGGGGGGGGGGGTTATGGGTTCGCTGAGCGGACATCCTTGCACTGCATGGGTGTGTCGCGGAAGAAGATATTGTGGCGCATGCAATGCAGTAATCATGTTGTGCAGAGAACGAAACAGGAGGGACACAGCTCATCGTGGGGTGGGCGGGGGTCGGGGCGGGGACAAATGTTTCACTCGCACTCACGCACAAGGGGCTGGGAGTGGGGGTCAGCGCGCAGAGGATGACGGCGTGGAATCGGGGGGCCACCAAAATGCGGTTCAAGCGGACCAGTGTTCCCGAAATTCGGCGAAGATACATCAACCGATTTGTGCGCTGATGTCAATTCAGATTGAGAGATGTGCGTGTTTTCATGGCATGAGGGTTCACAGCCAAAACAGTTTATCAGCGGGGGGGACCATCCGGAGGACGATGTTGGGTTCGCTATACCGGCATCGGCACAGAGGAAAAGACCACTGCTACGGGGGCCAGACATGCTCTCCACTTCGTTGCTTACCTCACGGATATCTGAGGGCGCCACATGATATGGGCAGCGTGCTACCAAGGGAAGGGTGATGAACCGAGGGGCACAGTGGTTACGCAGTTTTGGAAACGCAAAACAATTACATACGGAAAACCGCACGTGCCGTTTTTTTCAGTTGAAACCTATCTGTGCCCCCGCTGGATCGTAAAGTGACAGCAAAACGAGACAACAAACCAAATACTGCCGAAAGTTGTTTTGTTGGAACGCAGACCCCACTCTTTGTGTACACCACTCCCCGGTCTGATGAAGTGGTGTGAGTGGGGACGCACGATCCAGCTAAAGGCACAGAAAGTTTCCCCAGTTGGCGACGCCGAACTAACAAAAAAGCAAACAGGGTCATCGGAATCACTCATCCACTTATTACGCATCAGAATGGTGATTATTGCTTCGTTATATTTGGCACATAACACACTTGTGTGGTACGGGAAATGCTACAGAGACGCTACGGACTCGGGACTGCTTACTGGCCTCTGACTCATGATCACTTCTGTTTCGTGCTCCTGGTGGAAGCGTCCAATGCAACTCTCAGTACAGAGGCCAAAGAGTATTTTGTGGTATTTTTGCTTCCACACTGCTGATGATGAAAGTGTCGTGAGTTGGGGATCACAAAGGGCACGAACAAAGCGCGAGAAACTTTCCACCCACACTGAAGTGTGTGCGGGGGAGTTAAACTAACGCGCCGGGGGAGAAAACGCCGAAGGCAGAACACAAGAAATGCGAAACCCGCCACCTTTGCACATTTGCAAACTGGGGGTGGCCGCCCAAGGCCAGGCCTGGGGTGGGTTGAGCAGATCCTCACGCACACGTGGAGTGTTGGCCGCACCTCTCTCCACCGAGCACACGCGCGTGACATTATTTTTACATCAGTGTAGACACACACCGAGCACTCTTGGTGTGATCTGCACTGCCACCGAGCACACCCACACCCCCTGCTCTTGACTGGCCCCTCTGATCCCCACACATCCCCAAACGACTGCAACACTGCGCCCGGTGCACTTTTTATCCAATACGCACTACCGAGGGGCTGCCAACTCTGCGTGACAACAAAGCGGTGCCAGTTGTCGCCGGGGTTGAGCAAGCCCCAAGCTAGATCCACACACGCTCCGTGCCCCACCTGCGCCGGAGCGCAGGTGGGGCACAGCCCCCCTCAGGCGACCAGTTCGGACAAGCCGCCCGACTGGTCCGACCCCCTCGCCAACGTGCAGAATAACCCAGCCCTGCCTGAAGCAAGCAAGGGTGTCGCCGCTTGATTTTTTTGGGGTGTCGCTATTTTAATTATGAAGATACCTTTGCCGATGTTCCACCGCAGCCGGAGAGGTGGTACGGCCACAGAGGTGTGGGTGTGGGTGGGGGTGGGGGTGGTGGCATCGTTGCTACTGCAAGACAGGGAGTAGTGAAGCTGAAGTCGATTTGCGATTGGGGGGGTGGGGGGAGGTCTTGGCTGACCATGCAAGCATGCACAGTTCGCACGGTTGGGGGGGGGGGGTCGGTTCGTTCTAATAGTCTAAACAAAGGAAGGGGAAGTGGCGGGTGGGGGTGGCGGCGTTGGTTGTACAAAACGAAACCCGGCAAAACGAGTGAGGGGGGGTGGGGGGCGCGGAGGTGGTGACACCTTCCTGCGGGTGCTCGCAAAGGTGGTCTGCGGGAAAAGAACTGGGGTTGTTACGGGACAAAGGTCCCCCTGAACACTCCCACCGAGATAGAGGGTTCTTCGCTCCGGGGGGTGACCGGAGAAACGGTGCTGTTCCCCAACAAGGTGCACTTTACCTCATATCCCTTTCCAGTTATTCAGGATCTGTTCTCACGATCGACCAACACACTTCGGAGAGGGGTCCAGCTGCCAGTCCCCCGAAGTACGACCAAGATGTTGCATCCGCTGTCACCACACCCACACACACACCCACAACCCACACGTGAATACGTTTCTTGGGAAGCGTTAGGTGGGGTCAGGCCAGCAGCCTGCCCTTCAAGCCCATCGGAGAGCACACCGCCCCCCCAGCACAACGCGGACAAACTCTTTGATTTCTGATGAATCACGATTGATTGGTGTAGGTCGCACCGAGCGGACTCTGGTGCTGCCCCCCCACTGTCGTTCACCACACACACATACACACTTGAGACAGGCACACAGGCACACAGGCAGGCACGCAGGGGGCACCCCCCTGGGCTCTCGGACGATAAGGCATCACGGACACACATATATTGACATGGTGCAGTGGCATGTATGGAAGTAAAGTCATTGGATTGAAGTTGAAAAAATGAGAGAGAGAGAGAGAAAAATGGAGAAGGATAACGTAACGTCGGAACGGAATCACACAACGGAATAGCCATCGCAAAACACAGCTTGCGGGGAGCGAGAGGGCGGCAAAACTTTTTGCTTCTCGTAACCTTGCAAATGTACCCGGTTCTGATTAGCCTGGGGCGGGAAGTTAGAGTGGACAGACGGCCCCTGCCCCCGCGGCGCGTTGTGCTGCAGGGCATCCCGAACGCTGGACAACACTGTGACACACAGCGTGTTGTGTGTTCACGAGCTATAATTTTCCCTTATACAGTGCGGCGGAATATTGTGCGAACTAAAAAACATTGGGGTAAATCACACACGCACACACGTGAAATCCTCCTTACCTGGGACCCCCCGTGTTTACTGG
Organism: Rhynchopus euleeides; assembly: GCA_963210315.1. Classification (NCBI taxonomy): domain Eukaryota; phylum Euglenozoa; class Diplonemea; order Diplonemida; family Diplonemidae; genus Rhynchopus; species Rhynchopus euleeides. Next base: position 1,458,723 of record OY723318.1, on the reverse strand, counting down.
GGGGGGGGCAAATACAAGGGTATACTCTTCTATTCACCGTGCCAGCTTACGTAATTCAGGGTTCTCAAAAAATTGTTTTTTAGCTGAAAAGTTGTCTACCATGCAAATACAAGAGTATATACTCTTGTATTTGCATACTAGAAATGTGGCCTCCGGCTGGGCCCTCATGGGGCAGCGGCGCCGAATAGACAATCCGAGCGTCATCTTGGCCTTTCCCACCCCCGAGGCGACTCCCACCCGACCGTGACGACTCCAGACAGGAGGCCCACTGGCCTGGGGGAGGTCATTGGAAGCACAAAATATGATGAAAACCCCACAAAAGTTCTCCAAAAGTCTAAACCCCCCTCCTGCATAATCTTAAATAACGCATAATATTAAATATCGCATAATATTAAATATAACGCATAATATTAAATATAACTCATAATATGACCTAAAACAAGCCGCCTCTGGGCGAGGGTGGGCGAAGGTGGGCGTGAGTGGGCGTGAGTGGGCGAGTGCAGGCGAGTGCGGGCGAGGGTGGACGAGGGTGGACGAGGGTGGGCGAGGGTGGGCGACGGTGGGCGAGTTGTGGGCGAGGGTGGGCGTGAGTGGTCGAGGGTGGTCGACGGTGGTCGAGGGTGGTCGAGGGTGGTAGAGGGTGGTCGAGGGTGGTGCGCGTGCTGGGCGACGCCAAAAAGGCGGCTTGTTTTAGGTCACTGACTTAGCACAAGGCTCTCGGGCCTCCGGAGGAGCAAAAATGGCCTCCTCCGGAGGAGGTCGGAGGCGCCTCCGGAGGCACCTCCGGAGGCGCCTCCGCCAGCCAAAAACCCATTTCTTCAAGTTTTTTGAAAGTGACCCAAAATCAGCGGGACCCCCTCCTCGGGTGTTCCGAAACACCTTTCTTTTGACTATTTGGAATCTGTGCGGATCGTAGTGGGGTCACTTTGTAGGTCGAGGTGTCAAGCTTCACCCATGAAATGCGGGTCTGGTTCAGGGTCTGGTCATAGGAGGTTGGACCACAGGAGGATGTGACTGGGAGGCAGGCACACCAGCCCACCCAGCGGGACCCCCTCCTCGGGTATTCCAAAACCCCGCTCTTTTGAACGTTTGGAACTTTTGCGAATCGTAGTGGGGTCATTTTGTGGGTCGAGGAGCCAAACATCGTCCATGAAATGTGACTCTGGTTCAGGGGCTGGTCCTAAGAGAATGTGACTGGGAGGCAGCCACACCCACCCACCCAGCGGGACCCCCTCCACGGGTGTTCCAAAACCCCTTTCTTTTGAACGTTTGGAATTTGTGCGGATCACAGTGGGGTCATTTCGGTGGTGTACGAGCCAAGCTTCACTCATGAAACGTGGGTCTGGTTCAGGGACTGGTCATGGGTGAAGGTGGCTGGGAGGCAGCCAGCACGCCCACACCCCACCCCACCTACCCACCCAGCGGGACCCCCCTCACGGATTTTCCAAAACCCCGTTCTTTTGAACGTTTGGGATCCGTGCGGATCGTGGTGAGGTCATTTTGGCCATGGGGTGTCTGTCTCCACCACTGACTGGGGGTCACCATATGGGCCCAAATCCTGCAGGGTTGCGTTGCGTCAAAACCTTGCGACCGCTGCCTCCAGACCCAGTGCTGCCGCGGTTTGGTGGGCTCGATGGGTATACTTTGATTGGCTGTGGCTGGTCCAGGAGGAAGTGGTGGGACACAAGAGGGTAATGCCCAAGTACAGTACAAACGGTTTAACCCCACCAGAAAACAGCCAACTTGGGCGAGGGTGGACGAGGGTGGACGAGGGTGGACGAGGGTGGGCGAGGGTGGGCGAGGGTGGGCGAGGGTGGGCGACGGTGGTCGACGGTGGGCGAGGGTGGGCGAGTGTGGGCGAGGGTGGGCGAGGGTGGGCGCGAGTGGTCGACGGTGGTCGAGGGTGGTCGAGGGTGGGCGACGGTGGGCGAGGGTGGTCGAGGGTGGTCGACGGTGGTCGAGGGTGGTGCGAGTGCTGGGCGACGCCAAAAAGGCGGCTTGTTTTAGGTCATAATATTAAATAACTCATCAGTCCTATTCGTGGTCATTTACCCCCCCCCTTTGGGTCGCCTGACCGGAAATTTTGGGAAAAGGGGGGTAATATAAGGGGGGGGGGTAAATTACGGGTCAAGGGGGGGGGGGGTAAATTACCATGTTCTGGGGTGGCCGGTTTTTTTGGTCGGCCATAGGGGGGTGAGAGGGCGCCCAGGGCCTGTGGGTGACCTACCCTGATCTCACCCAGGCCCTCGGGCACTTCGTTCGGCATGATTGGTCCTGTCACATGCATGCGGTGGGGTGTGTGGTGCCTACCTCACGGCCAGTTACCCTCCCCTGGCGGCAAAGGGGGGGTAAATTACCCCCCTTCTGACTGGGTACACGGTGGACTCCAGCGGCCCTAGCGGGAGTCTGGGAGCGGGAGTCTGAGAGGGTGTCAAAGACTCCCGCTAGCGGGAGTCTATACTCCCGCTAGGGGGAGTCTGACTCCCCCTAGCGGGAGTCTTTTCACCTATTTTCATCCATTTTTCCCATGATATAGTTACAGTCTACTGGCGTGGGGGGTAAAATCATGCGGGGGGAAGGTGGAAGAGGGATGGGGAGGGGCTTGTTTTGCTTCTGTCAGTTTCCCCGGACTCTGGACTACCTACCTATCCTCCTGGTAGCGGCTGCACCTGCGGAGGTGAGCGGTTAGAATTTGAGGTGTCAAAGTGCGGCCGTCGCCTGTCGTAGTTGTGTTACACCTTGGGCAAGACAAACCATCCTGCAGGCTTTCCTCATCTTCTTCGTCAGAACTGTCATCCCCCTCCTGCTGTGCGCGTTGGTCAAGCGTGCTCAAAGTCGCCTCGGATGACACGAATGGTGTGAAAGTCGCCCCCAGCGGGATTGGCATTTTGCACAAGCAGAGCGATAATTTGCGGTGTCCTTCGGGGAACCGGAACAGGAAGTAGGGCGCGCTGCTGGGTTCAACGAAGTCCTGTGTGTTGCAGTGCACAAACCCGTTCTGCAGCTGTGTCAACTGTGTGCAAAGAACATACACAGCCAATCTATGAGCGTGTCGGGTGTGCAGACACGGACACAGAATGACTTCTCTATGCCCGAGGATCCCGTCCTGCGACAGGTGCGCAACCTTCCAAGGCATGCCCGATTCGCGCCGCTTCTCTTCTGCCATTGCAAGATCTCTCTCGTAAGTTGCGGAGCTGGCGATTGTAACGGCATCTTTCTTGCGATGTCCGTTCTCTGCTTCTTCAAATTCGTCGTTGTTCTGCAGAGGCACTGCATCTTCTGGAGCCCACCAATGATGGAGACTGTGTACGTAGGCATTGCGCGTTGATCCCTTTTCGGCATGCTCCATCAACCAGTGAAATATATGCCCTGAGATCCGAGCACGCAAGAAGGGAATCCGGGCTGACTCATCCTTGCATCCCCAGAAGTGCCAGGGGATGTCTGCATACCGGAAATGCATGAGGTCTGCAAGGGAGACAAAGAGGTAGCGGAACAAGCCCTTGTAGGTGTGTCCTGTGACAGGCAAGCACGACCTTCCGGAACTGAGCACCTGTCCCATTCTGCGACACATTCAGTGCAAGGTTTGTACAGGTCTTGTCGAATATTTTTTTGTTGTCTCATCCAGTACCCTGATCAGCCGCATGGCGAGCCCCTTGCAGTCATGGAGTGCTGGGGTGACGTAGCGGGCATTGGGAAGCACACCTGCCAAGAGGGAGGGGTAGCCAGCCTCTTTTATCTCAGAGAGAGTCAGGTGCGGGTATCGATGCACCTGTTGATACCAGCGTTCTTCTGGGATGTCGCACAGTGAGCATCGGTGCCCTCGCCCCCCGCATCGCCTCATTGTTGCCCACTGCTCAGCATGGTCGGCGGTTATTCTTGCTATGGACACACTCGCGACATGCACCCCTCGGAAGATTTTCGCTTTGTGCAGCCTCATGATCTGTTGCAGCAACGCGTGATTTTGGAACAGCTTGTGATCACCTTTCGGAAGGTCTGAGAAAGTAATACCCGGCGCAGTCATCGTGTTTTCGGGATTGATGACCCCGAGAGACAGACGGACACGTGCGTTATCGGAACGTAATGAATTACGTGGCGTGTATCCGTCCGTGTACATGACGCCGAGAAGTGGCACGCTACACTGCATTGTCGATGATTCTCCCGCCTCTTCTTCGAGGAACTCAAATGCCCCGAGCAAACCACGGGAAAGGCGCCATTCAACACGTTCGCAGGCAGGCTTCTCCATTTCGCGGAGTCGCTTTCGTGACACACCCAGGTTCTCACCAACACGCTCCTTATGAAGCTGGTTGACCTTGGCGAGTGTCCGTTGAGACATCCGAAGGGCATGCCGGTTGGCAGCAAGAGTCTCCCCGACACTCTTCGCTTCATTTGCATTCGACATGGTTCGATGGCATGGGTCTTGAAAATACCCCCTGTGACACCTGTGAGAGCGAGTGTGAGTGGAGCCGAATAAGGTTGCAACACACACACCACGTCAGATGTAGCCAAGCGAAAAAACTGTCGATGTTTTGGAGTGTGGGGTTTGTGGCTTCCATGACAGTCTGATCATTCAACTTCCGCAGGCTGATGCACAGCCAGCTTCCCTCAGAGGGTGTCCATGTCGTCCTCCTCCACTGTGATGGCCTGCGGGATGCTCGGAGGGGCTTCTTCCTCTGTGTCGGGGACCTCAGGCTGTGCGAGGTCGATCCCCAGCAGGTCCTTGTACCTCCCCACGGTGGAGGTGTTGGCCTGGCCTGAGCCGGTCACCGTGGCGCGGGGCTGTTCCAAAGGAACGGTGACCTTCCACAGGGCCAACTGCCCCTCCACCTGCTCGCAGGTGATGGGCTCGCCATCGGCAGGGCTCCTGGGGAGGAAATAGGTGGCGGTGTATGTGCCGCTGGGGATTGTCGAACCCTCGTGGACCACGCGAAGACACGTCAGCGACACCTGCAGGCCTGTCACTGAAAACTCAACCCGGGTCAACAGCCCCTCGAGCATCACCACATGCACGTTGGCTGCCCCAGGCAACGGGGTGACCACCGGGAAGTGCTGCATCACATTCTTCGTCGTAGTATCCTCCTCCTGCTGCACGGCAGTGTACACGTTGTTCATCTCGACCTCCTTGTAGGCCGGGGCAAGCGCAGCAAGGACCCGCTGGTACAGCGGATTCTTCTTGTGGCCCTCCTCCGCCCAAGCCAAGGGCATCTTTGGCTTGAGGGTGACACCCACCAACTTGGTGTCTTGCACCTTCCCGCGCTTCACCTCAACCCTGTAGGTGGCGGGGAGGGTGCCGTCCTTCTGCATCATCTCGACCTCCCTCACAGCGAGCTTGTCCATGTCAGGGAATACGGCGGTGATGGCGTTGGCCACCTGGGGGCTGTGCTTGTTGATCTCCTTGCCGGTCAACACCGTTGCTAGGAGCCTTCTAATGGATCCCAGTGTCAGCACACTTCCCCCTTTTTTAACGAGGAAGGCCGTGCAAAAATCAGCCACAATGTTCGTCGCCTCCGCAGCCTCGGGACTCTCTGCGCTCTTCTTCTTCTTACTCGACTTCGCCGCCGGCTTCGCTGCCACCTTCACTGCCGGCTTCGTTGTCGTCTTCCCCATTTTTGTGAATCAGGTCTGCGAGCTGGGATGGGTGGAAACGTCCGTTTGGTGTGTGTGTGTGTGGCTGTACTTCAGTGACGAGTGCCACATTGCATAGGTATCATGGGAAAAATGAGTGAAAATAGGTGAAAAGACTCCCGCTAGGGGGAGTCAGACTCCCGCTAGCGGGAGTATAGACTCCCGCTAGCGGGAGTTGGACTCCCCCTAGTTGAGACTCCCGAAAAGGGTTACCCTACCCCCGCTGGAGTCCACCGTGTAGTGGGGGGGTAACTGGGGGGTAATTTACCCCCCCTTCCAGGCAAAGGGGGGTATATGTGCCACCCCTTTGCCCGGGGAGGGGGTAAATTACCCCCCTGGCCCTCCCCAGTCAAGGGGGGGTAAATTGCCCCCTCCCTTACTGGGGGGTAATTTACCCCCTTCTCTGGTGGTGGGTAGGGGGGTAAATTACCCCCCTCCCCAGTACAAGGGGGTAAATTTACCCCCCCTACGGGTAAAGGGATGGCAACTACCCCTTTGGCCTGGGAGGGGGGTAAATTACCCCCCAGTAAGAGCGGGAAGAAATTACCCCCCTTTGCTGGGGAGGGCCAGGGGGGTAATTTACCCCCTTAGCCTGGTGGGGGGTAAATTTACCCCCTCTGACCAGGTCGGGGGGGTAAATTACCCCCCTACCAGGCAAAGGGGGTGGCAAATTACCCCCCCACTACCCAGTGGAGGGGGTAAATTTGGGGGAAGGTCATTAAAGATTTCCCCGCCCCCTCGCTCCACGTTGCTAACTATTCTACCACTCCAGGAGGTCTCAGTACAAGAGGGCAGTGTCAGTACAGGAGGACTTTCTCAGTACAGGACTCCTCTCAGGACAGCACTCCTCTTAGTACAGGAGGACTTTCTCAGTACAGGACTCCTCTCAGGACAGGACTCCTTACAGTCCAGGAGGACCTTCTCAGTACAGGACTCCTGAAAAACCGAGAATCTGCCCCCCCAGAAGTCACATAGCATTTGCAAGATTTCCTCCTCCAACCAGCGAAAAGACCAAAAATGGCCAAAACAAAAACCGGTTTTTCTGCGTAGTACAGGACTCCTCTTAGTACAGGAGGACTTTCTCAGTACAGGACTCCTCTCAGTACAGCACTCCTCTCAGGACAGGACTCCTCTTAGTACAGGAGGACTTTCTCAGTACAGGACTCCTCTCAGTACAGCACTCCTCTTAGTACAGGACTCCTCTCAGGACAGGAGGACTTTCTCATCCGGGACCAGACCCCCCCTCCAGGGACCACCTGGGGCCGGGCGGTTTTGACCCCCCCAACCAGCGAAAAGGCCAAAAATGACCAAAAAACCGGTTTTTCTGTTTGCCATTTAAATAATTCCTAGAACTTTACGTTGGATGGAGCATGGTCACCGTGGACTCAGATGTCCCAAAACATGAAATCCTATACACCTAACATGTCGGGAGCTTGCGTTTTAAAATAGCAAACACACTTTTACCCGGTGTACCCCAGCAGAGTACCCTATGGAGCCCCCAGCAGGTAACGGGTGGAAGCAGCAGGTTACGGTGTGGAAGGGTGGGTCGAGAGGGGGGGGCGGGGGGGGAGGGTGGGTGGGTGGGGGGGCGTTACGACAGCGGGTGGGTTAGAGTAAAAACATTAAAGATAAATCTTTACAGGGGGGGGTCAAATAAACGTACTTAGTACTACTATTCGGCGAACGCGCGGGCCTAAATCGACCTCGCCAGAAAATTAATAAATAGTTTGCGAGCGAATAGACGTACTTAGTACGTCTATTCAACTTTTCCTAAAAACGCTGTTTGCAGGGGCTCTGCGGGGCTGTTTGGTCCACCAGGGGCGCGCTGGTCACTGCTGTCGTCCGTCTCTCACTTCTTCTGCCTTCCGGTCGAGTATCCGCTCTGTTCTCGTCCTACCACTCGCCCCTCATTTGGTTTCGTACCGTTTTGATTTGTATTGCCCCCCCCCCCCCCTCTGGTGCCCCCCCTGGTTGACATTCTTGTTGAGTTAGTGAAAGCATACACAGTTCATCAGAGCTGTCAGCTTCACTGTCGGTGGTTGGTTGGTGCGTTGATGCTTAAAAAAAAGATGTGAAAAAGACAAGCCACAACCAGCACGCCCCAACTTACTTCTTCTTCAAGTTCTTGGGCTTGTTGGGGCAAGTCTGCATGTTGTGCCCAGGCTTCCTACACCCTTTGCAGAGCCTGCGGTGTTTGTTGGGAGTCTGGGTGGTCGGGGACGCTGCGCGCTTCTTTTGGGAGGACTGGGAGGACTGGGAAGGCTGTGTCTGTGTGAGAGAGTTCACACGAACCGGCTTCGCCCATGCCAAGATGCTTGACTGTTGGGTTGGCTGAGACACAACTTTCTTTTGGGTGGACTGCTTCTCTGTGCTCTCTTTTGCCTTCCCGTCCAACCCAGGTTCAAGGTCCGCACCACCAGCCTCAGGGGATGTTTCTGTGCTTGGTGCGAAGGTGAGGTCCGGACAAAGGGAGCTCTTCACGAACCCGTCCTCCTCACCCGACACCTTCAGCACGTACCCCATATCCCGCAAGCGCTCGGCTACCACCTCCCCCCTCACACTTTCCACCGACTTTCCCCAAACAGCTCCAACAGAGGTGCACATGGCCTCGCGGTACCACCTCTCTGTGAAGCGACAATCCTGGCGAAAACCTTCGGCTGTTGATTTCTTCATCTCGAGACGGGCTTTGTCCTTGAGCCCTTCCAGGTGAGTGTGGAAGGCAGCCTTGAATGGTGCAAATGCATGCACATCAAGGTTCTGCACTGTTCCTGTCAACCCACCTGGAATGACCGCTGACTTCGCCCCCGTCTTCCTGTGCAAGTACGCAACATTTTTTGGTGCAATGTGTGTTGTCGCCGAGTCATAAATGACAAGCACGTTTTTGTTTTTGCAAATGGGGGCCAAGACGCTGTCAATCCACCACCGCCACTCGGCTTCTTTGACCCAGCCGGTTTTCTGGAAAGTACAGTTAACCCCCGAGTCTTTGTGAATCTGATGCTCCTCCTTCTTTATCCTCTCGCCCGCACCTTTAAAAACGATCGACTGCTTTGTCGCAAGAATGGTCCTGTCTTTCACACTGAACGTGACAGCACCAATCAACGTGGCAAATCTATTTTTGCCAGCATCGGTATCGACCATGATGTTGGTGTCAGTGGTGTAGCACAACAGTTTGTCCCTGCGGGTAGAGCTCTTGTACAAGGCAGACTCATCCACATTCACAACCAGGTCAAAAGTACCAAAGGGGTTGTGCAGCAGCTCGGACCCGATGGAGAGGCGTCTGATGGTGGACCAGAAGCTGTGCAACTGGACCCGGGCTTTTTCAAGAGAAAGCTTGGCAATGCGCGAAGTACGAAATTGAAACTTGTTTCTCCTGGCCCAACCGTCAATCCACTCCACCGAAGCCTGGAAGCCTTTCGGGAAGGGAACAAAGGACATGGCAAGCTCCTTGATTTTGCGGCGCGTCGTTGGCAAGTCGTTCTTCCGCCGTTCTCCCACTTCTTTAAGCACGTGGGCCTCCACCTCAGGAAAGAAACACGACCTCCCCCCCCCCGCCTTTCTTTTGGCATGTGTTTTTCCATCATTTGCTGGGAGGCTCTTCATCGCCTTATCCTTGGGAAAGTCTCTCTTCCAACGAGTTGCCGTTGTCGAACACTGGTCCCGGTTCACTTGGATAGGAGGGTTACCAGGAGGAGTAGGAGGAGCAAAAAGGTAAGCACGCATGGTCTCCATCACCGGGAGCCCAGCCCACAACAAGGAGGCTACAGCCTGCTTGTAGTGGGACGTGTAGCAGGCCCGGCGGGTTGTATCCCCAACCTTTGAAGGGGCCCTGCAGTGCTTAATTTCCCCCCCCAAAAACTCCTTTAGGTTTTCAACCGAGAGCACAATATCCGGGGAAGGGGTCTCCCCCTTCGTTGCACTCTCGGTATCCCCACCCGTGTTCCCTTCCCCACCCGTGTTCCCTTCCTCCCTTCCCTCCCCACTGTCCCCACTCCCGTCATCAGAGCCGTTCTTTTCGAGTTCTTCGAGAACAGAGACTTTTTCGATGTCGTCGTCGTCGTCGTCGTCGCAGGTGCTCTCAGAGCTGCCATTCGATCCAGCGCCGCCCTCTGAGTCAGCGTCATCGTTCTCTGAGGTAGTGTCGTCGTTCGGTCCAGCGTCGTCGTTGCTCGCAGAAACCACAATCGCGCACGCGGTCTCCGCAGCCAACAGCTCCCGAAGATCACGGAGCACAGATTTGAGATCGTCTTTGGAGGGTGCCTGGCGTTCTTGGACCTCCCGCTCGATATCAGCAGCTGAAGACAGCTGATGAATCCGTGTGGGGAAAAAGTGTGTTGCATGCCGGACGGCCTGAATCCCACACGACCACGCGTCCTTCTGCATCCCACTCAACACCACACGGACAGTGCTGAACTTCTGCTCGAGGCTCTTGGCGAGTGGAGAACCGTGAATGATCGCGTGGTCGTCAATCACGATACACTCATCCTCCCGGAAAGCACAAAAGACCCAGTGGAGGCCTGTGTTGTTGTGTGTGTTCACCACACAACCCTGCCACTCCGATTTTGTCTCCCAGAACGCCACACCCTGGGGACTAGCTGGATAGCGCTTCATCCCTTTTGTGATGCTCTCGAACTGGCAGTACTCAAAAAAACGAGTACCGTCCGGGTTTTTCACCGGATCATACCGGGGGTTGGCGACACGGGACACTGCTTCTACACCAGCGGGCTGCAGGTAGTGAACCAGCAGGTTCCCCACGTCGCTCGTCGTCAGCCAGTACCCCACCTTGACATTCTTTGAGGAATGCCCTTTTAAAAACTCGGCCCTTTTGGGGCCGCCTCCGTGCGCTTCCGTCGGCTGTGCCTCACACCCACCCCGAAGGACTGGAATGGGTTTGGCTTGTGTCTTCGGCGCGGAGCAGTCGGTTGAAGGTTTGGCTTGTGTCTTCAGCGTGGAGCAGTCGATTGAAGGTTCGGCTTGTGTCTTCGGCGCGGAGCAGTCGGTTGAAGGTTTAGCTTGTGTCTTCGGCGCGGAGCAGTCGGTTGAAGGTTCGGCTTGTGTCTTCGGCGCGGAGCAGTCGGTTGAAGGTTCGGCTTGCGTCTTCGGCGTGGAGCAGTCGGTTGAAGGTTCGGCTTGTGTCTTCGGCGCGGACCGGTTGGTTGAAGGTTTGGCTTGTGTCTTCGGCCATGAAAAAATCGGGCCATTGCAGCGTGCCCTGGCCCGGGCCAGTTGGTTGAAGGAAGGCCGGGGAGCGCATGGCGGTGGCCCATCCTCGAATATCTTGAACAGGAGGCATTCCATCAGCAGGAGGCACATGAAAGCATCGGACGTCATCATTATGTCGGACACCAGCCGAAGCTATTGGCTCTGTTGGTGGATGGTGAAATCTGGGCAGTTGGATTGCGGGTTTGCGGGCGTGTGTTGATCAGTGCTGCACAACAGGAGAGAATGTCAAACAACGTCAGGGAAGGGGGCTGCGGGGGGTGGGGGGTGGGCTCAGCTGGTCCTCGAAGGCTACATCTATGGTGAGGTGTGTCTGGGGCCATCCGTCCACATCTTCTCGTTGGTGGTAGGGACTGCGGACGCCGTAGATGAGGAGTCGTTTAATGCGCGCCGCTCTTCAGCAGTGATTTTGACGCCTCTGGACCCCAGGAGTTTGCGGGTTTCCGGGTTTGCGGTCTTCAGCAGTGGTTCTGATGCCTCTGGACCGCAGGAGTTTGCGGGTTCGCTGGTTTCCCGTCCGTATGTGTCTGAGGGGGGATGCCCCGATTCCCTTCGTCACGACATATCTTTGAGCGTAGGTCACTTCCCCCCTCTACGGACCCCGTGCACCCTGGTTCCCCTAAGTGGCACCAATAGACCCCGTTGTCCCCATTCCTTGCCCCAAAGTTTGCAGATTTGTGTGTCTCCAAAAAGAAAATCTCAAAAAAAACGGAAAATTTTCCCAAAAAAAAGGGTGAAAAGTAAGTACTACTATTCAACGGCCCAACGTGCCCCAGAGCCCCAAAAAAATAAGTACTACTATTCGGCTAAGTACTACTATTCAACTAAGTACGTTTATTTGACCCCCCCCTGTAATGAATTTACCCCCCGACCAGCCAAAAAATGGGTATTTTCCCCCCACCCCCCCAGCCAAAGGGGGGGGGGGGGGTAAATTACCAAGTTTCTGGGGGCTGAACCCAAAATTTCCAAAAAAGGGGGTAATATAAGGGGGGGGGGTAAATTTTGGGGGGGTAAATTACCACGAATAGGACTGATATTAAATAGGGCGTTTTTGGGGGGTTTTTGGCCGTTTTTTCGGCTAGTAGGCCAAAAGAGGTCATCTCCGGGGACGCACAGCGTCTGTACATGACGTAGGTGACTGAAAAAATCCTATTTTCAGCACCCGTTGTTCGCTAGCGGTTGTTTGCAAGTGAGTCCTGGTAGCAAACAGCCCAGTACTCATAATATTAAATGTCGGCCCCCAAAACTCATAATATTACTGGGGGGGGGCAAATACAAGAGTATATGCAAATACAAGGGTATATGCTAATACAAGAGTACTCCAGAAATCGCGATTTTAAAAAGTTCACCGAGCAAATACAAGAGTATACTCTTGTATTTGCATACTAGACTTTTGGAGAACTTTTGTGGGGTTTTCATCGTATTTTGTACTTCCAATGACCTCCCCCAGGCCAGTGGGCCTCCTGTCTGGAGTCGTCACGGTCGGGTGGGAGTCGCCTCGGGGTGGGAAAGGCCAAGAGGACGCTCGTATTGTCTCTTCGGCGCCGCTGCCCCATGAGGGCCCACCCGGAGGCCACATTTCTAGTATGCAAATACAAGAGTATATACTCTTGTATTTGCATACTACCTAGGGTACCCCGGGAGAATGTCACCCCCTGGGTGACCCTGGGGAATGTCACCCCCCCCCAGCCTCCAGGGGGGGGGGGGTGACATTCTCCAAGGGTAGGCCTATATGATGGGGGGGTGACATTCTCCAACGGTACTTGCCTTTCGGGAAGAGGGGGTTTTTTCACTGGGGGTGCTGGGTGACGTTGCTGTGCGAAGCCTTGCGTTTCCCGCATTAACTGGGCAAACGAGCCTCCTGTGTCCCTCACAACCCGAAGAGGGGGGTGCCGTGTCGTATGGGGAATCCTCTGAACGATGTGCGGGGGTGATTGGCCCATGCAGGGCTGGCGCCGCATTGAAGCTTTGTCGCCACACACACGCTGTCACATATCGGCACGAACACACAAACGCACGTGCACACAACACACGCACGCACACACCACCATTAGAGGGTGGACCGTCAGGCTGGGGTCGATGCAACAAATAACTATTTATTACCGTGAAAACAAAGTACGGTAAAATCGACGAGGTGGGGTGAGACGGCCACTCGGGGCCGAAGGCCCCGAGTGGCCGTCGAACCCCAACCGAGTCGATTTTACCGTACTTTTCAAGGTGATGACATGTTTTTCTTGCACAATACGCAACTTTTGAACGCCAAAACCGCCTTTTGGTCGTTTTTTCTCTTCACGCCGTGAGAAAAAACCGTAAAATCGCTTTATTACCGTGAAAACGAAAAACTGTGCCCCATTTTTGAGGTTGCTCATGTGAGTATGTCTGAGAACACCAATATACAGAGGTTCCAGGCTGTACCACGTCCTGACTGAGATCGACTCCACAGGGGATGTCGTCCAGAGCGCCAAGTCTGGGGTATTCCGCCCTCAAGAACGGCGAGTCACACCTCATCTCGTTCTGATTTGCCCTCGACAGCTTCGTCTTCCTGGGGATCCCTGGTTCTGCTGGTTGACCTGTGGTTCACCGTGAAGAACCATTACCTGCTGTGCGACACGGTATGCAGCATACACTTCTAAAAGGTCTATCTGCTTGCGGTGATCGTACTTCTCACGCCGCGGGGTGCTGCGCTTCTGGCTCTGGGCAGAGGTCGGGGGGAGCTGGATAGCGTGGCCGATGAACCCACCGCACCAACCCACCCCGCAGCCGACCTGGTGACCTGCAGACCCGCTCAGGCCTGATTTGTGCATTCACAAAATCAGCCGCAGGTCCCTTCCAGAAAATCACTGTACGGACTTTTTTTTCACGCCAAAAAAAGCGTGAAAAAAGAAAAAAAGCGTGAGAAAAAAGTAAAAAGCGTGAGAAAAAAGTGATTACCGTAACCGGGCGTGCGTGAAAAAAAGTTGCGTGGCGTCCAAGAAAATTATTGTCCTCAGAAGGGCCACTAGACCCCAAAATGGGTCCCATATGGTCCTGGGGGGGTCTGAGACCCTGTCGCACCCTCGCCAAATGCGTTTTTTCGTGTTCTTGCCCTTTGACTGTACTGGACATAGCGTTTTTAGGCGGTTACATGCCGTTTTGAGGCGGTTACACGTAGGGAAATGTCAGTTGAATGTCAATCATTGAATGGTCAGTTGAACGGGAAGTGCTCAGGCATGTCTGCATTGTCAAATTTGAGGCTGATTGGGAGCCACAAATGACTGGAATGACGGGGTCGACGGAATCTACAGTTGAGATACGGGCCAGTCTCTCAAAGGAAGAGGAAACCAGATCTGATTGCTCTCGTCGATGAGCAAGGCGTTATGCAGGACGCAGTTCATGTACCAGAACTACCGATATATTCGGCCGATGCCGATCCCAATTCCAACAGCTCAATCTCGATGCCGGTGGCGTTTGCTTTGCTTTGCCTTGCTCGCGGATTGTGGGTATGCCTGTTTGTCTGTTGCCTGGGTGCTGCGGTGATGTGCACCAGGCTCAGGCTCATCAGAACAGACAGTATGCACACAGAGCCACAGCTGGGCGCCACCGGTGTCTCCTTTCCTTCACACTTTTCGGGAGATGTGGGAATCTTTGCAAGAAGGCCCGCATGTCTCGTGATGATGTGATCATATTCCTTCCCCCTGCCCATTCTCCTTCTTCTTGCACGACGCTCGGGCCACAGTGTGCATACTGGATATGGCTGCCGGTGTGACGGAGTACATGGCAATTCCCAGAGCAGCAGCGGGGTCAAACCCGTCTGCTGTTTTCTGTCATTCCCGTGGTCTGTCGTACGACTTCGGCTTGCGAAAGACTTTTAAACGTTTATAGCCTCTGGTCACGGCCCCCTTTCAACTTTGACCGTGGGTGGGTTTCTGAATTTTCTGGAAAGCACCATGGATTCGAGGGACTGCGTGATTCGGACTTGCAGAACGGAAGGGCTACTGGGAAGGAACTGTACACTTTCTTGAGGCACGATCATTGGTGACCTAGGACGGAGGCATGCACGCATGTTGACTGGTGAAAAGGGGACACCCTAAGCAAGGCATACAAAGCGGTAGGTAATACCCGCCTGGGCTCTGTTTACCCCACCGTCAGCAACGCGGCGCCGTTAAAACTCTATAAGGGGAGGTTTGGCATGTCGCACTGTTCGTCGCATTCAGCGGGGGAGCCAGTGGACGTGTGGAGAGGGGTGTACAGTTCTGAAACAGTAGTCTGGCTCTGAGGGGGCGAATCACGTGTGGGAGTGTGGGAGGGAAGTCCTGAGATGAAGTGGTGCGATCCTTGGGGGGGCGAAAGTTTCATTTGCCTTTGGTCAAGGCCTTTTCAAACAAATTCGACCACGGAGCCTAGTAGCTGGTCCCTCGAATAGCACAAGTCTATGACAGGTCCCGGCACGAGGTTGCCTGCTATCGCAAACCCCCGGGGTCAGCCCGAGGACCCCCCCTTTAGCCCCCAGCTGGGGGAGGGGTTCAGTACCACTTTTTCGCCCGGCCAAAGGCCCCCCCTGAGTGGGGGGCCTGTGTGCTGACCCCCCCTGCCCCCCCTGGCCTACGGCTGGGGGGGGGCCTGTGTGTACTGGATCGTTTAGGTGGCATTTGTGATAATGCCACTTTTTTTTCGCGATAATGCCACTTTTTCAGTACCACTTTTTTGGCCCGGCCAAGGCCCCCCCTGAGTGGGGGGCCTGTGTGCTGACCCCCCCTGCCTGAACCTGAGCACTGCTTAGGGGGGGTCTGGGGGCCCCCCTGGCCTACGGCTGGGGGGGGGCCTGTGTGTACTGGATAGTTTAGGTGGCATTTGCGATAATGCCACTTTTTTTTCGCGATAATGCCACTTTTTCAGTACCACTTTTTTGGCCTGTGCCCCTGTGGCCTGGCCAAAGCCCCCTGGGCCCCCCCTGAGCCCTGGCTTGGGGGGGCCCTGTGGACCCCCTGGCCTACGGCTGGGGGGGGGCCTGTGCGTACTGGATAGTTTAGGTGGCATTTGCGATAATGCCACTTTTTTTTCGCGATAATGCCACTTTTTTGGGTGCCACTTTTTTCTTCGCGATAATGCCACTTTGTTTTCGCGATAATGCCACTTTTTTTTCGCGAAAATGCCACTTTTTGAAAAGTGGCATTATCGCGAAACTTTCAAAAAAAACAGGGCATTATCGTAAATAACCCTATTAAATGGGGGCCCTCGCTACCAGTCACTGCTCGTCACAGCTCGTCAGTCAGTGAGGGGAAGTGGGCTGGAGCTCACTTTTTCTCACTCAGTCACACTTGGTAGCGAAGGCCCCCAATATTCTATATTTAATATTATGCGGGAGGGGGGTTTAGTATGCAAATACAAGAGTATACTCTTGTATTTGCTCGGTGAACTTTTTAAAATCGCAATTTCTGGAGTACTCTTGTATTAGCATATACCCTTGTATTTGCATATACTCTTGTATTTGCCCCCCCCCAGTAAGTCCCCCCCCTGGAGGCGATTTTCGGCCGGGGGGGACTTAAACACGGGGGGGGCGGACCTAAACACAGGGGGGGCTTAAACACGGGGGTGGCACAGTGGAGACCAAGAAGACCTCTTCCTCTGCTGTCGTAGGGGGGTAATTCCGGTCCGGATGGACTTTTGGCACCCCACTTTTCGACTCTGACAGCACCTGGAGGGCCTAGGGGCCACCTGATGACCCTCCAGACCAGCTCACCCCCGTGTTTAGGTCCCCCTGTGTTTAAGTCCCCCCCCTGCCAGACCCCCAGGGGGGACTTAAACACGGGGGTAAGGGGGGGGGACTTATACACGGGGGGTCCCAGGCAGGGCTGTTCCTAACTGGGGGGCTTGTTCCCCACGTTCAGGATTCTGAACTTTTTTTCTAAGAATTTTTGTAAGGGGAAAAAAAGTTTTTTTCTAAGAATTTTGTTAGGGGAATTTTTTTCTAAGGTTGTTTCGCAGAGGAAAAAACTTTTTCTAAGTTTTCCCCAGTCGACAGGGCGCGCACAAGGATGGAAGGGAAGTCTGTCCCACGTACCGTTCGCCTTGCTGGCCAACTGGAGAGCCAGACGTTCACTACCGTGGCCTCCGGCGGCTGGGGGGCTCACGCCCCCCAGACCCCCCTGTGGCGTACGTCTCGTATTCAAGTCCTTCGAATCCCATCAAGTCGGGGTCCAACCACTCCAGTCGCCTCTGAGGACGCAGCCAACTCGCACAGAATCTGTACGCCCACACGAACAGATGTTCGCTACCGTGGCCTCCGGCGGCTGGGGGGCTCACGCCCCCCAGACCCCCCATGTAGCGTGTGCCCGTCCATCTATCTCACTTCCCCGGGTCAGCGCCGCATCCATGAAGCGCTTCTTCGAAGCCTGACTGACATCGGACAGGAGGTCGGGCTTCCCCACCTGGGAGGTACACTTGCCGCGTTCGCGACATGCGTGACACGCGACACGCTACCTGAAACGTGAGTGTGCCTTGCTAACACGGGCATTTCAACGGTCTGCCGACGACCGTTCCCCAAACCCGTAAACCAGCAGTTTTGGAAAATCGGAGAGATCACCCTGCGCTGAATATGGTGCGCACCACTGCAAAATCCCCGGGAGCTTTTGGGCTTTCAGACCTGAAGGGGCCAGCAGGTGGGTGGCGTCGGGGGCAGCTTTGTAACTGTCCTCCAGCTGCTGGCATGTCCAGCCCTGCGAGAGTGCCAAGGTGTATTGAGTCCCTGCGGAGCACAACCCCCGATGAGAACGAGTGCCAGATGATCCTCATTCATTTTCAGCTGTAACGCGCATGAGGGGCACTCTCTGCCGCAAGCATCTCTGGGCATCACTCGAGAGCTGTCAATGATGACGCGGAGAGAAATCAGAGAAAAGGTCCCGCCTGACGGGCACGCGCCTGGAAACTGTGGGGGGGCGAGCAAAAATTCCCTTGTAAAAATTCTTAGAAAAAACCTGGTTCCCCGACCCAAAAAACCTGGAAAAAGGGCTCGTTCCCCGCCCAGGCCTGGTCCCAGGTATTCTTTTTATTTTTGCAGCAGTGGTGTGGAGCAGCACAAGGCAACCCACGCACTACCTGCTCTCTTGACATCACCTCATCCGCTGTGCATTGTGCACAAGACACCCCCCACACCTTCTGATTACTGTTTCGTGCGTCGGTCGCAGCGACCTCTCACCCCACCCCACCCCACCCCACCAATCACAACCCAATGCATGCCCACTCTGGCAACAACCCCGAGATACATACACACCCCTCCTCCTCCCAGTGGGGGCCCTCGCTACCAAGTGTGACTGAGTGAGAAAAATGTGAGCCACGGCCCACTTCCCCTCACCGGCTGACGAGCTGTGACGAGCAGTGACTGGTAGCGAGGGCCCCCAGTGGGCCATTTTTTTAAAACCCTGTGCCTGGAATTTTGACCGAGTTAGATAAAATTTTCAGTGCAATCCTTCAGCACCTCCCCCCTAGATTTTTAGGTTTTCTTGACCCAATGGTCGAAATCTGCGACATAGTGGAAATCCCGGGGACATGTCGAATTCGAAAATTTTGGGTCAAAAAACCCCAGGGGGGACCCTTTGGTTTCACCCCCTGCTGGGCCTGGTGGGCGTTCAGGTGTGCTGAGACGCTTCGGGTTCTGACAGAGTGCAGCAATGGTAATCAACCGTCGTGAACGTACTTTCGTGCCGGCATGGCTATCCATGGGCACCGTGGAATGTCGCCGCATCCGTTCCGATCAACAAGTGCCAGAGGTAAATCAGGAGTCCTGGTCCAGTGCAGGCACCTGCGCTGCAGGTACCCAAGGGACTGTTGGGCACAAAAATGCACACGCAAGGACATCAACTGACCGAGGCAATGCACCTCGCAGCCTATCGATTCGATTCGGGGCACCAAGCCTCACGAGCTGGTCACGCGATACCAGGTTACTCTGCGTGGCATATTCCGTGCAGCCGAAATGGCTTGGGCAGCAGTGCACAGGGGAACTTCTGCTGCACTGCGACAGGACAACCCAAGCACGTGCCGCGTACATCCGGAGGTGAAGTTGGATGAGGAAGATCAGTGGCTTCTGGGAGGAAGAGGGCGACCGCGTCCACGTCGCGGATACCACACCCAGCACACGAGCGGGCGTTGCATGAAATCCCCCATGTGTAAACAGGGGAAATCGGCCTTTTAGGGGATCCTGGTCAGGAATAAAAATTTCCACACATATTTTTCGACTTCCTGAGGCCAAAAACCGGTGTTCCTGGAACCAGATGTGGCATCTGGATGACATAATAAAAATCCAGAGTGCCTTAGAGGCGCGCGGGACATTTTTTTGGGGATCGTGGCTGGGGACCCCCTATTTTGGGGGATTTCCCGTAGGTGGAAAATGTCGATTTTCCAATTTTAAATCACTCTGGGGGCACCTGCGGGGCCATATTTTGCATTTTCAGACAGGGGACCTATACCCTACGAACCCGATTTTCGGGTTTTTTGACCATTTTTTGCCTTGTGCGAAAACGTGATATTTTTTGGACAAAATTCCAGGCACAGTGCAGGCCTGGGCGGGGAACGAGCCCTTTTTCCAGGTTTTTTGGGTCGGGGAACCAGGTTTTTTCTAAGAATTTTTACAAGGGATTTTTTGCTCGCCCCCCCACAGTTTCCAGGCGCGTGCCCGTCAGGCGGGACTTTTTCTCTGATTTCTCTCCGCGTCATCATGTGACAGCTCTCGAGTGATGCCCAGAGATGCTTGCGGCAGAGAGTGCCCCTCATGCGCGTTACAGCTGAAAATGAATGAGGATCATCTGGCACTCGTTCTCATCGGGGGTTGTGCTCCGCAGGGACTCAATACACCTTGGCACTCTCCAGGGCTGGACATGCCAGCAGCTGGAGGACAGTTACAAAGCTGCCACTCCCCGACGCCACCCACCTGCTGGCCCCTTCAGGTCTGAAAGCTCAAAAGCTCCCGGGGATTTTTGCAGTGGTGCGCACCATATTCAGCGCAGTAGGGTGATCTCTCCGATTTTCCAAAACTGCTGGTTTACTGGTTTGGGGAACGGTCGTCGGCAGACCGTTGAAATGCCCGTGTTAGCAAGGCACACTCACGTTTCAGGTAGCGTGTCGCGTGTCACGCATGTCGCGAACGCGGCAAGTGTACCTCCCAGGTGGGGAAGCCCGACCTCCTGTCCGATGTCAGTCAGGCTTCGAAGAAGCGCTTCATGGATGCGGCGCTGACCTCCTACGCTGCACTGTACCCAGGGAAGTGAGATAGATGGACGGGCACACGCTACATGAGTGGTTTGGGGGGCGTGAGCCCCCCAGCCGCCGGAGGCCACGGTAGCGAACATCTGTTCGTGTGGGCGTACAGATTCTGTGCGAGTTGGCTGCGTCCTCAGAGGCGACTGGAGTGGTTGGACCCCGACTTGATGGGATTCGAAGGACTTGAGTACGAGACGTACGCCACAGGGGGGTCTGGGGGGCGGAGCCCCCCAGCCGCCGGAGGCCACGGTAGTGAACGTCTGGCTCTCCAGTTGGCCAGCAAGGCGAACGGTACGTGGGACAGACTTCCCTTCCATCCTTGTGCGCACCCTGTCGACTGGGGAAAACTTAGAAAAAGTTTTTTCCTCTGCGAAACAACCTTAGAAAATACTACGAGAAACACTTGGCCTCTATGCTGTGAGTGTTGCATTGGACGCTTCCACCTGTTGAACGGGCTCCACCTCTTGCACTTTGAAAAACCCCCCCCCATATTTTTTTTTTGATTTGACAACTCCGGTTTGGTGTACCTCGATGAGCTTACCTTACCTTGTCGTCGGACACAACATATCATCGTTGTCCCAAACCCCGTAACCCACGTGAAGTGGATCATCTGAAGTGCAGAATGAGGTGGAGCAGGTGGAGCACGAAACATAAGTAAACCATAGCAAGAGAGGCCAGCAGCAGTCCCGAGTCCATCGCGTTCCTCGTAGCATTTCCCGTACCACACAGGTGTGTTATGTGCAAAATACTACGAGAAACACTTGGCCTCTATGCTGTGAGTGTTGCATTGGACGCTTCCACCCAGGACCCTTAGGACCCAAGGACTTAGGGACGCCGCGCGAACGGTCTACTATTGAAGTGATCAGGCTCCGTCGCCCATCGTATGCATCCCTCCGATGGTAATGTACCGCTTTCTACGTTGTCACGAGCACCTTGTACGGAAAACGATCGAACCTCACTCGCTGAGGGGATCCGCCTGCCTCGGCCGTGTGCCGCCGTCGTGTGGTCAGCCTCGTGATTCTTGGTGTGCCCTATCGACAACATGCCTGTCTCTCCAGTTGCCGCACCCGGCGAGAGAGTTGATGCGTCTCAACCCGGCGAAACTAAGGGGGCAAAGGTTGCACACAGCCCCGCCTGTGCTGCAACCACCCGCTCTTGGCTGACCCCCGACGTCTGGTGCGTTTCCCACTCCGGGTATTTGAATCCTCACCCTGTACCTCTTCGGGATCCTCCATCCCCTGGGGAACCCTTCCCCTCGAGGCTTCTTCACGTCTCCGACATATTGGTGTGTGCCCACATGACCCTTCTTCCTGACATCCTCGATGTCGTTTTGCACCCCGGGCGATGCACTGAGACGGCCGTATCCAGGTAGTCAGTGGCCATGCCCAGCCCCTCAGCGTGACAGTCCTCTGGTGCGCTCCCAGCACCACCACCGCGACGCTCGTGCATATTCAGCCACCATGACCCGGCAGCTCTCGCCTGGGGACAGGGCTCGGCGGATCGAGAAATCACAGTCTGAAACTCGCCTCCCAGCTCCTCCGCAGCAGTCTACTGTCCGGCCGTCTTAAACTCTCGCCCTTCGGGAGCCCGGCCAACACCCGGTGCTTTCCGGCGTGATCTCGATCGCTCTGTGGCTCTCTGTGTCCTCTCCGGTCTTCGCTGGCTGCGAGCGAGTTGCGGGGTGAAGCCCAACGCGCCTCTTCATGGCGCACTGGAGACGCTGCATGGAGTGCCCAGGGGTAGGTGTGAGAGGTGCCGGCCCTTCTGGGTGAAAGAGGGCGATCGCGCGCACTGTCGTCTCCTGAACTCCGCTCGAGCGGTGGACAACACGTTCCTGCGGCCCCCTTCCCACTGGGCTGATCCCCACTGTACCTGCCCCATCGCCCGCCTCGTAGACAGCGCATCAAACGGAGGCCCTGTGGCCCCACGTGGCGTCGATTCAGTGGTAACGCCCGGACTCAGTGTGGAGGGCGTATTTCCCGGTGCGTGAGGAAATTCGAGGCCCTGGAGGTGTGGGCATGCCAGAAGGATTCTCGGAGTCGCCTTCTTAATGAGAGAGGTGAGTCCCCGCGGACCGGAGCTTGTCGCACGCTGCAGTCGCTGTTCGGGCTTGTCGAGTAGGCTGCTGGGTACTCGGGAAGACTGGCCGACTGCCCCCCAACCTTGTGGAATGATCTCGGCCCGCTGCCATGGCTGCGGTTTCGGTGGACCCCCTCAGCGGCGGCACCGCTGACACAGGCGATGCGGACGCGTCTCTCAGTCGCTGCTTCTTTTGCTCCCCGAGCAGTGCAGCTTGGGAGAGCGTCTCGGCTGTGTTGGATACCTGATCTCTGTGTATGTCCCACGGCACCTCGCAGGTGTCCAGTCAGCAGCTCCCCTTCCCTGCATGGAACTGTGAGGTCGTACGTCTCAACACCGGGCCACAGACGCCCGGAACTCCCCCTGACCCCTGTGAATAATGCAGGCTTGAATGTGTGTCCCCCGGCAGGGAGACTATGCTTCGACGGAGTATGCCCCGCTTGGGGCGTGTGCGGGCATCCGCTTGACGCCGGGGTGCGCGTAGTCGGCATTCGCGCAGATAAGCTGGGCACGACAGACGTGCCGGCTTCTCGGGGGCGTGTCCGGGGGCGTTGCATTGGTACACGAAAACTGTCGCCCTCGGAAAGCTCACGTCGCGTCACCGTGCTCGAGCTGGATCTGGCAGGCTGTGTGTGACAGGCCACCCTTCCGCCTTCAGGTGCCGTCGCTCGGGCAAAAAGGGTGTATTTCTCAATCAAGAGAGTATGCCCCTCACGATTGTGGCACGATTGTGTCTCCCCGGGTCAGGCTCGGTATTCCAGTCGAAAGCGTAAATGCCCCTCGGCACTGTGCTGGGCGGGGTTGTGTCTCGGTCAGGAGAGGAGGTGCCCCTCAGGCAAAATCCTGCGTCTCGCGGTCGGGAGTGAGTGCCCCTCGGCAGGAATGTGTCTCGGCCAGGTGTCCCTCAGGCAGGGAATGTAATGTCTCGGCCCGGTGTCCCTCGGGCATGAATGTGCGTCTTGGCCAGGTGCCCCTCAGGCAGGGTGCCCCGTAGGCGGAAGTGTATGTCGCGGCCAGATGCCCCTCAGGCAGGGTGCCCCGTAGGCGGAAATGTATGTCTTGACCAGGTGCCCCTCGGGCAGGGTGCCTCGTAGGCGGAAGTGTATGTCTTGGCCAGGTGCCCCTCGGGCAGGGTGCCTCGTAGGCGGAAGTGTCTGTCTTGGCCAGGTGCCCCTCGGGCAGGGTGCCTCGTAGGCGGAAGTGTATGTCTTGGCCAGGTGCCCCTCGGGCAGGGTGCCTCGTAGGCGGAAGTGTATGTCTTGGCCAGGTGCCCCTCGGGCAGGGTGCCTCGTAGGCAGAGGTGTCTGTCTTGGCCAGGTGCCCCTCGGGCAGGGTGCCCCGTAGGCGGAAGTGTGTGTCTTGACCAGGTGCCCCTCGGGCAGGGTGCCTCGTAGGCGGAAATGTATGTCTTGGCCAGGTGCTCCTCAGGCAGGGTGCCCCGCAAGCGTAAGCTGTAGGTATGTCGTGGCCAGGTGCCCCTCAGGCAGGTAATGTCTCGGCGAGATGCCCCTCGGGCAGGAAAAATGCGTCTCGGCTAGGTGCCCCTCAGGCAGAAGTGGGTGTCTCGGTCCGATGCTCCTCGGCAAGATCGTGTCTCGGTCAGGAAAGTAGGAGTTGGATATCACTGACGTCACTTTGCTGCATCAGTATCGACCCATTTATCAGCACCCGACTGTTGCTCTTGGTCCCGCCTTTGTCAGCGCCTCTGTGACGGAACCTCCAGCTGAAGTATGCGTTTGGAAACCTTGAGCGCGATCAAGCGTGAAGCAGGTTTTCGGCGAGGCGCGGTGATAGTCTCGATGGCTGATGGGAATGTCCTCAATCCGCTGCGGCCACGGGCGCAGCGCTGTCCCGCTGTCACGTTCATAAGCGGCGGAGGACCACCTTGAACACCACGGCGTCATCATCCCCATCTTTTTGCGCCCCTCCTTCGTGCTGATCCCCCCGTGCACCTCGCCGTCATTTATTAGAACCAGTGCGTGGGGGTGTTGTTGTCCTCAACCGCGGCTTCGGCCCTCTTGAGACCTGACACGAGCATGGTGTGAGGGTCGTCTTCTCGGTCGGGATTTGGTGCCCCTCGGGCAAGATTGTGTATCTCTCGGTCGGGAGAGCGGGTGCCCCTCGGGCAAAATTTTTGTCTCGGTCAGGAGAACAGGTGCCCCTCGGGCGAGATGCTGCGTCTCTCGGTCGGGAGAGTGGGTGCCCCTCGGGCATAGTTTTGTCTCGGTCAGGATAACGGGTGCCCCTCGGGCAAAACTGCGTGTCTCTCGGTCGGGAGAGTGAGTGCCCCTCGGGCAGAATATTGTCTCGGTCAGGAGAACAGGTGCCCCTCGGGCGAGATGCTGCGTCTCTCGGTCGGGAGAGTGGATGCCCCTCGGGCAGAATATTGTCTCGGTCAGGAGAACAGGTGCCCCTCGGGCAAGACTGCGTGTCTCTCGGTCGGGAGAGTGGGTGCCCCTCGGGCAAAATTTTTGTCTCGGTCAGGAGAACAGGTGCCCCTCGGGCGAGATGCTGCGTCTCTCGGTCGGGAGAGTGGGTGCCCCTCGGGCAGAATATTGTCTCGGTCAGGAGAACAGGTGCCCCTCGGGCAAAACTGCGTGTCTCTCGGTCGGGAGAGTGAGTGCCCCTCGGGCAGAATATTGTCTCGGTCAGGAAACCAGGTGCCCCTCGGGCAAGACTGCGTGTCTCTCGGTCAGGAGAGTGGGTGCCCCTCGGGCAGGGTAGAATGCTGCGTCTCTCGGACGGTCAGATCGTGTGTCCCTCAGTCAGGAGAGGAGGTCTCGGTCGCTAAAAACGCGCCCCCTCGGGCAGAGTGGTTGTGTCATCGCTGTTGTGTCACACCAATTGCCTCTCGGGCGGTGTGTCTTTTTTGATTTGACAACTCCGGTTTGGTGTACCTCGATGAGCTTACCTTACCTTGTCGTCGGACACAACATATCATCGTTGTCCCAAACCCCGTAACCCACGTGAAGTGGATCATCTGAAGTGCAGAATGAGGTGGAGCAGGTGGAGCACGAAACATAAGTAAACCATAGCAAGAGAGGCCAGCAGCAGTCCCGAGTCCATCGCGTTCCTCGTAGCATTTCCCGTACCACACAGGTGTGTTATGTGCAAAAAAATTCCCCTAACAAAATTCTTAGAAAAAAACTTTTTTCCCCTTACAAAAATTCTTAGAAAAAAAGTTCAGAATCCTGAAAGTGGGGAACAAGCCCCCCAGTTAGGAACAGCCCTGGCACAGTGTTTAAATAATTTTTTTAAAATACCGTATACGTAAATATTATGGAACGTAAATATTATGGAACGCTGGTGGGTTGGCGTTCCAGATTTTTTTCGTTCCATAATATTTACAGGGCTTTCTGCGACTCGGGGACTTGGACCAGGTGATCGGACGGCGTACAGAGTCCCTGACGGGACCTACTCGTGCACTTTTCGTGCGATTCCTGACGCAAGCCGTCCTCACCACCGAGTCCCCAACTGGCCCTGTAAATATTTTGGAACGTAAATATTATGGAACGGACCGGGCAAAAATGGGCCCGTTCCATAATATTTACGTTCCATAATATTTACGTATAGGGGGCCCTCGCTACGAGTCACTGTGAGTCACGAGTCGTCAGTTGTCAGCCAAACATGGCTGACTTCTCACTTTTTCTCACTCAGTCACACTTGGTAGCGAGGGCCCCCATACGGTATTTTTAAATTTTTGCCTTTTGATCCTACACTGTCACCCCCTCTCCCCTCCCTCCTTCCCCCCGTCATATCACACCCCATACCATAGCGCCACGCAAAACTAGATAAAGTGTTTGTTTGTGCGCGCCAAACCCCAGGACAAGCTTCTTGTTGCAATATTGTGTGTGCAAAACCCCCCACCTCCACCCCCCACAACCCCGCCCACGACACACACACGTGAAATATTCTTCGAGAACCGTGGAGCTCACAACGCAAAGGAAAACTGTGGCCTACTGTGCCCCCCCCCCGCCCTCCCCCGTGCAAACTGGCCCTTTGCAGAACCCCCCCCCTCTCCCCCTCCCCATTTTTACGCTGCAACAGGAGCTTGGGTTACCCACCACACAGCTTTTGGTTAGAAGGGGCGGGGGGAGGGTGTTTTCTGCGCGAGGATGCCACACCATGGGGCTCCCCCACACGTCCTTCACACCTCCTCCATCGCAGCGGGAGGGATTGGCATGATCGACAGCCTCACAGTGGCGCGGCGCGTGGGTATTGGCTCATGTGGCGTGTCGGATCCGGAGTCGGATTCCGATTCCGACGCGGAGTGCGGCACCCCGCCATCCCCCCCCTCGGCAGGGTCCGCCTGCTCCAGCTGGCGGAGCTCCAGGCAGAGCCTCTTCTTCACGCGGCACCTGCAGACGGGGCACTTCCGCAGCTTCACGGCGCAGTCGGGGCAGACGCAGAGATGCCTGCAGGGCCACATCACGACCGTCTTCTCATTCTCGAGGCAGACGGTGCATTCGGGCTGCAGGGTAGCCCCCACGTCGTACACCTTCTGCACCTCGCAGGGGAAAGACCCTTTGGAGGCGTCCCCGACGATGATCGCCGCGTCGGAGGCTGACATCCACTCCGCCGAGAGCGTTACCGCGCCATCCTCCACCACGACGTGCCTCGCCACGCGCGGAAGCGAGGCGCGCTCCACCAGAGGCTCACTCTCCGTCCCAACCTCTTGAAATCTCCTCCGCCTCGCGAGGTGTTTCTTCAGCCGGAGTGCCCAGTAGGAGGAGACCGCGAGAACCAACACCACCGCGCAGACGATGGGGAGGACCTTGTCGAAGGCGTCGACAGGCTGGGGTTCTTCGAAGAGGCACCGATCGGAGTCGTCCCGATCGAGCCACCACGACTCTTCGAGGGAGAGGTAGCAGGGGACGGCGCTGCCGGGTGTGAGGGAGTGGATGTCGTTGCTGCAGAGGAAGGCTGTCTCGTGGGGGCGCTGCAGCGAGCAGACCTCAGCGAGGTCTGTGTCGTTGTGGCTGCGGGAGAAGAGGATGTCGGGGAGGACGGCGACGTATTGCGCGTCGAAGTAGCTCGATGTGGGCCGCTTCTCCTGGCAGAAGGCGCGGTCGGCTGTGTCCTGCGTGATGTGGCACCACCCCTGCTCCGCCTGGAGGTCGAAGTTCTGCACCGTGGCGGCGATCAGCACGCCCAAGATGCCCATGGGCAGGATGCAGCATATCAGCACCGAGAAGAACGTCTCCGGCACCGTCTCGCTCTGCCGCCTCTCCCGCCGTGGCATCGTGGCAGCAGCAGCGGGGGGTGGGGGGTGAGGGGGGGGGGGTGGGTGAGGGCGGCCCTGTGCGGACACCCACCCACCCCCTGTCGCGCCCTCCCCCGGACCCGGCGCCCGGGGACCGCCTGGGAAGAGGAGTGGGGTGGTGGTGGGTGGTGTGATGATGTTGACTGGAGAGAGAGGGGGGGGGCCCAAGGCAGTGCCTGTGCCGCAGGCAGGGAGGTACATATACAAGCCAGAACACATCGAAGACCTGGCTCATGCCACCTACATAGCGCCTGACACCCACCGGATGACGTGGTTGGCAAGCAACATGCATTGCAACCCTCAGATGTGGTGTGTTGGGGCATTTTCTTTTCCAACCTCCCACACAGTGGCACTGTCCGGTACCAAACGGTGGCACAAAATTTAGGTACCCCAATTCGGGCACCTGAGGTGCCCGGAATGGTGGAAAAGTGGGGTTCGATGGGTTTCCGGACCGATCTGGGGGGGTTTGGAGGGTTTACGGGGGCTTTGGGGCCTCTGCGCCGGTTTTTTGAAAAATCGTGTTTGTCACCCCCATTTGACCCCCCCTAGGCATACTTGTCCCCCCATATGGGGAACCCCCTAAATCTGGGGGAAATATGGGGGGTCTCAAAACCCCGCCCCCATATGGGGAAAAAGGCTGAAAATATGGGGAAAACCCGGTAAAATATGGGGGAATATGGGGGAAATATGGGGCCCATATGGGGGGATATGGGGGTATTCGTGCTGCAACGGGAGAACATCAAACCACTCAGGCACGCGAAGTGCGCGTCGAAACCGGCCTCATGCCTTGTTGGGGATCCTCCAGGAGTCCGATCCTGGGGAGGTGCGCGCTCGTTCAGGTGTGGCCAGGTCTGCCCCCCCCCTGGAAGATCCCCCAGGTGGGTCGCACCGACCTCCTGTTCCTCTCCTGCGCCGATACAGCGGCAGCGGAGAGCGAACGCTTCCCGGTTTGGCGGGGCACCGCAGTGACAGCGGCAGCGATGGTGGACACATACGCACAGACACACATAGCGCGTTCAGGGTTAACAGCTCCTCACAACACACACTCTTGTGTTTTTAAGTCCTCACTCTCACACTCGCTGTCCTCCTCCTCTGGTGTGTTTGTGATTGCGAACTGCCCCCTGGGGTCCTTAATTAGACAAGGGAATTCACAAGCAGTGCATTCTGGGGTGTCAGGCGCTTCCGCCGCTTTTGACCGCTCCGAGCGCCGAAAAGTCGGAGTCGACGCTCGTCACCAGGCAGCTTGACATATTCAAGCTGCATCTGCCGGGTGGAATGAGACCTGTGAAGGCCAGTACAAGGACTGGCTGCAGGACGCAACTGTTCTGCCAGCAAAGACAGGACTACTGGACAGCATGCTCTGATGACAGCTACTCAGACTTGAAGAAAGTGGCGGTCGGCACTCTCACAGCACCTTTTGTGGTCTGACTCGAGCACTTCAGCCGGGCGTTTCCTCTCTGCAGAAAGCGACGAGGTGAGATGGCTCTGCAAGGTGCTAGACGTCCCCTGTCAGTGGCTGACTTCACACCCTGTGAAAAGCAGAACGAAGAGAACTGTTTGCTGACTGCTTCCACCTGAGGAACCCCTGGGTTTTCCCCCATATATCCCCCATATGGGGGAAATATGGGGGAACAGGACTTGAAAAACCCCCCATATTCCCCCCATATTTTCCCCATACTTTTGGCCTTCCCCATATGGGGGTACAAGTATGCCTAGGGGGGGGGGGGGGGGGGGGAGGGGAGGGGGGGCGCTTCGCTCTGTGCCCCACTGTGTGTCAAACCCGTGTGGCCTCACACAACCAAGTTTTTTTTTTTGGGGGGGGGGGGTGTGGAGGGCACACCTGCCCACCCCCCCCTACACCTGCGCCAGCCGCGCCAACAGCTCCGCCTTCAGCTCCGCCGCAGCCGCTTCGGGGCAGGACGCATCGAGTATATGCCGCGACACAGCAACACCTGTCGCACCGTGCGCCACCACTTCCGCAACCCTGCTGGGCAGCACACCGCCTATTGCCACCAGGTCGGGGCAGCGCACACCCAGAGCGTCGGATATCCGCCGCAGAAGGAGTGGCGACTCGGGGTCTTTGTCGGAGTGGCTGGGCGTGGGGTACATCGTCCCCACTAGCAGGTAGTGCAGCCCAGGCACTGCGCGGAGGGCCGCTTGAGCCTCTGACACGGAGTGGCACGACGCACCGCCGACGAAGCCCGGGGGGAGTGAGGTGCCGTCTGGGGTGTTCCGCACATCGTGCGATGTGAGGTGTGTTGCCTGCTGCAGCAGCGGCGGCGTTGCGAGGGGCAGGGGGTGCTGGCTGCGCGGCACCGTCACAGCGCCCCCGCCGTGCACTGCTTGCAGCACGGAAGTCCCAATGGCGCCCCTGCAGTGGACAAAATCGACCCCGCCACGGCAGGCGCTGCGGACCGCTGCCGCGTTGGCGCCAGCGCCGATGACGAGGTGGAGGCTGCCGAACAGGCCACGGGGAAGCGACATCCCGTTATGTCTTGGTATCAAAAGGTTTAAGAATGTGTAAATACCTGCAGAACTTACAAGGGCAGCGACATCCCGTGTGGGGTCGAGGGGGTAGAGGGGGGCTGGGGGGGGATCGGGGCTGGGTCCGCAGAATTTCCCTGTCCCTATATTGGTATGGATGCCTGGGCTCCGGACCTCGCCCATCAAAAAACCCCCCGCCGCCGTGTTGAAGTCTCCCCCACCCCCCACCCCCCGGGGGCACATTAAGTTTGTGGTGGAAGCGGTCAACAAAACAGCAACGGGGGGGGGGGGGTTATGTTTGGGGTAGAGCGCGCAAATCACCCGCTTGGGGGAGAAGCGCGTGAGGCCTCAAAATGAGCTGTGTGGCAGGAGTGCGGGCGTTGTTCCGGGTGATTTGATTCTCTGCCTGACCAGTACATTCACCTTCATTCAGCGGATAAACACACCGGGATCACAAACTGACACACGCAAGCTAGGCAGGAGAGCCTCTCGCCGCGGAAGCTGCTGCCGTATGCACAAGCAAGGCGCTGTATCACTTCCCTGCTACAACCGCTCTGATAAATTTCCTTTTGTTTGTTGCGCTGACGCTTCTACACACAAAAACCCTGAACTGATCACACCCTCTGAGCCTGATGAAGGGTGGGGTTAGTGTATAGAGCACGTTTGGTTGCAGCTGTGGTGGGGCGCTTTCCGCTCACACGAGTGTGCTTAAAAAGAAGAGTGACGCCATGCAGCTCCAGACAAGCCCACCCCCTGGGGTGGGCAATTTGACATTTTCCGATTCCTTCTGGAACTACTTTTCGACTCTGGCAACTGACCGAGGGGCCCACGACTTCATCTGTGCCACTGCCACCAGGCAGCTGCTATCTGAACAAGCAAAGAACGTGACGCCAGACGCACAGGAAACTGTGGTCGACACATCACACCATCACACGAAGGGCTTCCTGAGACGCTGACTGCAGGGTGGCGGACAAGGCTTCGCGTTTGTCACCCGCCAAGTCGAGGACAGTGTCCATGTCCTCCCCGTTCAGGTATGCAGACACAGCTGCGTTGTATTTGTACCACTCGGAAGAGCGATACTTCAGTTCGTACATCCACTCCTTGGCAGCTGAAAGCTGTATCGCATCATCACCATTATCAGCAGCACCAGCAAGCACCTCGTATTTTTTTTTTCATGTCGCTCCCGTTGGTCACTTCGCTGCTTTGAGTCAGCCACGTGGCGGAAGCCGGACCGCAGGGAGGGGCGTTGCGCCCGTTGACGCCTCTCACTCCTCATGTGCCTTGAGTAGCTGCCAGGTGGGTCTGCTTTGAGGCGGGGAATCGCGTCAGGCCAAACAGCCACTGCGAGGACGTCTCCCCTAAAAGAAAAGAAAGAATGTGGGAAGGGGACGGGGGTGGGATGGGTGGGCAGCGCAAGCCGGAAGGAGCGCCTCCCATGGGGCGGAAGCTCACCCGACAGCATAAAATGCTGCGAAAACAACAAAAAAAGGGAAAATAAACCACGCACACCACAACATCAATAAAACCAAAGCCGTGCAGAAAGGGCCCCTCCGCATATATGAAACAGGGCACACAGCGGAAAAAGAGTTACCAGAGCTTGCTTTAGTTTCCCCTCGGAGGAGGGTAATCACAGGGGGCGCCACGTGAAGGCAGCAAGTTGGATTTTATCCCCCCTGGTGACAAGGGTGAGGCGTATATTTTCTGTGCATCCTGTTCCACTTCTAGAGGCACCACTGCGTCCTTCTGGTGCACAGGCTTCACGATGGCGACACGCAAGGGCACGAGACGCATCTCGTGTATGCACTCTGCGTCCTGTTGGCATGTCTTGTTGCACACCAGTGGCAGGCCCACAGCAGAACCCGCACGTTCCATCGCGTGTGCCTGTGCAAGCAGCACACCGACCACCGAGAAGCGCCGCATGTCTGCACACCCGATGTCCCCGCAGTGTGCTTTGCCCGTCACTGCACCGGCATTGGTCCGCACAGGAAGCTCACCGAAGACGACACCCTTCGCAGCACGCAGCGCTGAGTTGGCGTGTGCTGTGCACTTCCGTGACGCGTTGAAGGAGCACCACACACGGTCACCCACGAACAGGTCGACGATGCCCGCATGCTGCTCCACACACCGCAGGGTGGCAGCGAGGGTGGCTGAGAAGGCTTGTTCGAAGGCGGGCAGACTGTCCTGCAGCAGCTCACTCGACCCCTTCAGGTTCACGCTCACGATGCTGATGGTCTTCGTCGTGAGCACCTGCACGTTCGGCAACATCACTGAGGACGCAAGCCGAGCACTCTCGCTGAGAGATTCGCTGTGCAGTGACGCCACATCCCCACCCAGTGCGACGTCAGGAACTGGTGCCCCCTTTGGAGTACATTCGACATTGTCATCGACCCACAGCTCGCACGGGAGGCAGGACCTGGGGAGGTAGGGGCGGTACGCACGCAGGTTCTGCTCCAGATGCAGCAGCGCAGCACGCATCGCCTCCGGGAGCACGTGGCTGTCGTCCCCGAGGATGCGTGACACGGCGTCCACGTCGTAGGCTGCCAGCAGCGACGCAATCTTCTCCACAGTTGCGATGGTGCTCTGCATCGCTGCCTGCTCCGACAGCACCTGCTGTGCGAACCCGCGTGTTGCGATGAAGTCGATCAGGAAGATGACGACGGCAAAGATGTGATGCGACACGGCAGTAAAGGCGTAGGCTGGGCAAGGAGGATTGTCGCAGTTGATGAATGAAATCATGAAACGCTCTCGACGCTCATCAGAGGTGAATGTAAGAGGCATGTCCAACAGCCCGAAGGGTGTCAGGCGTTCGACCAAGGTGACCAGCAGCCACAGCACCACGAAGCACACCACACCAGTCGCAAAGCGGTGGTCGAGACGCAGCACCAGGATGAGGTCGATGATCGGGACAAACCCCGGCCACGCCACCTGCAGGTCAGCTTGGTAGAAGTAGATGTCAGTCATGCATGTGGCAATCGACGCGACGACGACGCAGAACACCATGAAGCTGCGTGTGTACCTCCTCATGCTGATACCCCACAGCAGCATGATGACACCGAGGGCGCCTAACATGAGTCCAGCACAGATCCCGAGGTTCATCGGGTTAGACAGCCCAGCCAGGGAAGATAGCAACGCAATCACCGACAGTGATATCCCTGTCATCAGTATCGTCTCGCGGGAGCGGCTCTCGAATGCATCGGCAGCACCGTTCCGGCTGACGACACTGCGCCATGTCACCATTTGCTGCACAGATTGTTGGATGAGGGTCCGTGTCCCCACACCTGCTTGTTGTGTGATGACGGCTGTAGTGGATGCTCTGGATGAATGTACCGCTTTAGTGTGACGCTGGGGGCGAACAGGAATACCGTAAAAGGGGAAAATGTTGGAAGTCGGACTCCTTTCGCTATATACCGTCACTCAAGTAATGTTGGTGGGGTAATAACCCACCAACTTCTTCCAGAACCCCCAAATCCACCAAATTAGTACCCCACCAACAAATCTACCCCACCAATTTATTACCCCAATGCGCATCGCTGACTACTGTTTTCGTGGCGAACGCCTAAGGGGCCCGGCTGGTGGCTACGTTTTCCAGAAAATGCATACGGCGTACGCGTGGGCGTGCGGCGACTGCAAACGGCAGTCTATATACCGTATACGTAAATATTTTGGAACGTAAATATTATGGAACGTAAATATTTTGGAACGCTGGTGGGTTGGCGTTCCAGATTTTTTTCGTTCCATAATATTTACAGGGCTTTCTGCGACTCGGGGACTTGGACCAGGTGATCGGACGGCATACAGAGTCCCTGACGGGACCTACTCGTGCACTTTTCGCGCGATTCCTGACGCAAGCCGTCCTCACCACCGAGTCCCCAACTGGCC
Source organism: Rhynchopus euleeides (assembly GCA_963210315.1). Taxonomy (NCBI): domain Eukaryota; phylum Euglenozoa; class Diplonemea; order Diplonemida; family Diplonemidae; genus Rhynchopus; species Rhynchopus euleeides. The sequence continues at coordinate 1,424,948 of OY723318.1, read as the reverse complement.
CTGTAAATATTATGGAACGTAAATATTATGGAACGGACCGGCCAAAAATGGGCCCGTTCCATAATATTTACGTTCCATAGGGGGCCCTCGCTACCAAGTGTGACTGAGTGAGAAAAAGTGAGAAGTCAGCCATGTTTGGCTGACAACTGACGACTCGTGACTCACAGTGACTCGTAGCGAGGGCCCCCATATAGGGGGCCCTCGCTACCAGTCACGGGTCGTCACGGCTCGTCAGTGAGTCAGGGGGCTTTTTTGGCTGGCCTGAGGAGAAGGGTGAATTTTCAGGTTTTTGGCTGACTACGAGTCACTACGAGTCACTTGACTGGTAGCGAGGCCGGTCTGGAACTCCGGGTGGGGACTTGGCACAATATGAGAAAATTCCACCCAGAGGTCCAGACCGGCCTCGCTACCAGTCACGTGACTCGTAGTGACTCACAGTGGTCCCCACCTCCTGTAGGGGCACTCCCCGATTCCCCCCAGCAAATTAGTGTACTTGGTTGATTCCCCCCGATTCCCCCCAGTACATTGTCGTACTTGGACGATTCCCCCCGATTCCCCCCAGTACATTGTCATACTTGGACGATTCCCCCCGATTTCCCCCAGTACATTGTCGTACTTGGACGATTCCCCCCGATTCCCCCCAGTACAGTGTCGTACTTGGACGATTCCCCCCGATTTCCCCCAGTACATTGTCATACTTGGACGATTCCCCCCGATTCCCCCCAGTACATTGTCGTACTTGGACGATTCCCCCCGATTTCCCCCAGTACATTGTCGTACTTGGACGATTCCCCCCGATTCCCCCCAGTACATTGTCGTACTTGGACGATTCCCCCCGATTCCCCCCAGTACAGTGTCGTACTTGGACGATTCCCCCCGATTTCCCCCAGTACATTGTCATACTTGGACGATTCCCCCCGATTCCCCCCAGTACATTGTCGTACTTGGACGATTCCCCCCGATTTCCCCCAGTACATTGTCGTACTTGGACGATTCCCCCCGATTCCCCCCAGTACATTGTCGTACTTGGACGATTCCCCCCGATTCCCCCCAGTACATTGTCGTACTTGGACGATTCCCCCCGATTCCCCCCAGTACATTGTCGTACTTGGACGATTCCCCCCGATTTCCCCCAGTACATTGTCGTACTTGGACGATTCCCCCCGATTCCCCCCAGTACAGTGTCGTACTTGGACGATTCCCCCCGATTCCCCCCAGTACATTGTCGTACTTGGACGATTCCCCCCGATTCCCCCCAGTACATTGTCATACTTGGACGATTCCCCCCGATTCCCCCCAGTACATTGTCATACTTGGACGATTCCCCCCGATTCCCCCCAGTACATTGTTATACTTGGACGATTCCCCCCGATTCCCCCCAGTACATTGTCGTACTTGGACGATTCCCCCCGATTCCCCCCAGTACATTGTCATACTTGGACGATTCCCCCCGATTCCCCCCAGTACATTGTCATACTTGGACGATTCCCCCCGATTCCCCCCAGTACATTGTCGTACTTGGACGATTCCCCCCGATTCCCCCCAGTACATTGTCATACTTGGACGATTCCCCCCGATTCCCCCCAGTACATTGTTATACTTGGACGATTCCCCCCGATTCCCCCCAGTACATTGTCGTACTTGGACGATTCCCCCCGATTCCCCCCAGTACATTGTCGTACTTGGACGATTCCCCCCGATTCCCCCCAGTACAGTGTCGTACTTGGACGATTCCCCCCGATTTCCCCCAGTACATTGTCATACTTGGACGATTCCCCCCGATTCCCCCCAGTACATTGTCGTACTTGGACGATTCCCCCCGATTTCCCCCAGTACATTGTCGTACTTGGACGATTCCCCCCGATTCCCCCCAGTACATTGTCGTACTTGGACGATTCCCCCCGATTCCCCCCAGTACATTGTCGTACTTGGACGATTCCCCCCGATTCCCCCCAGTACATTGTCGTACTTGGACGATTCCCCCCGATTCCCCCCAGTACAGTGTCGTACTTGGACGATTCCCCCCGATTCCCCCCAGTACATTGTCGTACTTGGACGATTCCCCCCGATTCCCCCCAGTACATTGTCATACTTGGACGATTCCCCCCGATTCCCCCCAGTACATTGTCATACTTGGACGATTCCCCCCGATTCCCCCCAGTACATTGTCGTACTTGGACGATTCCCCCCGATTCCCCCCAGTACATTGTCATACTTGGACGATTCCCCCCGATTCCCCCCAGTACATTGTCATACTTGGACGATTCCCCCCGATTCCCCCCAGTACATTGTCGTACTTGGACGATTCCCCCCGATTCCCCCCAGAACATAGTCAGGCTTGGCGGATTTCCCCCGATTCCCCCCAGTACATTCGTGTACTTGGCGGATTCCCCCCGATTCCCCCCAGTACATTGTCATACTTGGACGATTCCCCCCGATTCCCCCCAGTACATTGTCATACTTGGACGATTCCCCCCGATTCCCCCCAGTACATTGTCGTACTTGGACGATTCCCCCCGATTTCCCCCAGTACATTGTCGTACTTGGACGATTCCCCCCGATTCCCCCCAGTACAGTGTCGTACTTGGACGATTCCCCCCGATTCCCCCCAGTACATTGTCGTACTTGGACGATTCCCCCCGATTCCCCCCAGTACATTGTCATACTTGGACGATTCCCCCCGATTCCCCCCAGTACATTGTCATACTTGGACGATTCCCCCCGATTCCCCCCAGTACATTGTCGTACTTGGACGATTCCCCCCGATTCCCCCCAGTACATTGTCATACTTGGACGATTCCCCCCGATTCCCCCCAGTACATTGTCGTACTTGGACGATTCCCCCCGATTCCCCCCAGTACATTGTCATACTTGGACGATTCCCCCCGATTCCCCCCAGTACATTGTCATACTTGGACGATTCCCCCCGATTCCCCCCAGTACATTGTCGTACTTGGACGATTCCCCCCGATTCCCCCCAGTACATTGTCATACTTGGACGATTCCCCCCGATTCCCCCCAGTACATTGTCATACTTGGACGATTCCCCCCGATTCCCCCCAGTACATTGTCGTACTTGGACGATTCCCCCCGATTCCCCCCAGTACATTGTCATACTTGGACGATTCCCCCCGATTCCCCCCAGTACATTGTCATACTTGGACGATTCCCCCCGATTCCCCCCAGTACATTGTCATACTTGGACGATTCCCCCCGATTCCCCCCAGTACATTGTCGTACTTGGACGATTCCCCCCGATTCCCCCCAGTACATTGTCATACTTGGACGATTCCCCCCGATTCCCCCCAGTACATTGTCATACTTGGACGATTCCCCCCGATTCCCCCCAGTACATTGTCGTACTTGGACGATTCCCCCCGATTCCCCCCAGTACATTGTCATACTTGGACGATTCCCCCCGATTCCCCCCAGTACATAGTCGTACTTAGCGGATTCCCCCGTGCTGGGGGGAATTGGGGGAAATCCGCCAAGTATGACTGTGTACTGGGGGGAATCGGGAGATTTAGTGAATAGTGCGGAGCAAGTATCTTCGCGCGACGCGAGAAGCACAACAAAGCAATAATTTGCCCAGAGGGCCGGAGAGGGGAGGGGGGACAGCCTGCCTAGTCAAGATCTGCGAGAGGGGCCGCTGCTGGTGCATCAGGGCGATCACCTCGCCCATGCCCCCACCCGCCGCCGGCTGCTGGGGGGCCACCGAGGAGGAGGCCACCGGGGCCGTGGACTCCCCGCGGAGGCGCGCCACCGACTCCACCTGCCCCAGCCGCCCCGTGCACAGCTGCACCGTCGCCAGCAGCCTCACCAGCGCGATCCCCGACCAGTCGCCGACCCCCTGGACGAGCGCGTCCAGGGCCGACGGGAGGATGCGGTCCTGCGCGATGTTCTTCGTCGCAGCCTCCGCGAGCAAGCTCCTCAGGGTGCCGAGGAGGGCGGGATACGGCACCTTCTGCCGGACGAGGCCCGCCTGCACCACGTCGACGTTCACCGCCGCGAGCTGCGCGGTCGGGGGGGACCAGTCGTACGACTGCCCTTTCCCCCCCTCCAGGTGCGCCTCCAGCTCGGCCAGAGTCTTGCACTCTGTCATTGTTGTGTGTGTGTGCGGGTGTTTAAAAGGCGAGAGGGGCCGAGCACCAACGCACACACAACCCGATGTCCTGATGAAGGGTCGTGGTGGTCGCGCCCCCGTCCAACCGTGCAACGCACGTGGCGGAAACTGCACTATGCAGCAACAGTGATGAGAAACAACACAGCAAAAACAGCAAGCAAACAGCAACAGAAACCTCGCGCGCGCCGCTCCTCCCTATTCTAAATCTCCCTTACCGTGGCGAAGCCACTCGACTAAAGTCGTTCGTAGGGGGAATCGTCCAAGTACGACAATGTACTGGGGGGAATCGGGGGGAATCGTCCAAGTATGACAATGTACTGGGGGAAATCGGGGGGAATCGTCCAAGTACGACAATGTACTGGGGGGAATCGGGGGGAATCGTCCAAGTATGACAATGTACTGGGGGAAATCGGGGGGAATCGTCCAAGTATGACAATGTACTGGGGGGAATCGGGGGGAATCGTCCAAGTATGACAATGTACTGGGGGAAATCGGGGGGAATCGTCCAAGTACGACAATGTACTGGGGGGAATCGGGGGGAATCGTCCAAGTATGACAATGTACTGGGGGAAATCGGGGGGAATCGTCCAAGTATGACAATGTACTGGGGGAAATCGGGGGGAATCGTCCAAGTACGACAATGTACTGGGGGGAATCGGGGGGAATCCGCCAAGTACACGAATGTACTGGGGGGAATCGGGGGAAATCCGCCAAGCCTGACTATGTTCTGGGGGGAATCGGGGGGAATCCGCCAAGCATGACTATGCGCTGGGGGCAATCGGGGGAAATCCGCCAAGCATGACTATGTACTGGGGGGAATCGGGGGAAATCCGCCAAGCCTGACTATGTTCTGGGGGGAATCGGGGGGAATCCGCCAAGCATGACTATGCGCTGGGGGGAATCGGGGGGAATCCGCCAAGTACACGAATGTGCTGGGGGGAATCGGGGGGAATCGGAGATTTAGTGAATAGTGTGGAGCAAGTATCTTCGCGCGACGCGAGAAGCACAACAAAGCAATAGTTTGCCCAGAGGGCCGGAGAGGGGAGGGGGGCCAGCCTGACTAGTCAAGATCTGCGAGAGGGGCCGATCACCAACGCACACACAACCCGATTTCCTGATGAAGGGTGGTGGTGGTCGCGCCCCCGTCCAACCGTGCAACGCACGTGGCGGAAACTGCACTATGCAGCAACAGTGATGAGAAACAACACAGCAAACAACAGCAACCAAGCAGCAACAAAAACCTCGCGCGCGCTCCTCCCTATTCCAAGTCTCCCTGACCGTGGCGAAGCCACTCGACTAAAGGCGTTCGTGGGGGGAATCCACCAAGTACACCAATGTCCCGGGGGGGATTGACAGGACATCCCCTGCCGGTCGGTTGTCCTGGTAAGCGTGGGCCATAGCAACCCGGAACCACAGTGCGTCGTGGGACGTTGGGGGTCCTCGCGCCGAGTCACTGTGAGTCACGAGTCGTCAGTTTTCAGCCAAACATGGCTGACTTCTCACTTTTTATCACTCGGCGAGGGCCCCCGTTGTGGGCCTCCCTGTTGAGGCGGCGCAGCTTCTCCCGTAGACGACGGATACCATCCTGCTTCGCGGCCTGCTGTACTCGCGTCGTAGCCGTCCCCCGTGCCTCCTTCCTGCTCCGTGCCTCCGTGAGCGCGGGGTGGGCCTACCACGCCGCTCAGCTCGCTTCTGACCAGGCGCACCATCGCCTCGGGGATCAGCCCCTCCGACGTTGTCCCTTAATACACTTCGCCTCCCCGTGCAGCGGGAACCGTCTCCTGCACCGATGTCCCACATTGGCCTTGGTGTCCGCACCCCCGCCATCGCCTTCACCAGCTTCTCCATGAAGCCGACCGCGAGGGGGGTGAAGGTAGCGCGTCGATGACCTCCGGGCCGTCCTCCAGCGCCCCTCTACGGGCGGATTTGGAGGGTGGCCCGGAGTCGGCGGTGTTGGACATCGGTGCGGGTGGATCGGCTCTGTACTCCGAGTCGCGGACCCACTCTAGACGAAGAGGGTGTCGCGGCCGTGTGGGGAACCAAAAACCTGGTGAAGGTTAGTGCCGAACGCCATGACAGCCTCGCCCGCCTGGAACACGTTGCGCCGTGACTGATTGCCTTGACCCACCCACCAAGGGGCCCCTGCACGTGCCTCCGGTACTGCGCCCCTGCTGGCCTCCTGTGTCCGACCGCCACGAGCTGCACTTGTGGTGTCGGCCAGCCGTACCACTGGCTCTTCGGACCACACACCTGCATGCGTGGGACCAGGGGGTTCCCTCCCCAGGGACGTCCGAGTCTCGTCGTTCGCAGTAGCACGTGGGATTTTCTCTGAAATTTGCACCAAATCGCCATGTTGTGAGTCAACCCTTCGATCTGAGCCACACCGAGATCGTCTTTTTCGAGAATCGGGGTCCAAATACGCTCCCCAGGCTAGGGACCCCCCAACTCCCCACACTCTTTTTTTGGGCGTTTTTCCGCTCATTTTTTCTCACTTTTTCTCACTCGGTAGCGAGGGCCCCCATAATACCGTAAACGGAAAAAGGGTGGACCGTAAAAATGTTCCAAGTTCCCAAAAAAAGGCCAAACGTTCCATCTTTTTTACGGTCCACCATTTATTGGGACTGAATATGGAAAAGACAATGCGTTTTTCGCCCGCGGGCTGGTGGGTTGCGGGGCGCGGACTGCGGCCTCCACGCCGCAGACACCCACACGTAGGCCTCCCGACCTCCCAGCTTTGGACCCTCCCTCCACCACCGCAACCAACACCAGCAAGAGAAGCAAGTCCTCCCTGCGTGTGGAAAAGGCACGATCACCACCACTCACCTCGAGACTCACCCACCACCACACCTCGAGAAGTGTAGTACCATGCAAGGAGCATTCCGGTAGAAGTAAAAGTAGAACCTGCTGCACGAGCCCACAAAAGCAGCCACAGTACGGCAGGGCGCGCAGACAGAAGCTGAGACCACCGGGCTCCCTCCAGATGTAAATTCGTGAATCAGTGCCCGGAAAATTAAGGGAAATCGTACTCCTTTAGTGTAGTACACCCTGCAGTAACTGTGGGAGAACAGTTCCCGGACGATGGTGAGCGCACACTCTGTGCTGAGGCCCTGTGGTGTTAATCCTGCAGCTTCAGTCGTACGATTTCCTTGGTTCCTTCGCGACTTCGTCGCGAAGGAACTCGTAAAAAAAACCGCCAAGTCCACGATCCCAACCGTAAAATAGGTGGACCGTAAAAATGTTCCAAGTTCCGGAAAAATCCCATTTGTTCCATCTTTTTTACGGTCCACCTATAGTACGGTTCACCTTTATTACGGTCCACAATATTTCCGTTTACGGTATTTACGTATACGGTAGTACAAGAGACGGCCATGTCCGCACACCAAATCGGTCGTCAACCTCAGCAGCCTTCGAGCCTTCGAGTAGGTAATCGTACCTTTTGCACTTGTGCGCGAAGGAACCGTCTGTGAAAGGCAAGAGCAAAGGCCAGGGCTCAGCCTACTGGGTGGCCTACTGTGTGCTGAGAGACCTGGAATACCAACGGCACGCAATTTCTGCGTACGCGTACGCAGCGCGGTTTCAGAAAGTGCGGACGGCGTACGCACATGCGTACGCGCAGTCGGGGTGGGTGGGCAGGGGGCTCCAAATCCCAGGTGCCAGAAAAAATCGCCAAGTACAACGCGCCCTGGGGTAATAATGTTGGTGGGGTAATAACCCACCAACTTTTTTCAGAGCCCCAAATCCACCAAATTAGTACCCCACCAACATATTTACCCCACCAATATTGTACCCCACCAACATAACGTGAGTGACGGTAATAGACACCCTGTCCAGCAACTGTGGGAGAACAGTTCCGACTCTTTTTTGGTGAGCGCTTACTGTCCCAAGGCTGTGTTGAGGCCCTGTGAAGCAGCATGAAAGTGATTATGTGAAAGCTACAGTCTGGTCTGGCTGAACTACTCCTTACTACTTCTTGTGTACTGAAAAAAGCGGGGGGGGGGGGGGGCATGTATGCCTGCACGGTGGGATCTTGTAAATTTTACATGTATAACTACAAGTATATACATGTATTATACATGTATAATACTTGCATGTCAACTATTATACATGTATAATACATGTATATGCCTGAAATATACATGTAAAATACATGTATATCAAGTAAAAATACAAGTATAATACTTGCATGTCAACTATTATACTTGTATTTTTACTTGATATACATGTATTTTACATGTATATTTCAGGCATTTACATGTATTTTACATGTATAATACTTGTCATGCAAGTATTATACATGTAAAATACTTGCATGACAAGTAAAATACATGTATAATACTTGCATGACAAGTAAAATACTTGCATGCAAGTAAAATACATGTATTTTACTTGCATGCAAGTATTTTACTTGTCATGCAAGTATTTTACATGTATAATACTTGCATGACAAGTATTATACATGTAAAATACATGTAAATGCCTGAAATATACATGTAAAATACATGTATATCAAGTAAAAATACAAGTATAATAGTTGACATGCAAGTATTATACTTGTATTTTTACTTGATATACATGTATTTTACATGTATATTTCAGGCATATACATGTATTATACATGTATAATAGTTGACATGCAAGTATTATACATGTATAATACATGTATATACCGTATACGTAAATATTATGGAACGTAAATATTATGGAACGGGCCCATTTTTGGCCGGTCCGTTCCATAATATTTACGTTCCATAATATTTACAGGGCCAGTTGGGGACTCGGTGGTGAGGACGGCTTGCGTCAGGAATCGCGCGAAAAGTGCACGAGTAGGTCCCGTCAGGGACTCTGTATGCCGTCCGATCACCTGGTCCAAGTCCCCGAGTCGCAGAAAGCCCTGTAAATATTATGGAACGAAAAAAATCTGGAACGCCAACCCACCAGCGTTCCAAAATATTTACGTTCCATAATATTTACGTTCCATAATATTTACGTTCCAAAATATTTACGTATACGGTACTTGTAGTTATACATGTAAAATTTACAAGATCCCACCGTGTGGGACTTTGGCCTTTTTGGGCCCAAAAAGGCGTCGGGATTCCACTTTTTCTCCAATGGTTTTTAGGGGCAGGGCATTAGTTTGACCTTCCCGACGGAGCCTGAAACCTGGTTACCCTGGTTATGACCCACCAAATTTTTTCGCTCGGGCGCTTCGCGCCCGAGCGCCTCCTGCGCCGTTGTGACCGCGGCGTGCTATTATCTGTCTCCCCACCCCCAGGTTATGTATAGTCTCTACTTCCCCCGGGTTTGTGAGAGGTGTCAGACACAGCACACAATTCGCGCTGGTGCCAGGAGGATAACCCATCTACACGCGTGGAGTTGCGCCCCGGGTTTCCCACCACCCATGGTGTTGCACCAGTCAGTGGCGAAGGACACGACGCGGTTCCAGAAGCTGTCCCCAGAGATTCTGTCTGCTCCAGCAGAATGCTGCAGATGTTGGCCGCATTCCGGCTGTTGCAGTCTTGCGGCACGTTACGGGTCGATCACACACGAATCCGGGTCGCATGCTGGCTCACCTTCGTCGTGGCCTGGGTTTCGTCGGTGAGAGACGGCGCAGAAGGGGGCTGTGCAATCTTGGCCTGCATCTGCCGCCGAATGACAGATGCAGGTCGTGTCGTACTATTGCTGCTTGGTGGGGCTAGCGCAGCAGGTTATTTGGTAAGGGAAACCCCCGGTTCCGAGCCAGATTTTTGACTTTTTTTATTTTTTAAAATAACCAGGTTTCTCCAAATCCTGGTTATCATAACCGGATAACCAGCCCAAACTAATGCCCTGTTAGGGGGGAAACGGCGCGCAATCCCCTTCGCGGGCAAAAAAACACGCACAACACGTTCCTCTCGGCACCTTCATTCCCCCGACTCTTCATCCCGGTTATAGCGCGGCCAAGGGGGTCTTACTGTGTTTATCCATTCTAGCGATGTCTCAGTGGAGAAGAAAAAACCTGCGCATCAAACATAACTGAACTCAACGATGGAGACATTGGGGTCGAGGGAGGACACACGAAACCCTTGGTGTTTGCTGGAGCAGTGCTACCGCTACTGCATCCTCAATACAACACAAACAATCCACTCCTCCCCGCCCTCCCCCAGCCACACAAGATCACCGGGATTCTGCTCCCGCGGGAAGCGTTCACAAACGTGAACGGGCTTCCCCAGCCCCCTTGACTGATCTGGACCCCCAAAAATAGGCTGTGCAGACTCCGGATACCCGCTCCAGGGGGCGGGGGTCCACCGTGTGACGAATCGCCATGTAACGCCAAGTCCCCCAAACTGGTCTGGATCGGACAAATTCTGGACCTGGGGAGGGGGGGGGGGAGTTAGGGGGGGTCATATGTGCGGGCCTAGCCTAGGCTAGGGGGGTCTGGAGGTGGATTGGACCTTTTTTACGGTCAGATTAATTCCGTTTGGGGGCCCTCGCTACGAGTCACTGTGAGTCACGAGTCGTCAGTTTTCAGCCAAACATGGCTGACTTCTCACTTTTTCTCACTCAGTCACACTTGGTAGCGAGGGCCCCCTTTGCGGTTCATAAAAATGGCCGGAACCCGAAAATGGGCACTATTGCCGGATGGCTGCCAGACGCACAGGAAACTGTGGTCGACACATCACACCATCACACGAAGGGCTTCCTGAGACCCTGACTGCAGGGTGGCAGACAAGGCTTCGCGTTTGTCACCCGCCAAGTCGAGGACAGTGTCCATGTCCTCCCCGTTCAGGTATGCAAACACAGCTGCGTTGTATTTGTACCACTCGGAAGAGCGATACTTCAGTTCGTACATCCACTCGGCGGGAGGTGCAGCTTGCATCGCATCCTCACCAGCAGCACCAGCAATCACCTCGTAGATATTCTGTGCATCTTGTTCCGCGTCTAGAGGCACCACTGCGTCCTTCTGGGACACAGGCTTCACGATGGCGACACGCAAGGGCACGAGGCGCATCTCTTCTGCGTTTTCTGCGTCCTGCTGGCAGGTCTTGTTGCACACCAATAGCAGGCCCACAGCAGAACCCGCACGTTCCATCGCGTGTGCCTGTGCAACCAGCACACCGACCACCGAGAAGCGCCGCATGTCTGCACACCCGATGTCCCCGCAGTGTGCTTTGCCCGTCACTGCACCGGCATTGGTCCGCACAGGAAGCTCACCGAAGACGACACCCTTCGCAGCACGCAGCGCTGAGTTGGCATGCAATGTGCACTTCCGTGACGCGTTGAAGGAGCACCACACACGGTCACCCACAAACAGGTCGACGAGGCCCGCATGCTGCTCCACACACTTCAGGGTGGCAGCGAGGGTCGCTGAGAAGGCTTGTTCGAAGGCGGGCAGGCTGTCCTGCAGCAGCTCACTCGACCCCTTCATGTTCACGCTCACGATGCTGATGGTCTTCGTCGTGAGCACCTGCAACTTCGGCAACACCATTGACGATCTGCGACCAGCAGCGTCACTGACAGAATCGCTGTGCAGTGACACCACTTCCCCACCCAGTGAGATGTCAGCAGCCGATGACACCTTTGAAGCACAGGTTAGGGTGTCGTCCGCCCACTGGTCGCACGGGAGGCAGGACCTGGGGAGGTAGGGGCGGTACGCACGCAGGTTCTGCTCCAGATGCAGCAGCGCAGCACGCATCGCCTCCGGGAGCACGTGGCTGTCGTCCCCGAGGATGCGTGACACGGCGTCCACGTCGTAGGCTGCCAGCAGCGACGCAATCTTCTCCACAGTTGCGATGGTGCTCTGCATCGCTGCCTGCTCGGTCAGCACCTGTCGTGCGAACCCTCGTGTCGCGACGAAGTCAAGCAGGAAGACGACAATTGCAACCATTTGATGCGACACGGCAGTCGGAACGTCGGATACACAAGGAGGATTGTCGCAGTTGATGAATAAAGTCATGTAGCGCTCTCGACGCTCACCTAAAGTGAATGTAAGAGGGACGTCGAACAGCCCGAAGCGTGTCAACCGTTCGACCGAGGTGATCAGCAGCCACAGCACCACGAAGCACACCACACCAGTCGCAAAGCGGTGGTCGAGACGCAGCACCAGGATGAGATCGATGACAGGGACAAACCCTGGCCACGCCACCTGCAGGTCAGCTTGGTAGAAGTAGATGTCGCACATGCAGATGGCAATCGACGAGACGATTACAGAGAACATCAAGAATGTGTGTGTGTACCTCCTCATGCTGATACCCCACAGCACGATGACCACACCGAGGGCGCCCATCACGTATCCCGAAAAGATACCGAGATGCGTGATGTAGGAGATGTCAGTCAGGGCACAAAATAAGGCAAGCACCGCCAGTGCCATTGCTGTCTGCAGCAACGTCTCGCGGGAGCGGCTCTCGAATGCATCGGCAGCACCGTTCCGGCTGACGACACTGCGCCATGTCACCATTTGCTGCACAGATTGTTGGATGAGGGTCCGTGTCCCCACACCTGCTTGTTGTGTGATGACGGCTGTAGTGGATGCTCTGGACGAATGTACCGCTTTAGTGTGACGCTGGGGGCAAACAGGAATACCGTAAAAGGGGAAAATGTTGGAAGTCGGGGTCCTTTCGCTTTATTACAGACACCCTGTCCAGCAACACGGGAGAACAGTTCCGACTCTTTTTTGGTGAGCGCTTACTGTCACAAGGCTGTGTTGAGGCCTGTGAAGTAGCATGAAAGTGCTTATCCGAAAGATTCAGTCGTCCAACATCGTTACTTCGCTCCCGTCATAGGGAGGAGGTTCTGGTCCGGATGGACTTCTGGCACGCGACCTTCGACTCAGATAGCACCTGGAGGGGCGCCAGGCCTAGGGGCCTGATGCAGCTCCAGACACCCCCATTCCGTCTGGCACTCCTTTTCGACTCTGGCAGCAGTACAGCACCACGTGACCTGGGCCCACGACTTCATCTGTGCCACTGCCACCAGGCAGCTGCTATCTGAACAAGCAAAGAAAGTGACGCCAGACGCACAGGAAACTGTGGTCGACAAATCACACCATCACACGAAGGGCTTCCTGAGACCCTGACAGCAGGGTGGCGGACAAGGCTTCGCGTTTGTCACCCGCCAACTCGAGGACAGTGTCCATGTCCTCCCCGTTCAGGTATGCAGACACAGCTGCGTTGTATTTGTACCACTCGGAAGAGCGGTAGTCCAGTTCGTACATCCACTCCTTGGCAGCTGAAGATTGAACCTCCTTCTCATCACCATTATCAGCAGCACCAGCAAGCACCTCGTATATGTTCTGTAGCTCGTCTGCCACGTCGAGAGGCAACACTGCGTCCTTCTGGCACACAGGCTTCACGATGGCGACACGCAAGGGCACGAGGCGCATCTCGTGTGCGCTTTCTGCGTCCTGCTGGCATGTCTTGTTGCACACCAGTGGCAGGCCCACAGCAGAACCCGCACGTTCCATCGCGTGTGCCTGTGCAGGCAGCGCACCGACCACCGAGAAGCGCCGCATGTCTGCACACCCGATGTCCCCGCAGTGTGCTTTGCCCGTCACTGCACCGCCATTGGTCCGCACAGGAAGCTCACCGAAGACGACACCCTTCGCAGCACGCAGCGCTGAGTTGGCGTGTGCTGTGCACTTCCGTGACGCGTTGAAGGAGCACCACACACGGTCACCCACGAACAGGTCGACGATGCCCGCATGCTGCTCCACACACCGCAGGGTGGCAGCGAGGGTCGCTGAGAAGGCTTGTTCGAAGGCGGGCAGGCTGTCCTGCAGCAGCTCACTCGACCCCTTCATGTTCACGCTCACGATGCTGATGGTATTCATCGTGAGCACCTGCAACTTCGACAACACCATTGACGATCTGCGACCAGCAGCGTCACTGACAGAATCGCTGTGCAGTGACACCACTTCCCCACCCAGTGAGCTGTCAGCAGCCGATGACACCTTTGAAGCACAGGTTAGGGTGTCGTCCGCCCACTGGTCGCACGGGAGGCAGGACCTGGGGAGGTAGGGGCGGTACGCACGCAGGTTATGCTCCAGATGCAGCAGCGCAGCACGCATCGCCTCCGGGAGCACGTGGCTGTCGTCCCCGAGGATGCGTGACACGGCGTCCACGTCGTAGGCTGCCAGCAGCGACGCAATCTTCTCCACAGTTGCGATGGTGCTCTGCATCGCTGCCTGTTCGGCCAGCACCTGCCGTGCGAACCCTCGTGTCGCGATGAAGTCGATCAAGAAGATTACAATTGCAACAATTTGATGCGACACGGCAATCGAAACGTGGGATGTGCAAGGTGGGTTGTCGCAGTTGACGAATGAACTTATGTAGCGCTCTCGACGCTCACCAAAAGTGTAAGTAAGAGGGATGTCGTACAGCCCGAAGCGCGCCATGCGTTCGGCCAAGGTGATCAGCAGCCACAGCACCACGAAGCACACCACACCAGTCGCAAAGCGGTGGTCGAGACGCAGCACCAGGATGAGATCGATGATGCAGACAAACCCCGGCCACGCCACCTGCAGATCAGCTTGGTAGAAGTAGACGTCAGCCATGCATACGGCAATCGACGAGACGATTACAGAGAACATCAAGAATGTGTGTGTGTACCTCCTCATGCTGATACCCCACAGCACAATGACCACACCGAGGGCGCCTAACACGCATCCCGAAAAGACACCGAGATGTGTCAAGTAGAAGGTGCCAGTCAGTGCAGAATATAACGCAAGCACCGCCAGTGCCATTGCTATCTGCAGCAACATCTCGCGGGAGCGCCTCTCGAATGCATCGGCAGCACCGTTCCGGCTGACGACACTGCGCCATGTCACCATTTCCTGCACAGATTGTTCGGTGAGGGTCCGTGCATCCTGGGTCCGGGCTCCAGAGGTGCAGTGATGCGTGGGTGCAAAGAGACCGGGTTGTGCTTGTTCGCACGAACGCTTTAGGTCTTAGTAGTACCAGGATGCTGGCCCAAGGATGATTGATGCAGGTGCAGAAGTTGAGCTGGGGAGGGGGCAGGACTCAGCCATGAGACACCGTCACGGTAGGCCATCCCGGAGACCTTAAGCGTTCCGTCTTTGCGCTACTGGGGTCGACGTCCGAAGAGCCTTCCCACTCCCAGAGTTGACGCATAGAACGGGGCTGTCACTCAGAACTGAGGATGACTGAGATGCCTCACAAACCGGAGGAAGGCAGCCAAAGCGTGTGACATGAAGGGCATCACGACGCCCAAGGGCTGACGGAGATCTATGCTGCGTCTGTGTAACAGATTAGGCCTGCCAAATAGGTCACATCTCGGATCGGGAGCGAGAAGGAAACGTGAGCGACCACTCCCAGGGAGCTGACCCATGTGAACAAGCAAAGAACGTGACGCCAGACGCACAGGGAACTGTGGTCGACAAATCACACCATCACACGAAGGGCTTCCTGAGACGCTGACAGCAGGGTGGCAGACAAGGCTTCGCGTTTGTCACCCGCCAACTCGAGGACAGTGTCCATGTCCTCCCCGTTCAGGTATGCAGACACAGCTGCGTTGTATTTGTACCACTCGGAAGAGCGATACTTCAGTTCGTACATCCACTCCTTGGGAGGTGCAGATTGTACCTCGTCATCAGCAGCACCACCAGCAAGCACCTCGTATATGTTCTGTGCATCTTGTTCCGGGTCCAGAGGCACCACTGCGTCCTTCTGGCACACAGGCTTCACGATGACGACACGCAAGGGCACGAGGCGCATCTCGTGTGCGTTTTCTGCGTCCTGCTGGCATGTCTTGTTGCACACCAGTGGCAGGCCCACAGCAGAACCCGCACGTTCCATCGCGTGTGCCTGTGCAGGCAGCGCACCGACCACCGAGAAGCGCCGCATGTCTGCACACCCGATGTCCCCGCAGTGTGCTTTGCCCGTCACTGCACCGGCATTGGTCCGCACAGGAAGCTCACCGAAGACGACACCCTTCGCAGCACGCAGCGCTGAGTTGGCGTGTGCTGTGCACTTCCGTGACGCGTTGAAGGAGCACCACACACGGTCACCCACGAACAGGTCGACGATGCCCGCATGCTGCTCCACACACCGCAGGGTGGCAGCGAGGGTCGCTGAGAAGGCTTGTTCGAAGGCGGGCAGGCTGTCCTGCAGCAGCTCACTCGACCCCTTCATGTTCACGCTCACGATGCTGATGGTCTTCGTCGTGAGCACCTGCAACTTCGACAACACCATTGACGATCTGCGACCAGCAGCGTCACTGACAGAATCGCTGTGCAGTGACACCACTTCCCCACCCAGTGAGATGTCAGCAGCCGATGACACCTTTGAAGCACAGGTTAGGGTGTCGTCCGCCCACTGGTCGCACGGGAGGCAGGACCTGGGGAGGTAGGGGCGGTACGCACGCAGGTTCTGCTCCAGATGCAGCAGCGCAGCACGCATCGCCTCCGGGAGCACGTGGCTGTCGTCCCCGAGGATGCGTGACACGGCGTCAACGTCGTAGGCTGCCAGCAGCGACGCAATCTTCTCCACAGTTGCGATGGTGCTCTGCATCGCTGCCTGTTCGGCCAGCACCTGTCGTGCGAACCCTCGTGTCGCGATGAAGTCGATCAAGAAGATTGCAATTGCAATGGCTTGCTGCGACGAGGCATGCCAGACGTTGTATGCGCAAGGGGGCTTGTCGCAGTTGATGAATGAAGATATGTAGTGCTCTCGCCGCTCCTCAAAGCTGCCCGTCAGAGGGACGTCGTACAGCCCGAAGCGTGTCGTGCGTTCAACCAAGATGATCAGCAGCCACAGCACCACGCAGCACACCATACCAGTCGCAAAGCGGTGGTCGAGACGCAGCACCAGGATGAGATCGATGATGCAGACAAACCCTGGCCACCCCACCTGCAGGTCAGCTTGGTAGAAGAAGATGTCAGCCATGCACACGCCAATCGACCCGATGACGACGCAGAACACCATGAAGCTGCGTGTGAACCTCCTCATGCTGATACCCCACAGCAGTGTCATCACACCGAGCATGCCGAACATGAGTCCAGAACAGACCCCGAGGGTCATCGAGTGGAGGACGCCCTTCAGAGCAGATAGTATCGCAAACACCGACAGTGATACCGCTGTTTGCAGCAACGTCTCGCGGGAGCGGCTCTCGAATGCATCGGCAGCACCGTTCCGGGTGACGACACTGCGCCATGTCACCATTTGCTGCACAGATTGTTGGGCGAGGGCCCGTGCCTCCACACCTGCTTGTTGTCAGGGACACGCAACAACGATATGACACGCGGGCCTGATCATAATATTCTGGGTTCCGACAAAAGTGGGTCGATGGGGTATCGTTCGATGGCAAAAAAGCAAAAGGCACTCTTTTATCATGAAGCCCTGTGATCTGAAGCTGTTTGTAAATCTTTTTAAAGCCAAGTTGTGTGAAGGGAATGAACCACCCGCAACAGCCGTGTCCTTCAGAGCGTCCCCTTGCAGCGAAGCTGCAGGTTCTCCAGTCCCAAACTGCTGGCACGGCCGCAGGGTCGTGCGCATGCAGGACCCGCCGCCAGAGTCGTGAACACCTGTTCCTTGGTGTACAGATTCTGTGTGAGTTGGGCTGCGTGCACCCTCACTGTGAGTCAGGCTCTTTTGGGGAGGGCATCGATATTCGATATGGAACGCGTGTTCTAAAAAATGTCACTCCAGTGCACCCTCAGGCTCTTTTGTATAGGAGGAACCCAGCCCGGGTTTGGCGCACAAACAACGCCTTATCTTTTGTAGCCTCATGCAATGAAGGAGGAAATGGAACACGGAGAAAGCAGGTCCGATTTGAGTTTACGGCACGCGTAGTGCCGTAATTGCAGAGCCACATCTCACCTCATCACAGGTCGAGGAGTGTGCGTTTCACCACAACCTCTCCCCTCCCCAATCCCCCCCGTGTTGAGTGACATGTGTCGATAGTGTTCCATTTCTGAACCCAAAAAGCGTAGCAACCGTGATTCCTTCTTCATTACTGGGGGGGTTCAAATACAAGCCGTACGGCTTCTATCAGTCCTATTCGTGGTAATTTACCCCCCCCCAAAATTTACCCCCCCCCCTTATATTACCCCCTTTTTCGGAAATTTTGGGTTCAGGCCCCAGAAACTTGGTAATTTACCCCCCCCCCTTTGGTTGGGGGGGTGGGGGGAAAATACCCATTTTTTGGCTGGTCGGGGGGTAAATTTACCCCCTCCGCTGGGCAGTGTTGTAATATACCCTGACCCCCCGCTACGTATCGAGTATATATACGTATATATACGTCGCGTATTATACCCTAAAATACGTGTATATACGTAGTATACGCGGTGCTCGGGCGGTGGCGGATACCCGAGCCCAATGGGCTCTTTGAGGAAGGCATGGTACACCTGCTCCTTCTTGGCGGTGCCGGGGCAAACCCTGACACCACCCTCGCCAAGGAAATGTGCACTGCACTTCGCTGCACGCCCACAAAAACACGAATGTATAACGTCATCAACCCTTCCCCCGCCAGTTCCTCCACCCACGCCTCAGCCCACTTCCGCTTCTTCCCCTCCTCAGGCATATATTGCAGTGAGGAGGGGACTACACAGGCTGAGCCTGTGGCAAGGTGACCAACGGTACCGGTACCGTTGGTCACCTGCCATCTTGTGCGCACGTCAAGGCTGCAGCGTGATGGGAACGGGCGTGAGAGGTGCTTGGAGAATGACTAAAGCCTTCCCACGGAGTACCAACAAAAAGGCCGAAAACCAGGGTATTCTGAGGGGGCCACGTATACGTATATATACGTATATATACGCATGGGGGCCCTCGCTACCAAGTGTGACTGAGTGAGAAAAAGTGAGAAGTCAGCCATGTTTGGCTGAAAACTGACGACTCGTGACTCACAGTGACTCGTAGCGAGGGCCCCCATACGTATTATACGTATATTTCAACACTGCCGCTGGGTGGTGGGGGGGTAATTTACCACCCCCTTTGCCTGGTAGGGGGGTAAATTACCCCCCCTACCTGGTGAGACGGGGTAAATTTACCCCCCCACCAGGCTCAGGGGGGTAAATTACCCCCTGGCCCACCCCAGCAAAGGGGGGGTAATTTGTTCCCGCTCTTACTGGGGGGTAATTTACCCCCTCCCAGGCCAAAGGGGTAGTTGCCACCCCTTTACCCGTAGGGGGGGTGAATTTACCCCCGTGTACGGGGAGGGGTAATTTACCCCCCCTACCCACCAAGAGAAGGGGGTAAATTACCCCCCCAGCAACGGCGGGGGCAATGTACCCCCCCCTTTACTGGGGAGGGCCAGGGGGGTAATTTACCCCCTCCCCGGGCAAAGGGGCGGCACATATGCCCGCCCATATACCCCCTGCGCCTGGAAGGGGGGGTAAATTACCCCCCCAGTTACCCCCACTACCCAGTCAGAAGGGGGGTAATTTACCCCCCCTTTGCCGCCAGGGGAGGGTAATTGGCTGTGAGGTAGGCACCACACACCCCACCGCATGCATGTGACAGGTCCAATCATGCCGAAGGAAGTGCCCGAGGGCCTGGGTGATGCCAGGGTAGGTCACCCACAGGCCCTGGGCGCCCTCTCACCCCCCTATGGCCTACCAAAAAAACCGGCCACCCCAGAACATGGTAATTTACCCCCCCCCCTTGACCCGTAATTTACCCCCCCCCTTATATTACCCCCCTTTTCCCAAAATTTCCGGTCAGGCGACCCAAAGGGGGGGGGGGGTAAATGACCACGAATAGGACTGATTCAAATTTTTGGGGTTTTGGGTGCAGAAAGTGCCTGCAAAACCCGAAAGATTGAATAGAAGCCGTACCTGGGACCCCCCGTGTTTAAGTCCCCCCCCTGGAGGCGATTTTCGGCCGGGGGGGACTTAAGGCTGTCCTGCAGCAGCTCACTCGACCCCTTCATGTTCACGCTCACGATGCTGATGGTCTTCGTCGTGAGCACCTGCAACTTCGGCAACACCATTGACGATCTGCGACCAGCAGCGTCACTGACAGAATCGCTGTGCAGTGACACCACTTCCCCACCCAGTGAGATGTCAGCAGCCGATGACACCTTTGAAGCACAGGTTAGGGTGTCGTCCGCCCACTGGTCGCACGGGAGGCAGGACCTGGGGAGGTAGGGGCGGTACGCACGCAGGTTCTGCTCCAGATGCAGCAGCGCAGCACGCATCGCCTCCGGGAGCACGTGGCTGTCGTCCCCGAGGATGCGTGACACGGCGTCCACGTCGTAGGCTGCCAGCAGCGACGCAATCTTCTCCACAGTTGCGATGGTGCTCTGCATCGCTGCCTGCTCGGTCAGCACCTGTCGTGCGAACCCTCGTGTCGCGACGAAGTCAAGCAGGAAGACGACAATTGCAACCATTTGATGCGACACGGCAGTCGGAACGTCGGATACACAAGGAGGATTGTCGCAGTTGATGAATAAAGTCATGTAGCGCTCTCGACGCTCACCTAAAGTGAATGTAAGAGGGACGTCGAACAGCCCGAAGCGTGTCAACCGTTCGACCGAGGTGATCAGCAGCCACAGCACCACGAAGCACACCACACCAGTCGCAAAGCGGTGGTCGAGACGCAGCACCAGGATGAGATCGATGACAGGGACAAACCCTGGCCACGCCACCTGCAGGTCAGCTTGGTAGAAGTAGATGTCGCACATGCAGATGGCAATCGACGAGACGATTACAGAGAACATCAAGAATGTGTGTGTGTACCTCCTCATGCTGATACCCCACAGCACGATGACCACACCGAGGGCGCCCATCACGTATCCCGAAAAGATACCGAGATGCGTGATGTAGGAGATGTCAGTCAGGGCACAAAATAAGGCAAGCACCGCCAGTGCCATTGCTGTCTGCAGCAACGTCTCGCGGGAGCGGCTCTCGAATGCATCGGCAGCACCGTTCCGGCTGACGACACTGCGCCATGTCACCATTTGCTGCACAGATTGTTGGATGAGGGTCCGTGTCCCCACACCTGCTTGTTGTGTGATGACGGCTGTAGTGGATGCTCTGGACGAATGTACCGCTTTAGTGTGACGCTGGGGGCAAACAGGAATACCGTAAAAGGGGAAAATGTTGGAAGTCGGGGTCCTTTCGCTTTATTACAGACACCCTGTCCAGCAACACGGGAGAACAGTTCCGACTCTTTTTTGGTGAGCGCTTACTGTCACAAG
Source organism: Rhynchopus euleeides (assembly GCA_963210315.1). Lineage (NCBI taxonomy): Eukaryota > Euglenozoa > Diplonemea > Diplonemida > Diplonemidae > Rhynchopus > Rhynchopus euleeides. The sequence continues at coordinate 1,403,695 of OY723318.1, read as the reverse complement.
GCTGTGTTGAGGCCTGTGAAGTAGCATGAAAGTGCTTATCCGAAAGATTCAGTCGTCCAACATCGTTACTTCGCTCCCGTCATAGGGAGGAGGTTCTGGTCCGGATGGACTTCTGGCACGCGACCTTCGACTCAGATAGCACCTGGAGGGGCGCCAGGCCTAGGGGCCTGATGCAGCTCCAGACACCCCCATTCCGTCTGGCACTCCTTTTCGACTCTGGCAGCAGTACAGCACCACGTGACCTGGGCCCACGACTTCATCTGTGCCACTGCCACCAGGCAGCTGCTATCTGAACAAGCAAAGAAAGTGACGCCAGACGCACAGGAAACTGTGGTCGACAAATCACACCATCACACGAAGGGCTTCCTGAGACCCTGACAGCAGGGTGGCGGACAAGGCTTCGCGTTTGTCACCCGCCAACTCGAGGACAGTGTCCATGTCCTCCCCGTTCAGGTATGCAGACACAGCTGCGTTGTATTTGTACCACTCGGAAGAGCGGTAGTCCAGTTCGTACATCCACTCCTTGGCAGCTGAAGATTGAACCTCCTTCTCATCACCATTATCAGCAGCACCAGCAAGCACCTCGTATATGTTCTGTAGCTCGTCTGCCACGTCGAGAGGCAACACTGCGTCCTTCTGGCACACAGGCTTCACGATGGCGACACGCAAGGGCACGAGGCGCATCTCGTGTGCGCTTTCTGCGTCCTGCTGGCATGTCTTGTTGCACACCAGTGGCAGGCCCACAGCAGAACCCGCACGTTCCATCGCGTGTGCCTGTGCAGGCAGCGCACCGACCACCGAGAAGCGCCGCATGTCTGCACACCCGATGTCCCCGCAGTGTGCTTTGCCCGTCACTGCACCGCCATTGGTCCGCACAGGAAGCTCACCGAAGACGACACCCTTCGCAGCACGCAGCGCTGAGTTGGCGTGTGCTGTGCACTTCCGTGACGCGTTGAAGGAGCACCACACACGGTCACCCACGAACAGGTCGACGATGCCCGCATGCTGCTCCACACACCGCAGGGTGGCAGCGAGGGTCGCTGAGAAGGCTTGTTCGAAGGCGGGCAGGCTGTCCTGCAGCAGCTCACTCGACCCCTTCATGTTCACGCTCACGATGCTGATGGTATTCATCGTGAGCACCTGCAACTTCGACAACACCATTGACGATCTGCGACCAGCAGCGTCACTGACAGAATCGCTGTGCAGTGACACCACTTCCCCACCCAGTGAGCTGTCAGCAGCCGATGACACCTTTGAAGCACAGGTTAGGGTGTCGTCCGCCCACTGGTCGCACGGGAGGCAGGACCTGGGGAGGTAGGGGCGGTACGCACGCAGGTTATGCTCCAGATGCAGCAGCGCAGCACGCATCGCCTCCGGGAGCACGTGGCTGTCGTCCCCGAGGATGCGTGACACGGCGTCCACGTCGTAGGCTGCCAGCAGCGACGCAATCTTCTCCACAGTTGCGATGGTGCTCTGCATCGCTGCCTGTTCGGCCAGCACCTGCCGTGCGAACCCTCGTGTCGCGATGAAGTCGATCAAGAAGATTACAATTGCAACAATTTGATGCGACACGGCAATCGAAACGTGGGATGTGCAAGGTGGGTTGTCGCAGTTGACGAATGAACTTATGTAGCGCTCTCGACGCTCACCAAAAGTGTAAGTAAGAGGGATGTCGTACAGCCCGAAGCGCGCCATGCGTTCGGCCAAGGTGATCAGCAGCCACAGCACCACGAAGCACACCACACCAGTCGCAAAGCGGTGGTCGAGACGCAGCACCAGGATGAGATCGATGATGCAGACAAACCCCGGCCACGCCACCTGCAGATCAGCTTGGTAGAAGTAGACGTCAGCCATGCATACGGCAATCGACGAGACGATTACAGAGAACATCAAGAATGTGTGTGTGTACCTCCTCATGCTGATACCCCACAGCACAATGACCACACCGAGGGCGCCTAACACGCATCCCGAAAAGACACCGAGATGTGTCAAGTAGAAGGTGCCAGTCAGTGCAGAATATAACGCAAGCACCGCCAGTGCCATTGCTATCTGCAGCAACATCTCGCGGGAGCGCCTCTCGAATGCATCGGCAGCACCGTTCCGGCTGACGACACTGCGCCATGTCACCATTTCCTGCACAGATTGTTCGGTGAGGGTCCGTGCATCCTGGGTCCGGGCTCCAGAGGTGCAGTGATGCGTGGGTGCAAAGAGACCGGGTTGTGCTTGTTCGCACGAACGCTTTAGGTCTTAGTAGTACCAGGATGCTGGCCCAAGGATGATTGATGCAGGTGCAGAAGTTGAGCTGGGGAGGGGGCAGGACTCAGCCATGAGACACCGTCACGGTAGGCCATCCCGGAGACCTTAAGCGTTCCGTCTTTGCGCTACTGGGGTCGACGTCCGAAGAGCCTTCCCACTCCCAGAGTTGACGCATAGAACGGGGCTGTCACTCAGAACTGAGGATGACTGAGATGCCTCACAAACCGGAGGAAGGCAGCCAAAGCGTGTGACATGAAGGGCATCACGACGCCCAAGGGCTGACGGAGATCTATGCTGCGTCTGTGTAACAGATTAGGCCTGCCAAATAGGTCACATCTCGGATCGGGAGCGAGAAGGAAACGTGAGCGACCACTCCCAGGGAGCTGACCCATGTGAACAAGCAAAGAACGTGACGCCAGACGCACAGGGAACTGTGGTCGACAAATCACACCATCACACGAAGGGCTTCCTGAGACGCTGACAGCAGGGTGGCAGACAAGGCTTCGCGTTTGTCACCCGCCAACTCGAGGACAGTGTCCATGTCCTCCCCGTTCAGGTATGCAGACACAGCTGCGTTGTATTTGTACCACTCGGAAGAGCGATACTTCAGTTCGTACATCCACTCCTTGGGAGGTGCAGATTGTACCTCGTCATCAGCAGCACCACCAGCAAGCACCTCGTATATGTTCTGTGCATCTTGTTCCGGGTCCAGAGGCACCACTGCGTCCTTCTGGCACACAGGCTTCACGATGACGACACGCAAGGGCACGAGGCGCATCTCGTGTGCGTTTTCTGCGTCCTGCTGGCATGTCTTGTTGCACACCAGTGGCAGGCCCACAGCAGAACCCGCACGTTCCATCGCGTGTGCCTGTGCAGGCAGCGCACCGACCACCGAGAAGCGCCGCATGTCTGCACACCCGATGTCCCCGCAGTGTGCTTTGCCCGTCACTGCACCGGCATTGGTCCGCACAGGAAGCTCACCGAAGACGACACCCTTCGCAGCACGCAGCGCTGAGTTGGCGTGTGCTGTGCACTTCCGTGACGCGTTGAAGGAGCACCACACACGGTCACCCACGAACAGGTCGACGATGCCCGCATGCTGCTCCACACACCGCAGGGTGGCAGCGAGGGTCGCTGAGAAGGCTTGTTCGAAGGCGGGCAGGCTGTCCTGCAGCAGCTCACTCGACCCCTTCATGTTCACGCTCACGATGCTGATGGTCTTCGTCGTGAGCACCTGCAACTTCGACAACACCATTGACGATCTGCGACCAGCAGCGTCACTGACAGAATCGCTGTGCAGTGACACCACTTCCCCACCCAGTGAGATGTCAGCAGCCGATGACACCTTTGAAGCACAGGTTAGGGTGTCGTCCGCCCACTGGTCGCACGGGAGGCAGGACCTGGGGAGGTAGGGGCGGTACGCACGCAGGTTCTGCTCCAGATGCAGCAGCGCAGCACGCATCGCCTCCGGGAGCACGTGGCTGTCGTCCCCGAGGATGCGTGACACGGCGTCAACGTCGTAGGCTGCCAGCAGCGACGCAATCTTCTCCACAGTTGCGATGGTGCTCTGCATCGCTGCCTGTTCGGCCAGCACCTGTCGTGCGAACCCTCGTGTCGCGATGAAGTCGATCAAGAAGATTGCAATTGCAATGGCTTGCTGCGACGAGGCATGCCAGACGTTGTATGCGCAAGGGGGCTTGTCGCAGTTGATGAATGAAGATATGTAGTGCTCTCGCCGCTCCTCAAAGCTGCCCGTCAGAGGGACGTCGTACAGCCCGAAGCGTGTCGTGCGTTCAACCAAGATGATCAGCAGCCACAGCACCACGCAGCACACCATACCAGTCGCAAAGCGGTGGTCGAGACGCAGCACCAGGATGAGATCGATGATGCAGACAAACCCTGGCCACCCCACCTGCAGGTCAGCTTGGTAGAAGAAGATGTCAGCCATGCACACGCCAATCGACCCGATGACGACGCAGAACACCATGAAGCTGCGTGTGAACCTCCTCATGCTGATACCCCACAGCAGTGTCATCACACCGAGCATGCCGAACATGAGTCCAGAACAGACCCCGAGGGTCATCGAGTGGAGGACGCCCTTCAGAGCAGATAGTATCGCAAACACCGACAGTGATACCGCTGTTTGCAGCAACGTCTCGCGGGAGCGGCTCTCGAATGCATCGGCAGCACCGTTCCGGGTGACGACACTGCGCCATGTCACCATTTGCTGCACAGATTGTTGGGCGAGGGCCCGTGCCTCCACACCTGCTTGTTGTCAGGGACACGCAACAACGATATGACACGCGGGCCTGATCATAATATTCTGGGTTCCGACAAAAGTGGGTCGATGGGGTATCGTTCGATGGCAAAAAAGCAAAAGGCACTCTTTTATCATGAAGCCCTGTGATCTGAAGCTGTTTGTAAATCTTTTTAAAGCCAAGTTGTGTGAAGGGAATGAACCACCCGCAACAGCCGTGTCCTTCAGAGCGTCCCCTTGCAGCGAAGCTGCAGGTTCTCCAGTCCCAAACTGCTGGCACGGCCGCAGGGTCGTGCGCATGCAGGACCCGCCGCCAGAGTCGTGAACACCTGTTCCTTGGTGTACAGATTCTGTGTGAGTTGGGCTGCGTGCACCCTCACTGTGAGTCAGGCTCTTTTGGGGAGGGCATCGATATTCGATATGGAACGCGTGTTCTAAAAAATGTCACTCCAGTGCACCCTCAGGCTCTTTTGTATAGGAGGAACCCAGCCCGGGTTTGGCGCACAAACAACGCCTTATCTTTTGTAGCCTCATGCAATGAAGGAGGAAATGGAACACGGAGAAAGCAGGTCCGATTTGAGTTTACGGCACGCGTAGTGCCGTAATTGCAGAGCCACATCTCACCTCATCACAGGTCGAGGAGTGTGCGTTTCACCACAACCTCTCCCCTCCCCAATCCCCCCCGTGTTGAGTGACATGTGTCGATAGTGTTCCATTTCTGAACCCAAAAAGCGTAGCAACCGTGATTCCTTCTTCATTACTGGGGGGGTTCAAATACAAGCCGTACGGCTTCTATCAGTCCTATTCGTGGTAATTTACCCCCCCCCAAAATTTACCCCCCCCCCTTATATTACCCCCTTTTTCGGAAATTTTGGGTTCAGGCCCCAGAAACTTGGTAATTTACCCCCCCCCCTTTGGTTGGGGGGGTGGGGGGAAAATACCCATTTTTTGGCTGGTCGGGGGGTAAATTTACCCCCTCCGCTGGGCAGTGTTGTAATATACCCTGACCCCCCGCTACGTATCGAGTATATATACGTATATATACGTCGCGTATTATACCCTAAAATACGTGTATATACGTAGTATACGCGGTGCTCGGGCGGTGGCGGATACCCGAGCCCAATGGGCTCTTTGAGGAAGGCATGGTACACCTGCTCCTTCTTGGCGGTGCCGGGGCAAACCCTGACACCACCCTCGCCAAGGAAATGTGCACTGCACTTCGCTGCACGCCCACAAAAACACGAATGTATAACGTCATCAACCCTTCCCCCGCCAGTTCCTCCACCCACGCCTCAGCCCACTTCCGCTTCTTCCCCTCCTCAGGCATATATTGCAGTGAGGAGGGGACTACACAGGCTGAGCCTGTGGCAAGGTGACCAACGGTACCGGTACCGTTGGTCACCTGCCATCTTGTGCGCACGTCAAGGCTGCAGCGTGATGGGAACGGGCGTGAGAGGTGCTTGGAGAATGACTAAAGCCTTCCCACGGAGTACCAACAAAAAGGCCGAAAACCAGGGTATTCTGAGGGGGCCACGTATACGTATATATACGTATATATACGCATGGGGGCCCTCGCTACCAAGTGTGACTGAGTGAGAAAAAGTGAGAAGTCAGCCATGTTTGGCTGAAAACTGACGACTCGTGACTCACAGTGACTCGTAGCGAGGGCCCCCATACGTATTATACGTATATTTCAACACTGCCGCTGGGTGGTGGGGGGGTAATTTACCACCCCCTTTGCCTGGTAGGGGGGTAAATTACCCCCCCTACCTGGTGAGACGGGGTAAATTTACCCCCCCACCAGGCTCAGGGGGGTAAATTACCCCCTGGCCCACCCCAGCAAAGGGGGGGTAATTTGTTCCCGCTCTTACTGGGGGGTAATTTACCCCCTCCCAGGCCAAAGGGGTAGTTGCCACCCCTTTACCCGTAGGGGGGGTGAATTTACCCCCGTGTACGGGGAGGGGTAATTTACCCCCCCTACCCACCAAGAGAAGGGGGTAAATTACCCCCCCAGCAACGGCGGGGGCAATGTACCCCCCCCTTTACTGGGGAGGGCCAGGGGGGTAATTTACCCCCTCCCCGGGCAAAGGGGCGGCACATATGCCCGCCCATATACCCCCTGCGCCTGGAAGGGGGGGTAAATTACCCCCCCAGTTACCCCCACTACCCAGTCAGAAGGGGGGTAATTTACCCCCCCTTTGCCGCCAGGGGAGGGTAATTGGCTGTGAGGTAGGCACCACACACCCCACCGCATGCATGTGACAGGTCCAATCATGCCGAAGGAAGTGCCCGAGGGCCTGGGTGATGCCAGGGTAGGTCACCCACAGGCCCTGGGCGCCCTCTCACCCCCCTATGGCCTACCAAAAAAACCGGCCACCCCAGAACATGGTAATTTACCCCCCCCCCTTGACCCGTAATTTACCCCCCCCCTTATATTACCCCCCTTTTCCCAAAATTTCCGGTCAGGCGACCCAAAGGGGGGGGGGGGTAAATGACCACGAATAGGACTGATTCAAATTTTTGGGGTTTTGGGTGCAGAAAGTGCCTGCAAAACCCGAAAGATTGAATAGAAGCCGTACCTGGGACCCCCCGTGTTTAAGTCCCCCCCCTGGAGGCGATTTTCGGCCGGGGGGGACTTAAGGCTGTCCTGCAGCAGCTCACTCGACCCCTTCATGTTCACGCTCACGATGCTGATGGTCTTCGTCGTGAGCACCTGCAACTTCGGCAACACCATTGACGATCTGCGACCAGCAGCGTCACTGACAGAATCGCTGTGCAGTGACACCACTTCCCCACCCAGTGAGATGTCAGCAGCCGATGACACCTTTGAAGCACAGGTTAGGGTGTCGTCCGCCCACTGGTCGCACGGGAGGCAGGACCTGGGGAGGTAGGGGCGGTACGCACGCAGGTTCTGCTCCAGATGCAGCAGCGCAGCACGCATCGCCTCCGGGAGCACGTGGCTGTCGTCCCCGAGGATGCGTGACACGGCGTCCACGTCGTAGGCTGCCAGCAGCGACGCAATCTTCTCCACAGTTGCGATGGTGCTCTGCATCGCTGCCTGCTCGGTCAGCACCTGTCGTGCGAACCCTCGTGTCGCGACGAAGTCAAGCAGGAAGACGACAATTGCAACCATTTGATGCGACACGGCAGTCGGAACGTCGGATACACAAGGAGGATTGTCGCAGTTGATGAATAAAGTCATGTAGCGCTCTCGACGCTCACCTAAAGTGAATGTAAGAGGGACGTCGAACAGCCCGAAGCGTGTCAACCGTTCGACCGAGGTGATCAGCAGCCACAGCACCACGAAGCACACCACACCAGTCGCAAAGCGGTGGTCGAGACGCAGCACCAGGATGAGATCGATGACAGGGACAAACCCTGGCCACGCCACCTGCAGGTCAGCTTGGTAGAAGTAGATGTCGCACATGCAGATGGCAATCGACGAGACGATTACAGAGAACATCAAGAATGTGTGTGTGTACCTCCTCATGCTGATACCCCACAGCACGATGACCACACCGAGGGCGCCCATCACGTATCCCGAAAAGATACCGAGATGCGTGATGTAGGAGATGTCAGTCAGGGCACAAAATAAGGCAAGCACCGCCAGTGCCATTGCTGTCTGCAGCAACGTCTCGCGGGAGCGGCTCTCGAATGCATCGGCAGCACCGTTCCGGCTGACGACACTGCGCCATGTCACCATTTGCTGCACAGATTGTTGGATGAGGGTCCGTGTCCCCACACCTGCTTGTTGTGTGATGACGGCTGTAGTGGATGCTCTGGACGAATGTACCGCTTTAGTGTGACGCTGGGGGCAAACAGGAATACCGTAAAAGGGGAAAATGTTGGAAGTCGGGGTCCTTTCGCTTTATTACAGACACCCTGTCCAGCAACACGGGAGAACAGTTCCGACTCTTTTTTGGTGAGCGCTTACTGTCACAAGGCTGTGTTGAGGCCTGTGAAGTAGCATGAAAGTGCTTATCCGAAAGATTCAGTCGTCCAACATCGTTACTTCGCTCCCGTCATAGGGAGGAGGTTCTGGTCCGGATGGACTTCTGGCACGCGACCTTCGACTCAGATAGCACCTGGAGGGGCGCCAGGCCTAGGGGCCTGATGCAGCTCCAGACACCCCCATTCCGTCTGGCACTCCTTTTCGACTCTGGCAGCAGTACAGCACCACGTGACCTGGGCCCACGACTTCATCTGTGCCACTGCCACCAGGCAGCTGCTATCTGAACAAGCAAAGAAAGTGACGCCAGACGCACAGGAAACTGTGGTCGACAAATCACACCATCACACGAAGGGCTTCCTGAGACCCTGACAGCAGGGTGGCGGACAAGGCTTCGCGTTTGTCACCCGCCAACTCGAGGACAGTGTCCATGTCCTCCCCGTTCAGGTATGCAGACACAGCTGCGTTGTATTTGTACCACTCGGAAGAGCGGTAGTCCAGTTCGTACATCCACTCCTTGGCAGCTGAAGATTGAACCTCCTTCTCATCACCATTATCAGCAGCACCAGCAAGCACCTCGTATATGTTCTGTAGCTCGTCTGCCACGTCGAGAGGCAACACTGCGTCCTTCTGGCACACAGGCTTCACGATGGCGACACGCAAGGGCACGAGGCGCATCTCGTGTGCGCTTTCTGCGTCCTGCTGGCATGTCTTGTTGCACACCAGTGGCAGGCCCACAGCAGAACCCGCACGTTCCATCGCGTGTGCCTGTGCAGGCAGCGCACCGACCACCGAGAAGCGCCGCATGTCTGCACACCCGATGTCCCCGCAGTGTGCTTTGCCCGTCACTGCACCGCCATTGGTCCGCACAGGAAGCTCACCGAAGACGACACCCTTCGCAGCACGCAGCGCTGAGTTGGCGTGTGCTGTGCACTTCCGTGACGCGTTGAAGGAGCACCACACACGGTCACCCACGAACAGGTCGACGATGCCCGCATGCTGCTCCACACACCGCAGGGTGGCAGCGAGGGTCGCTGAGAAGGCTTGTTCGAAGGCGGGCAGGCTGTCCTGCAGCAGCTCACTCGACCCCTTCATGTTCACGCTCACGATGCTGATGGTATTCATCGTGAGCACCTGCAACTTCGACAACACCATTGACGATCTGCGACCAGCAGCGTCACTGACAGAATCGCTGTGCAGTGACACCACTTCCCCACCCAGTGAGCTGTCAGCAGCCGATGACACCTTTGAAGCACAGGTTAGGGTGTCGTCCGCCCACTGGTCGCACGGGAGGCAGGACCTGGGGAGGTAGGGGCGGTACGCACGCAGGTTATGCTCCAGATGCAGCAGCGCAGCACGCATCGCCTCCGGGAGCACGTGGCTGTCGTCCCCGAGGATGCGTGACACGGCGTCCACGTCGTAGGCTGCCAGCAGCGACGCAATCTTCTCCACAGTTGCGATGGTGCTCTGCATCGCTGCCTGTTCGGCCAGCACCTGCCGTGCGAACCCTCGTGTCGCGATGAAGTCGATCAAGAAGATTACAATTGCAACAATTTGATGCGACACGGCAATCGAAACGTGGGATGTGCAAGGTGGGTTGTCGCAGTTGACGAATGAACTTATGTAGCGCTCTCGACGCTCACCAAAAGTGTAAGTAAGAGGGATGTCGTACAGCCCGAAGCGCGCCATGCGTTCGGCCAAGGTGATCAGCAGCCACAGCACCACGAAGCACACCACACCAGTCGCAAAGCGGTGGTCGAGACGCAGCACCAGGATGAGATCGATGATGCAGACAAACCCCGGCCACGCCACCTGCAGATCAGCTTGGTAGAAGTAGACGTCAGCCATGCATACGGCAATCGACGAGACGATTACAGAGAACATCAAGAATGTGTGTGTGTACCTCCTCATGCTGATACCCCACAGCACAATGACCACACCGAGGGCGCCTAACACGCATCCCGAAAAGACACCGAGATGTGTCAAGTAGAAGGTGCCAGTCAGTGCAGAATATAACGCAAGCACCGCCAGTGCCATTGCTATCTGCAGCAACATCTCGCGGGAGCGCCTCTCGAATGCATCGGCAGCACCGTTCCGGCTGACGACACTGCGCCATGTCACCATTTCCTGCACAGATTGTTCGGTGAGGGTCCGTGCATCCTGGGTCCGGGCTCCAGAGGTGCAGTGATGCGTGGGTGCAAAGAGACCGGGTTGTGCTTGTTCGCACGAACGCTTTAGGTCTTAGTAGTACCAGGATGCTGGCCCAAGGATGATTGATGCAGGTGCAGAAGTTGAGCTGGGGAGGGGGCAGGACTCAGCCATGAGACACCGTCACGGTAGGCCATCCCGGAGACCTTAAGCGTTCCGTCTTTGCGCTACTGGGGTCGACGTCCGAAGAGCCTTCCCACTCCCAGAGTTGACGCATAGAACGGGGCTGTCACTCAGAACTGAGGATGACTGAGATGCCTCACAAACCGGAGGAAGGCAGCCAAAGCGTGTGACATGAAGGGCATCACGACGCCCAAGGGCTGACGGAGATCTATGCTGCGTCTGTGTAACAGATTAGGCCTGCCAAATAGGTCACATCTCGGATCGGGAGCGAGAAGGAAACGTGAGCGACCACTCCCAGGGAGCTGACCCATGTGAACAAGCAAAGAACGTGACGCCAGACGCACAGGGAACTGTGGTCGACAAATCACACCATCACACGAAGGGCTTCCTGAGACGCTGACAGCAGGGTGGCAGACAAGGCTTCGCGTTTGTCACCCGCCAACTCGAGGACAGTGTCCATGTCCTCCCCGTTCAGGTATGCAGACACAGCTGCGTTGTATTTGTACCACTCGGAAGAGCGATACTTCAGTTCGTACATCCACTCCTTGGGAGGTGCAGATTGTACCTCGTCATCAGCAGCACCACCAGCAAGCACCTCGTATATGTTCTGTGCATCTTGTTCCGGGTCCAGAGGCACCACTGCGTCCTTCTGGCACACAGGCTTCACGATGACGACACGCAAGGGCACGAGGCGCATCTCGTGTGCGTTTTCTGCGTCCTGCTGGCATGTCTTGTTGCACACCAGTGGCAGGCCCACAGCAGAACCCGCACGTTCCATCGCGTGTGCCTGTGCAGGCAGCGCACCGACCACCGAGAAGCGCCGCATGTCTGCACACCCGATGTCCCCGCAGTGTGCTTTGCCCGTCACTGCACCGGCATTGGTCCGCACAGGAAGCTCACCGAAGACGACACCCTTCGCAGCACGCAGCGCTGAGTTGGCGTGTGCTGTGCACTTCCGTGACGCGTTGAAGGAGCACCACACACGGTCACCCACGAACAGGTCGACGATGCCCGCATGCTGCTCCACACACCGCAGGGTGGCAGCGAGGGTCGCTGAGAAGGCTTGTTCGAAGGCGGGCAGGCTGTCCTGCAGCAGCTCACTCGACCCCTTCATGTTCACGCTCACGATGCTGATGGTCTTCGTCGTGAGCACCTGCAACTTCGACAACACCATTGACGATCTGCGACCAGCAGCGTCACTGACAGAATCGCTGTGCAGTGACACCACTTCCCCACCCAGTGAGATGTCAGCAGCCGATGACACCTTTGAAGCACAGGTTAGGGTGTCGTCCGCCCACTGGTCGCACGGGAGGCAGGACCTGGGGAGGTAGGGGCGGTACGCACGCAGGTTCTGCTCCAGATGCAGCAGCGCAGCACGCATCGCCTCCGGGAGCACGTGGCTGTCGTCCCCGAGGATGCGTGACACGGCGTCAACGTCGTAGGCTGCCAGCAGCGACGCAATCTTCTCCACAGTTGCGATGGTGCTCTGCATCGCTGCCTGTTCGGCCAGCACCTGTCGTGCGAACCCTCGTGTCGCGATGAAGTCGATCAAGAAGATTGCAATTGCAATGGCTTGCTGCGACGAGGCATGCCAGACGTTGTATGCGCAAGGGGGCTTGTCGCAGTTGATGAATGAAGATATGTAGTGCTCTCGCCGCTCCTCAAAGCTGCCCGTCAGAGGGACGTCGTACAGCCCGAAGCGTGTCGTGCGTTCAACCAAGATGATCAGCAGCCACAGCACCACGCAGCACACCATACCAGTCGCAAAGCGGTGGTCGAGACGCAGCACCAGGATGAGATCGATGATGCAGACAAACCCTGGCCACCCCACCTGCAGGTCAGCTTGGTAGAAGAAGATGTCAGCCATGCACACGCCAATCGACCCGATGACGACGCAGAACACCATGAAGCTGCGTGTGAACCTCCTCATGCTGATACCCCACAGCAGTGTCATCACACCGAGCATGCCGAACATGAGTCCAGAACAGACCCCGAGGGTCATCGAGTGGAGGACGCCCTTCAGAGCAGATAGTATCGCAAACACCGACAGTGATACCGCTGTTTGCAGCAACGTCTCGCGGGAGCGGCTCTCGAATGCATCGGCAGCACCGTTCCGGGTGACGACACTGCGCCATGTCACCATTTGCTGCACAGATTGTTGGGCGAGGGCCCGTGCCTCCACACCTGCTTGTTGTCAGGGACACGCAACAACGATATGACACGCGGGCCTGATCATAATATTCTGGGTTCCGACAAAAGTGGGTCGATGGGGTATCGTTCGATGGCAAAAAAGCAAAAGGCACTCTTTTATCATGAAGCCCTGTGATCTGAAGCTGTTTGTAAATCTTTTTAAAGCCAAGTTGTGTGAAGGGAATGAACCACCCGCAACAGCCGTGTCCTTCAGAGCGTCCCCTTGCAGCGAAGCTGCAGGTTCTCCAGTCCCAAACTGCTGGCACGGCCGCAGGGTCGTGCGCATGCAGGACCCGCCGCCAGAGTCGTGAACACCTGTTCCTTGGTGTACAGATTCTGTGTGAGTTGGGCTGCGTGCACCCTCACTGTGAGTCAGGCTCTTTTGGGGAGGGCATCGATATTCGATATGGAACGCGTGTTCTAAAAAATGTCACTCCAGTGCACCCTCAGGCTCTTTTGTATAGGAGGAACCCAGCCCGGGTTTGGCGCACAAACAACGCCTTATCTTTTGTAGCCTCATGCAATGAAGGAGGAAATGGAACACGGAGAAAGCAGGTCCGATTTGAGTTTACGGCACGCGTAGTGCCGTAATTGCAGAGCCACATCTCACCTCATCACAGGTCGAGGAGTGTGCGTTTCACCACAACCTCTCCCCTCCCCAATCCCCCCCGTGTTGAGTGACATGTGTCGATAGTGTTCCATTTCTGAACCCAAAAAGCGTAGCAACCGTGATTCCTTCTTCATTACTGGGGGGGTTCAAATACAAGCCGTACGGCTTCTATCAGTCCTATTCGTGGTAATTTACCCCCCCCCAAAATTTACCCCCCCCCCTTATATTACCCCCTTTTTCGGAAATTTTGGGTTCAGGCCCCAGAAACTTGGTAATTTACCCCCCCCCCTTTGGTTGGGGGGGTGGGGGGAAAATACCCATTTTTTGGCTGGTCGGGGGGTAAATTTACCCCCTCCGCTGGGCAGTGTTGTAATATACCCTGACCCCCCGCTACGTATCGAGTATATATACGTATATATACGTCGCGTATTATACCCTAAAATACGTGTATATACGTAGTATACGCGGTGCTCGGGCGGTGGCGGATACCCGAGCCCAATGGGCTCTTTGAGGAAGGCATGGTACACCTGCTCCTTCTTGGCGGTGCCGGGGCAAACCCTGACACCACCCTCGCCAAGGAAATGTGCACTGCACTTCGCTGCACGCCCACAAAAACACGAATGTATAACGTCATCAACCCTTCCCCCGCCAGTTCCTCCACCCACGCCTCAGCCCACTTCCGCTTCTTCCCCTCCTCAGGCATATATTGCAGTGAGGAGGGGACTACACAGGCTGAGCCTGTGGCAAGGTGACCAACGGTACCGGTACCGTTGGTCACCTGCCATCTTGTGCGCACGTCAAGGCTGCAGCGTGATGGGAACGGGCGTGAGAGGTGCTTGGAGAATGACTAAAGCCTTCCCACGGAGTACCAACAAAAAGGCCGAAAACCAGGGTATTCTGAGGGGGCCACGTATACGTATATATACGTATATATACGCATGGGGGCCCTCGCTACCAAGTGTGACTGAGTGAGAAAAAGTGAGAAGTCAGCCATGTTTGGCTGAAAACTGACGACTCGTGACTCACAGTGACTCGTAGCGAGGGCCCCCATACGTATTATACGTATATTTCAACACTGCCGCTGGGTGGTGGGGGGGTAATTTACCACCCCCTTTGCCTGGTAGGGGGGTAAATTACCCCCCCTACCTGGTGAGACGGGGTAAATTTACCCCCCCACCAGGCTCAGGGGGGTAAATTACCCCCTGGCCCACCCCAGCAAAGGGGGGGTAATTTGTTCCCGCTCTTACTGGGGGGTAATTTACCCCCTCCCAGGCCAAAGGGGTAGTTGCCACCCCTTTACCCGTAGGGGGGGTGAATTTACCCCCGTGTACGGGGAGGGGTAATTTACCCCCCCTACCCACCAAGAGAAGGGGGTAAATTACCCCCCCAGCAACGGCGGGGGCAATGTACCCCCCCCTTTACTGGGGAGGGCCAGGGGGGTAATTTACCCCCTCCCCGGGCAAAGGGGCGGCACATATGCCCGCCCATATACCCCCTGCGCCTGGAAGGGGGGGTAAATTACCCCCCCAGTTACCCCCACTACCCAGTCAGAAGGGGGGTAATTTACCCCCCCTTTGCCGCCAGGGGAGGGTAATTGGCTGTGAGGTAGGCACCACACACCCCACCGCATGCATGTGACAGGTCCAATCATGCCGAAGGAAGTGCCCGAGGGCCTGGGTGATGCCAGGGTAGGTCACCCACAGGCCCTGGGCGCCCTCTCACCCCCCTATGGCCTACCAAAAAAACCGGCCACCCCAGAACATGGTAATTTACCCCCCCCCCCCTTGACCCGTAATTTACCCCCCCCCCTTATATTACCCCCCTTTTCCCAAAATTTCCGGTCAGGCGACCCAAAGGGGGGGGGGGTAAATGACCACGAATAGGACTGATTCAAATTTTTGGGGTTTTGGGTGCAGAAAGTGCCTGCAAAACCCGAAAGATTGAATAGAAGCCGTACCTGGGACCCCCCGTGTTTAAGTCCCCCCCCTGGAGGCGATTTTCGGCCGGGGGGGACTTAAACACGGGGGGGGGCGGACCTAAACACAGGGGGGGCTTAAACACGGGGGTGGCACAGTGGAGACCAAGAAGACCTCTTCCTCTGCTGTCGTAGGGGGGTAATTCCGGTCCGGATGGACTTTTGGCACCCCACTTTCGACTCTGACAGCACCTGGAGGGCCTAGGGGCCACCTGATGACCCTCCAGACCAGCCCACCCCCGTGTTTAGGTCCCCCTGTGTTTAAGTCCCCCCCCTGCCAGACCCCCAGGGGGGGACTTAAACACGGGGGTAAGGGGGGGGGACTTATACACGGGGGGTCCCAGGTACGGCTTGTATTTGAACCCCCCCAGTAATGATGCGTTGACGCTTCCACCACCCCTCGAGCCTGCTGCTTTGATGTGGGTGTGGAGCACATGTGAACACGAAATAGCTAGACACACAGAAAAGGAACAGGATCGTCGGAAGCACTCCTGCACTTTTACGCATCATAAATGTGCTAAAAAAAATCAGCGGGTCGACGGCCGACACACACTTCCACGGTGGCCAGGGTTTTGACCAGGCCTAAATTGACCAGGGGGGCTGCACCCCATTCTCCCCTGTCCCCCTGGCCCTTTGTTTGACCAGGGACAGGCCTGGTCAAAGCCCTGACCAGGCCACCGTGTTGCGACATGCCTGCGATGGGTCGATGGGGACCGGGGAGGGGGGGGGAAGTGATTTGCTTTGTTATGGGGGGGAAGTGGGTTGATTGATGGGTATAGTTCGGGTGGCGGGCGTGTGTGTGTGGGCGGCGGCGGGGGGTTTGAGGATCCATCTTCGGCGTCGGCACAACTTGCCTGCACTGCGCCACTATGGCTGGGGTAGTGCCACGCAACACACAGGGTTAGCGGGTCAGGATAGTAGGCTCAGGATTGGGGCGGGGGGGGGGGGGGGGGGGGGTAGGGGGGGTCAAATGGGGGTGACAAACACGATTTTTCAAAAAACCGGCGCAGAGGCCCCAAAGCCCCCGTAAACCCTCCAAACCCCCCCAGATCGGTCCGGAAACCCATCGAACCCCACTTTTCCACCATTCCGGGCACCTCAGGTGCCCGAATTGGGGTACCTAAATTTTGTGCCACCGTTTGGTACCGTACAGTGCCACTGTGTGGGAGGTTGGAAAAGAAAATGCCCCAACACACCACATCTGAGGGTTGCAATGCATGTTGCTTGCCAACCACGTCATCCGGTGGGTGTCAGGCGCTATGTAGGTGGCATTAGCCAGGTCTTCGATGTGTTCTGGCTTGTATATATACCTCCCTGCCTGCGGCACAGGCACTGCCTTTGTCCCCCACACCAGCCACAGAGAGCGTATTGTACTCGGTCCACGGTTGCTGATTCATTGTGATGCGTTGTATCCTCGAGTGAACGTCACACACTAGTGGCACCACCACCCGCCATCCGAGAGCTGTATTGACTTTGCGCGCTTCCGTTGTATTCACCTCGCCACGCATATTGCACCGTTCAGTACCAGTGCTCTTGGGCCAGGCAAAGTAGACCGCAGCAACTACCAATTCTGGCACAATGGGTACCACGACAGCGCACTTCATGTGTTCCCGGAATGTACAGCTCGTGTTGCAACAGTCGTTGTCAACACATCCCGGTTGTGGAGCACTGCTGCACAGGAATCACACGACCATCTGGACTGTTCCGTACCTACAGGCAGCCTCCCGGTGCATGGTGGCAGGGAGGTACATATACAAGCCAGAACACATCGAAGACCTGGCTAATGCCACCTACATAGCGCCTGACACCCACCGGATGACGTGGTTGGCAAGCAACATGCATTGCAACCCTCAGATGTGGTGTGTTGGGGCATTTTCTTTTCCAACCTCCCACACAGTGGCACTGTACGGTACCAAACGGTGGCACAAAATTTAGGTACCCCAATTCGGGCACCTGAGGTGCCCGGAATGGTGGAAAAGTGGGGTTCGATGGGTTTCCGGACCAATCTGGGGGGGTTTGGAGGGTTTACGGGGGCTTTGGGGCCTCTGCGCCGGTTTTTTGAAAAATCGTGTTTGTCCACGTAAAAGGGTGGCATTTGACCCCCCCTAGGGGGGGGGGGTAGGGGGGGTCATAAGCCCGTACAAAACCACATTTTTCAACATACCATCAGAACCGCCCTAATACCTGATCTGACCCGAAAATCCGACCCATACCCCCCCGGAAACCGTCTGGAGCCCACTTGTGACACCTGATGCGCACTTTTGTGATGATTTTTTGGGGTCCTAAAAAATGTACCTCAGTTTCGTACCTTGCCTTTGTACCTGAACCACTCCCGACCGCAGTATTTCGTTCTTTGCAAGGAAAGGGTATCACTACGCTCACCCAGCACGCCGAGCAACACATGCCGTGTGCCTAGGGCCTCGCAGAGGTGTCAGATGCTGCTGCAGAGGGGTACCTTGCTCGAAAGACGCTCGCCAAACGGGAGATGTGCGGGGTCCCGGCAGAGAGCGTTGTGGCAGACCTGCGTCAGAAGAAAACGGCACACGACATCCGTGAGGCGACATTATTTCGGGCGCTCCGTCGGGCTGGGTACATAGGAGAGCGAGTGGGACGTGGTGACGACAGATATATGCAGTGGTGCATCAACTGCACGCACGTGCGAAAAGCGGCGTTCCTTGCTGGCCAAGAAAGATGTCACCTGCACTCCTACTCCTCCCACTCCTCCTGCTCCTACCCCTACACCAACTGATGTGGGCAGTGAGTGATGGCAGCTCCAGAGCAGCAGATGATCTAGGAAGCGATGAGCGGGTCAGCCGGGCAGACTACCCCAGTCCGTACCGGAAGTACGAAGCGTTGCGGGCCCGCCACCACCGCCTCCAGGAGAGGACCCGAGGATTAAGAGTAGGGTTGTACAACGCCAGGGGAGAGTATTCCCCTGGCGTTGAGACATCCCTGACGATCTTGCGGTCGCACTGTGGGGGTTGAGTCGGCAGGCAGATGCCTATCCAATGACTTTGTTGAGTCCTCACATGGTACACTCTCATACGTGCTGTTGAGACTGCGTGGTGTACTACACCCAGAAGGTGGCTGAACTCATTCAGCTGGCGCAACAACACAACATTCCCACCAATCAGGTACAAGAAAGACCTTGCCGAGGCACTGGGGAGGCAGCATCGTGCCACCTGAGCCGGAACCACCGCAGAAAAGGCAAAGAACGAAATATTGCGGTCGGGAGTGGTTCAGGTACAAAGGCAAGGTACGAAACTGAGGTACATTTTTTAGGACCCCAAAAAATCATCACAAAAGTGCGCATCAGGTGTCACAAGTGGGCTCCAGACGGTTTCCGGGGGGGTATGGGTCGGATTTTCGGGTCAGATCAGGTATTAGGGCGGTTCTGATGGTATGTTGAAATTTTTGGTATTTGTACGTTTTTAGGGGGGCTTATGACCCCCCCTAGGGGGGGGGGGGGTGCTTGTGGGAGGACATTGGATACAGACAAGACACCGGCAAAGAAGCCAGGCTGGGTAAGCTGCCTCACCACACCGCCTTTTCTTATGAATCTCCTCCAATTCACCGCTCCCCCCCCCCCTCCCCTGACACACGGTGATTAGCCCCTTCCAGGGCCAGGGTGGCGTGAAAAAGCCACACATAACGTTCAGTCCTGTGCGCTCGATTGTTTCTTTTTTGGAGTTGTGTGAACAACGCCTAACAACGCCAAAGGCTTTGTGATGCAGGGGCCACGCGGGGAGGGGGGGGGGGGGGGCACGCCCCACACCCTCAGCAGGCGTGAGTGTTGTGTATATTCTCACGATCGACGGAATACCCACAGCTAGTTCTCTTCCCCTCCCCCCCACCCCACCCCACCCCACGCCCCCAATGTGCAGGGTGACCGGAAGGCTGCACAAAAACGAACCCCGGAAATCCTTTTTCCCAACAACAACAGTATAGTACACGGCCTTCTCAGGGAAGGGGGGTGGGCGGGTTTGTTTTGGCAAGTTCAAGACAAAAAAGAAATATCTTGGAGCATTTGATCGTGCTCAAAAGGAGGATCGACGCTCTCGCTGTACTGTGGTAGCTTATGTCGCCTCTGGGTCGGCATCAAACTGGGGCATCCGGCGCAGTGACATTTTTTTTGGCAACGCTCTCCGATTCTCTCATAAAAATCGGCGAGATGCAAATGGGGGAGCCGTAGTTCCGCTCTGTGCTCTTCTGAGCCGCCCCAGCGAATGCCGCCTCAAGGCCCACACACACCCACCCGACCCCTTCCGCCACCCCCTCCCAGGCAGGGCAATTCCTAACCCACCAAAATCTCCAATCTCGAAAAGTTAGCGACAGACCTGTCCCCCCCCCCCCTCCGACTTGGAGGCTTTCCTGCTGCTGGAGGGGGGGGTGGGGTGGGTGCCCACCCCCCGCCCCTCCCCCTTCTAATAACAAAGAGTCCGGGTTTTGTTTGTGCGCACGAGCGGGCGAAAAAGTAACAGAAAAAAAGAATCAAAAAAAAAGGGTTGCCTGGTGTGATCATATAGGGGTTCTGTGCCAGTTCTGTGCCGGTTCTGGGGGCCCTTCAGGAATCCTTCGAGAAATGTACCCTGGGGAAATGGTAGCTAACTTGGCCCCAACATGGGGCCGATCCTCGCAATCCTGAGGGCCTGGGGCCTCTTCAGCACCATGTGGGTTTGGTGCGTGTCGGGGACTGGGAGAGTTCACTTCTTGTGACAGGGTCAGTCGGGCAGCCAACACCCACCCAGACCCAGCGGGACCCCCAGACGGTTTTTTCACAAACCCGTTCATTTGAACATTCGGAATCTGTGCGGATCGTAGTGGGGTCACTTTATTGGCGTAGGTGCCACACATCACCCCTGAAATGTGGGTCTGGTTCCAAGGCGTGGGTGGACCAACACTGCCTCTGAGGTGACACCACAGGCTCTGGAAGGGCTCGAGTGGACTGTGCTGGGCTCTCGGTCGGTGGTGCACTGTGCAGTAGTCGGCACAGCCACAACCTAAAACCTCAAAGGCAGTGAGTCTGAGGAACCACACGTACACGGAATCGACATGGAACCCAATTTTCAATCACCCCAACATCGGGTTTTGAACAATTGGACTCCGTGCAAATCGTAGTGGGGTCACTTTTGCAGTGTAGGTGCCACACACCACCCCTGGAATGTTGGTTTGCTTCAGGTGTGGGGAAGTGACTCGCTCCCGAGGGAGGTGACATGAGCCATCGACACCCGTGTTGTTGGGCATCTGTGGCAGAGGCTAGAGAGCCGTGTACTCGGCGTGCTCGAACAACAATGGCTGGGCGTCCTCTCAAGTCTCCTCCCAAGGGGTGACCATCTGTGCGTATTGTGATGGGGTCATTTGGCCACGGGGTGTGCCGATTCACACCCATATCTGGCCTTTCGTCACTGGGGCTCACCACAAGGTTTGTTTGTGGTCTCTCGACCCACTACAGGGCCACTACAAACCTGCACGGACATTTCCTGAAGGATTGTGGACCGGTGTTCTGTGCCAGTTCTGTGCCGGTTCTGTGCCAGGTCTGTGCCAGTTCTGGGGAGTTCCATGATCACACCATTGCCGGGTTTCTTTTGTTTTGTTTTGTGCAACCTTCTGGTCACCTGCACGTTGGGGGCGTGGAGTGTAGGTGAGCATAACATTGCTCCCCACTAGTGCAACCTTTTTAGTTCTGAACGCCTTCCGTGAGCACGGTGCGTTTGACACATAATTTGATCGTTTTTTTGGCAATGCTTCGACCCGACGCGCTGCCCATCCCCATGCACCTACCACCCGCCGACATACCCCCCCCCTCCCCGTCCCTCCCACCACAAAACTACCTCGCTTATTCTAGAAAAATGGGAACTCGAAGGATCAGGCCGGATCGGCACTCACTCCGCAGGGCCAAAGGAATGGCGGGGAGATGCACTGCCGGTTCATGGGAGGAGTGGTGCTGGGCCGCACTTCAAGAATATCACCACCACACACACCAATTGTTAACACACACTCACTCACCCCACCCCCCAAGAAGAAGACAGATTATCATCTCACTCTGTCAAAGAGAAAGGTTGTGTGTGTGGGTGGGTGGGGACGCGTGGTGAGGGGGCGAGGCCATGCCAACTGAAAGTTCTCCACCACCACCGCCACAGCCCCCCCCCTTTGTGCAATCGCCGAGCAGTCGCTCCTGCGGGTGGGGGGTTTGGGGCCAGGCGCTGCCCCCAGCGACGCCTTCGGCAGGAGAGTTGGTTGACCCACCCCCACCCTCCCCTCCCATGCCCATCCCTCCACAGGACGTCACGACATGCGGCTCAGGCCCGAGAAGAGCACGTGGCAGACTTTGCACTTCCCGCCAGTAGCGCACTTCATCGCACACGCCTTGCAGAACACCGGGTGCTCGCAGGGCTCCGCCATATACTCGATCCGCTGCGCGTTGCACTTCAGGCACAGCGCTGCGGGTTTCGGGGGACGCATCCTCTCGTCATCGCTCTCCGGGCCTGCGTCGTATTCAAACACAGCGACGTTGGGGCCGTTCCCTGCCATGTTCGTAGCCTGTTGGGGATAGGGGGCGGGGGAGGGGGTGGGCTGCAGGTGGGTGGTGGTGGTGGTGGTGGTGGTGGTGGTGGTGGTGGTGGTGGTGGTGGTGGTGGTGGTGGTGGTGGTGGTGGTGGTGGTGGTGGTGGTCATGATGATGAGGCGTGCTTTATTGTCCCCTGTCACAATGCCCTCTCCCATCTCGGGTTTGGCTGATGAGCATTTGGCGCGAATCCACACACACGTTGTTATATTTTTACCTTAGTGTAGGACGCACCGAGGTGCTGCCTCCACTGTCACACTGACCCACACACCCCCCTCCCGCACACCACACTGCCCTGCCTTGCGAAAGGTGGGCAGGTGAGTTGGGGAACTGACGAACTTAAGAACACCTCTCTTTCTCACAGGAGTGTGTCGAACGGTTGGGCTGGAATCATGAACAGTGTGATGAAGGCTGCATGTCTCAACCAGTTCTCAACGGTTCAAAAAACGGAGGGGCGGGCTGTGGGCGGGGGTGGGTGAGGGGGGGCAGTTGGGGGTGTGTGTGGGATTGACCCTCCTGAACGTAGTGTTTGCAAACGGAACAGAAACACATCCGGGTCGTGAAATGTCCACGGTGGGGCAGACAGGCAGACAGGCACGCTGGCGCCGGACGCGGCGCAGGCACGACACCTCTGCCCGACCGAGGGAAAGCCACGCCGCCGGCAGTTAGGGTCGCCGTAGCAGGGGCACCCTCTCCCACCAGTAGCACCACGCTGCTCCCCCCTCCCGGCCCCCACACACACACCTTCCGGCTTTGCTGGGAGAAAGCCCAAATGCTTTGTTTTTTCGTTTAAATTCTGCATGCTGCAAGAAGGGAGGGGGGGGGGGGTAGGGGGGGCTAAAACCGGGAGTAAACCCAAATTTTCAACTTCGCCGCAGAGAGGCCCCCAAGGGCACCAAAAGGCCAGAAACATCCCATATCACCCCGGAAATCCGGTATCTGCCCGAAACAGGCCCAAATTCCGCCCGGAAAGCCCATTTTTTGCGTCTCCAATTTTTTGGCACAGATGTGGTACCGGTGCTGTGCCAGTTTACAGCGGCTGCTTGCAACATACAGCGAAACCTGTGGTCGAAGCAACCGAATGGTTCATCGGTCAAGCTCTAGTTGATGACGCGGATCGATGTAATATCACCATGTACCGAGGGGCGACAAGCAGCACCGCGAGGTGGGGGCAGAGGCCAAAGTGCACTCGTGTTTGCACTGAGAAGGTTGGTATCCCTTGTAGATTGAGGTTCCGGAGATGATGGGCACGCACTATGGGCGGAAGCATGACGCTGTTCAGAGGGTTTGCCCATTCCGACGCCATCAGAGGTGGCAATAACTCAGCGACCTCGATATCCCCCAAAATGAGCACTTGATGCCCTGCTCTCATTGAGAGTAATCAACGAGCGGATTCCCATTCTAATGGGGCGGCTACGCCCTCAAATAATTGAAGGCAAGTGACAAGGAACCTGCTGGTGAGCTGAGCGCCACTCGGATCGAGAACGTTTTCCTTCTCGAGGATAAGCTCGTCTCCCTCCTCCGGGAGATGCACCGGAGTGGCTGGCGCAGTTCATGTCGTGCCAGCCAGCATTGGGGTACGTGAAAAAGGTGCGGTGGCACGCCAACCACGATAAACACACCTTGCCGATCATAAAAACTGTGAAGGGGGCGGAACACTATCGACATAGGACATATGACGTCAAGCCGCAGTGCCTGCAGAAAGGAGTGCCCGCCGGCTGTTTTTCTCGGGCCATTCAGGTACCGCATCTGGTACCACATCGTGCCAACTGAAAAAAATCGCGTTTCTGGGCCTCTCTGGGCCACACAGGTCACCAAAACCCCCCAGAAACACGTTTCTGGACTGGTTTGGGTCGGTTTGTAGCATTGGTTTCATGTTTAGGGGTGCTCCCTGAAAAAGTGGGGTTTACTCCCGTTTTTTGGGTTGAATTAGCCCCCCCTAGGGCAGTGAACCCAATAAACGACGTTTATTTCAGAAACCGTTTTTCAATAAACGTTAAACGTTTATAAACGCTAAACGTTTAGCGTTTATTTAGCGAAGCAGCTTGTGCCCGCACCCCACCCACATAATCTGACCTCACACACTCCCACACGATTCTGGTGGCAGAAAGAGCCCAATATGCTCCGGAAACTCAATTCCGCCCACTCCCAGGGGGTGGTATGCCCCCGACATGCCGTTTTTAGCAACCAAAATTTTTGGGACAGAACTTGTACCTGGGCTGCACACCACAGGACACATCAAGCAGAGCAAGCACACCTCAACCTGCCAGATGCGCAGAAGAACTGTTGTCGTTGATTGTTCTGAAACATAACAGCTTCTCGGTGCCCTCCAGAGGCCAAAAGGCAAGCCAATATGAGGTAATCGCGCCAGGAACAGTTGTGGGAGAAGTATGGTACAGTTCGCGTCCCATTTGACGCTGTTCTTGGGAGCTTACGGCAGCTGGGTCTGTGGCACGGCGCATCCGTTGCCAGGGAGCGCGTCCTCGGGTGTGGTGCCTCACCTGTGATCATGTGGCACAGGGACGCCATACGAGAGTCTCTCAGATGCCTCCTCTGATGGGAGGCAACTGACTGGAACAGGCACCTGGTACAGCAGGCACGGGTACAAGAAGTGGCCAGAAATAGCGCCGATGGTTTCGACCTTGCGCTTCGACATCTTGCTGTCCTCACCGCAGCGGTGCCCCCCCGCCCTGGAATTTGGGGTGTGGTGCGCTGGCCATGATGCATTATGATGTAAAGTGACTCAGTGGCAGAGCCTGCAGGGAAACGTTTATTAAGCGTTTATCTGAACGTTTATTTCCGCTCAGAATTCTGAAAAACGCTAAACGTTTATAAACGCTAAACGTTTTCAACGTTTATTTAATCACTGCCCTAGGGGGGGGGGGGGTAGGGGGGGTCATAAGCCCCCCTAAAAACGTACAAATACCAAAAATTTCAACATACCATCAGAACCGCCCTAATACCTGATCTGACCCGAAAATCCGACCCATACCCCCCCGGAAACCGTCTGGAGCCCACTTGTGACACCTGATGCGCACTTTTGTGATGATTTTTTGGGGTCCTAAAAAATGTACCTCAGTTTCGTACCTTGCCTTTGTACCTGAACCACTCCCGACCGCAATATTTCGTTCTTTGCCTTTTCTGCGGTGGTTCCGGCTCAGGTGGCACGATGTTGCCTCCCCAGTGCCTCGGCAAGGTCTTTCTTGTACCTGATTGGTGGGAATGTTGTGCTGTTGCGCCAGCTGAATGAGTTCAGCCACCTTCTGGGTGTAGTACACCACGCAGTCTCAACAGCACGTATGAGAGTGTACCATGTGAGGACTCAACAAAGTCATTGGATAGGCATCTGCCTGCCGACTCAACCCCCACAGTGCGACCGCAAGATCGTCAGGGATGTCTCAACGCCAGGGGAATACTCTCCCCTGGCGTTGTACAACCCTACTCTTAATCCTCGGGTCCTCTCCTGGAGGCGGTGGTGGCGGGCCCGCAACGCTTCGTACTTCCGGTACGGACTGGGGTAGTCTGCCCGGCTGACCCGCTCATCGCTTCCTAGATCATCTGCTGCTCTGGAGCTGCCATCACTCACTGCCCGCATCAGTTGGTGTAGGGGTAGGAGCAGGAGGAGTGGGAGGAGTAGGAGTGCAGGTGACATCTTTCTTGGCCAGCAAGGAACGCCGCTTTTCGCACGTGCGTGCAGTTGATGCACCACTGCATATATCTGTCGTCACCACGTCCCACTCGCTCTCCTATGTACCCAGCCCGACGGAGCGCCCGAAATAATGTCGCCTCACGGATGTCGTGTGCCGTTTTCTTCTGACGCAGGTCTGCCACAACGCTCTCTGCCGGGACCCCGCACATCTCCCGTTTGGCGAGCGTCTTTCGAGCAAGGTACCCCTCTGCAGCAGCATCTGACACCTCTGCGAGGCCCTAGGCACACGGCATGTGTTGCTCGGCGTGCTGGGTGAGCGTAGTGATACCC
The DNA here is from genome assembly GCA_963210315.1 of Rhynchopus euleeides. NCBI lineage: Eukaryota > Euglenozoa > Diplonemea > Diplonemida > Diplonemidae > Rhynchopus > Rhynchopus euleeides. Next base: position 1,377,583 of record OY723318.1, on the reverse strand, counting down.
TTTCCTTGCAAAGAACGAAATACTGCGGTCGGGAGTGGTTCAGGTACAAAGGCAAGGTACGAAACTGAGGTACATTTTTTAGGACCCCAAAAAATCATCACAAAAGTGCGCATCAGGTGTCACAAGTGGGCTCCAGACGGTTTCCGGGGGGGTATGGGTCGGATTTTCGGGTCAGATCAGGTATTAGGGCGGTTCTGATGGTATGTTGAAAAATGTGGTTTTGTACGGGCTTATGACCCCCCCTAGGGGGGGGGGGGGGGCGGGCGCAAAGAGACGGCACACAAGAGACTTCAAAAGAGATTCGGGGCCAGTCGAAGTACTCACTACTCCCTCGGGGGTCCAATGCAACACTCACAGCATGGAGGCCAAGTGTTTCTCGTAGTATTTTTGGAGTTGTGCTAACAACGCAGGAAACTTTGCTGTGCAGATCATGCAGGACACACCACACCTCGCAGCAGGCGCAAAGTTCCCCCCCCCCCCCCCCACAGAAAAAAGCGTACTGAATGTATGGTTAGCGTGCCGGCACCGCGCCTTGCAAGATGAGTGACCCCGAGCCCGCTGTCCAGTCCAGTCCGGCCCGCGAAAGCACACGGCTGTGATTGTATTTTTTTTGGCACAGAAGAAAAAATGAACACTCTTTTTTTGCAAGCTGCGGGCATTGAGTTGAGCGGATCGAAACAGAACACCACGAGAAGACCCCCGGGGGGGTGAATCGCAAGGGAGCAGCGTGTCGAAGGCCTTGCAAACGCGTGGAATGGGGGAGGGGGGGGGGGGGTCATTGAGCAGCGGCTGCCGAACACACATCACCCTTCCGTCCCACCCACCCACCCACCCGGTGTTTCCAACAAAGGCAAGCGAGAGGCAGAGGCTCCCCCACCTACCTGGGTTTGTGGTCACATATTGAGCCCCTGTTCAAATCAACACACATCACAGAGGGGCAACACACTGGACACTGGACACGCGTTGTTACAGAGAGAGAGAGGAATGCACAGGCAAGGAGAAGCCATATCAAACTTCGAGGAAGTTTGGGTTATCGACGTTGGGGGTGGGGTGGGTGGGGGGAGTGGGGTGCCGCAAGTTCTGCGTTCGAAGAGCACAAACTGTCGTTGCTACCTTTCTCACTTGAGATTCACTTGGTTGCATTAGTTTTTGAACATCGCTTTAACGTGCCCCTCCCACAGTGGGGGTCAAAGCAGCAGGGTTCGATCAAGTACGGCCTGCGCGAAGAAAACTAAATTTAATGTGGACCACAGGAGAGAAGGGGAGAAGAAACGGAAGCTTCCAGCCAGGTGTTTTTCGAAGGTGGCTGGACACCACCCCCTCCCCCCCCCACACAGCCTGCCGCGGGGGCGTGTGAAGTGTGTTCACGCAGAGGATCCTTACGGCGTAAGGTTTCCACCCGCAATGCGGAAGAAGCGGCACCACACATGCGATGTGCCTGTGACATGGCTGTCTGAACTGTCTCCGTGGCCTGTCACTGGAAGGGGACTGATAAGCACACGAGTGGGCGAACACCAAGACAACGCCAAGACGAAGTTGGACAACAGCCGCGCCGCAACACGAGAGGGGGGGGGGGGGTTAGGGGGGGTCATAAGCCCCCCTAAAAACGTACGAAAACCAAAATTTTCAACATACCATCAGAACCGCCCTAATACCTGATCTGACCCGAAAATCCGACCCATACCCCCCCGGAAACTGTCTGGGGCCCACTTGTGACACCTGATACGCACTTTTGTGATGATTTTTTGGGGTCCTAAAAAATGTACCTCAGTTTCGTACCTTGCCTTTGTACCTGAACCACTCCCGACCGCATTATTTCGTTCTTTGCCTTTTCTGCGGTGGTTCTGGCTCAGGTGGCACGCATGTTGCCTTCCCCAGTGCCTCGGCAAGGTCTTTCTTGACCTGATTAGTGGGAATGTTGTGTTGTTGCGTCAGCAGAATGAGTTCAGCCACCTTCTGGGTGTAGTACTTCGATCGCATATGGGTCATTGTGAGTACTTCGTACGCCTGGGAGGCTGCATCGGCATTAGTAGGCAGCGTTGTAGATGCTTTTGCTTCGTCGATCTTAGCCTGTGAAGGCACGATTGGGATATTGTACGCCCTGAGAGCCGAAGTGGTTATGATTGTGCTGTGTAATTTGCGCCCCGCAGGATATGCACACCACGCAGTCTCGACAACACGTATGAGAGTGTACCATGTGGGGACTCAACAAGGTCATTGGATCGGCATCTGCCTGCCGACTCAGCCCCCACACAGTGCGACCGCAAGGTCGCCAGGGATGTCTCAACGCCAGGGGAATACCCTCCCCTGGCGTTGTACAACCCTACTCTCAACCCTCGGGTCCTCTCCTGGAGGCGGTGGTGGCGGGCCCGCAACGCTTCGTACTTCCGGTACAGACTGAGGTAGTCTGCCCGGCTGACCCGCTCATCGCTTCCTAGATCATCTGCTGCTCTGGAGCTGCCATCACTCTCACTGCCCACATCAGTTGGTGTGGGGGTAGGAGCAGGACGAGTGGGAGGAGTAGGAGTGCAGGTGACATCTTTCTTGGCTAGCAAGGAACGCCGCTTTCCCGCACGTGCGTGCAGTTGATGCACCACTGCATATATCTGTCGTCACCACGTCCCACTCGCTCTCCTATGTACCCAGCCCGACGGAGCGCCCGAAATAATGTCGCCTCACCGATGTCGTGTGCCGTTTTCTTTTTACGCAGGTCTGCCACAACGCTCTCTGCCGAGACCCCGCACATCTCCCGTTTGGCGAGCGTCTTTCGAGCAAGGTACCCCTCTGCAGCAGCATCTGACACCTCTGCGAGGCCCTGGGCACGCGGCATGTGTTGCTCGGCGTGCTGAGTGAGCGTAGTGACACCCTTCCCTTGCAAAGAACGAAATAATGCGGTCGGGAGTGGTTCAGGTACAAAGGCAAGGTACGAAACTGAGGTACATTTTTTAGGACCCCAAAAAATCATCACAAAAGTGCGTATCAGGTGTCACAAGTGGGCCCCAGACAGTTTCCGGGGGGGTATGGGTCGGATTTTCGGGTCAGATCAGGTATTAGGGCGGCTCTGATGGTATGTCGAAAATTTTGGTTTTGTACGGGCTTATGACCCCCCCTAGGGCAGCGTTTAACCAAAACGCCTCAAAAACGCGTTTTGGGCAAAATCATCAAAACGAAACGTTTCAAAACGTCAAAACGTTTTCGTTTTTTATCAAAAACGCGTTTTTTTGGAATCTCGCGGAACGTCAAAAAAAACGCCCAAGTGGCCTGCAGCCCACCCATGCAATGTGAAGGGAAATGTGGCTTGCGCGACCGAACGGTGTGGGAAATTCAGGGAGAGAACACTTCGGGCATGATCATTGCCAGCAGCACCCATCTCGATCAGCTCGACGTACTCCCATTACCGGATGGTTGAGAGAGAGGACCTAACTTCTGGCCGAAGGACACTGGTTCCGCTCTGTGAGGACTTGTCTTTGAACGCACTACACGAACATTCACAGCCGTCTGCGCGAATAGCCACACGGTGGACAGGACGGTTGGGATATCCCATGCGGGAGAACAGGATGGGATATCCCACCGGGGATAGCGGCCGGGACACCGGGAGTGCGCGTGTTCGAACAGAACAGGACACGTGTCCTCCCCTGTGGGATAGCGATCATCACCCATGTGAGATACCCCATTAGGATATCGATATCCCACATTAGTGCTGCAAAACCGCAAGCTAGTCAGTACCCCCAGCTCTTCAAACCCTGAGGCAGTGCATTCCCCTGAGGATTCGGCGTGGGTGGGCTGGGTGAAGGGCGAATCTGCTGCGATCTGGGCGTCTGTGATGTGGTATTCATCGCAAGCCGCCACTTACTGCAGGACGGCTGGCCCTAGCCTAGGCTAGGATGGCCCTTCCCCTAGTAAAAACCCCAAGTACTGATGACGTTTCAAAACGCGTTGTTTTCGAGCTGTGACGTTTTCATAAAACGAAACGTTTTAAAACGTGAAACGTTTTAGCGTTTTTTTTAACGCTGCCCTAGGGGGGGGGGTGCGAGGTTAAAAAGCTTACCGGGGTGTGTGTGTGTGCGTTTGTTGCAGAGGAGACCACACCAGATCTGCACTCCTGCAAAAAAAGCGTAGCGACCGTGCTTCCTTCTTCCTTAATGATGCGTTGACGCTTCCACCACCCTAGCCTGCTGCTTTGATGTGGGTGTGGAGCACATGTGAACACAAAATAGCAAGACACACTGAAAAGAAGCAGGTCGTCGGAAGCACTCCTACACTTTTACGCATCATGCATGTGCTTAAAAAGCGTAGCGACCGTGCTTCCTTCTTCCTTAATGATGCGTTGACGCTTCCACCTGGACCCTGAGGATCCCTTAGGGACGTGGTGGTCACGAACCACCGCGGTGGCTGTTGTGTCCGCTACTCGGTTCGGGATAGGTGTCATAGGGTAAGAGTCGGGAGCGGATAATTGTATGTTGCCTTCACTCCTCGTGTGTAGCAATCCGCTTCCTGTTGGTCAGTTGGAACCCATTCAGGCGCCAAAACCGTGCCGTGAGCCGCTGCTGTGCCGTGCATCTGCTGCAGGATGATGTTGCCAGCGTAGTTCGCGCTGTGACCCTTGGCTGTGGAGAACATGGCTGCCTTGTTGTCTATCTTGGTCACGAGCACCGCCGCTTGTACGTGTGCTGACGCCAGTCGAATTGCCTGCAGAGCGGCCCCGAGCTCCTTCAGGTATATGTGTTTTGGGCGGTCTGCGTCGCTGAACGTCCCCTGCGACACGATGGTCCGCCCGTAGATGGTGAGCTTTGCTGCCCACTCCTCGCTCGATGCATCCGACCATACCGTGACGCGCCTCGTCGGGTCCCGCCCCCGCCAGTCGTTGTTGTGTAGGGTCTGTAGACGCCGCACGATCTCCTGTATCACTGCTGCGGGAACGGGGCGCGGAATGTCCCACTCGCTTGCGCAGCGCTTCGCGTCACGTGCTATCCTCCTGATGAAAGACAGGGAAGCCGGCATGTAGCATAGTGGGATCGACATCACGTATCCGTGCCACACCAGGCTGCCGAACACTTTGTAGAATCTGCGCGGGGTCACCTGGCCTCCCCTGATGTCCTGCACTTCGTCGCGTTCGATCACCTTTGTCACCCACTTCTCTGTCATGCGGTGTCGATGGCTGCGTAAGTCGAACTGGATCCCGAACGTGTCGAACTGCTGTAATGGCACGCCCATCTGCGGATCATCCTGGTTGAGTTCCACCCCCACATATGTGCACTTATCTTGAAAGGACCTGTATTTCGCTGTGGCCTCCTCCCGTGTCGTTCCGACGATCACAAAGTTGTCAATCCAGGTCTCGCCCGCTTCGGGAGGGAGGAGGGCGCGCGCTGCTCTGTGTGTTATGGCCGGGGCGTGTGACCATCCCATGCACATCACTGCGAGGTGTGTCTTGATGAAGTCTCCTCGTTGGCCGCCGACGAATACCGCGAAGTAGGGCCGGATGTCCTCAGCCAGCTCGAATTGGTAGAACCATGAGCGGGCATCGGCCAAGTACACCCACGAAGCCTCTTTGACACGCCTCACCAGGTCTGTGATGTGGCTCAGTCGCATCTCGGGAGGCCGCTGCATGCACTCGTTGAGCAGCCGCGCGTCGCATATGAATCGGAGTCCCCCGCTCTTCTTGGTCACTGTGTACGCCGGCATCACACATTTCGGGTTTTCACGCCCTTCCCGGCGCTTCAGCACTCCGTAACCCTCCAGGGCTTGTAGGTGTTGCAGGATGTAGTGGGACACCGGGAATTCTCTCCACTCCCGAATCTTCTCTGCGCCCGCTTCGTGAAAGAGAGACTGGAAAGCCTGAACATCTGTGATGGCCTCCAGCACCCCTTGCAGCTCGCCGTGTGTGTCGATCTCCCGCAGGCGTTGGAAGTTCAGCCTGTTCTCGCTGATTGGCGCAATGTTGTCGTTGTGGCCTGCGTAATCTGGAGTAGAGAGAGGTCGCACGACTGTATCACCACACGATATACCCACGTCCTCACCGTAGATGCTCTCGACGCCTGGCCCCATGTCGTCATCTGGCTCATCGTACGCCTGTGCCCACTCCAGCTGTTTTATTGTGTGTCTACGAGGCGGCGGGACAGCGATCCCGTCTCTGATACTCTTTGCGTCACCGCCGCTGGCACGTACCTCAGGACTGCGTCCACTGATGAATGTCGGGAAATCAACTGCAGCTTGTCCAGAGGAACCCCCTGTCTGGCCAGGGTTGTGAGGGCGCCCCGCCGGAGGGAGTGTGGTGTGAGTTCCTGGTCGATGTGCTTGAGTGCGATGGCGATGCTCCGGTACGTCACGGCTTGCTCCGGAAAGACCGGCTGCTCCCCGCTGATGTCCTGCAGGCGGCTGATCAGGATCTGTCGGAGGTGAGGCTGTAGTATCATCCCGGTAGTCTTCCCGAGGCGGAAATGGTCCGACTTTGTCTGCGTCCACACGATTGTTATAGTGTCCGTCCCCTCTGTCGGCGTGATCTCCCCCGGGGACAAACGCAGTACATCCGAAGCTCTCGCTGCACCGCTCCACATCATGCCGATCGCCAGCTTCACCAACGGGCGGGTTTCCTTCGCGATAGCAGCCGTCACTTGCCCCAGCGTCGCCGGTTTCGCCTGCTTCGCGGGCTTGAGGCCTCCATCCTGTTTGAGCCCCCTGCGGAAATCGCGCAGAAGTTGTCCCTCGTTGACCCAGCCTTCGAATCTCTTCAGACCCGCCGTCACGTTCACGAGGTACTGCAGGGCCGATGTTGTGGCTAGGCCATTCACCCTCAGGTGTGTAATCCACAGTATCACACCTTCGTCGTGTCCCATCCGCACCTTCTCCGAGGTCTCCCATTCCACCCTGAACTCCCTGTAGCGCTCGTAGCTGCGTCTCAGGGCCTCCCAGTACGCCGTGGCCAGAGCCCCGGCGATGGCCTCCTCCGCTGCCTCCTTGATGATGCGTCGCGCTGAAGGGGAAAGAGTCTGCTGCTTGAGTCTCGCCTTTCCTGCTGGCTTGGCAAGGATAAACGAGTATGGCGTCGGGGGTGTCGGGGGTGTCTGGGGTGGCGGAGGTTGGGGAATCATCTGGTCGGGTGCTTCGTCGAGTCAGTAGTCCCTGTCCTGTTGTGCGGCTCCGACCCCTTTCTTTCCCTTTCCCTTTCCCGGCTTGCCTCCCTTTCCCCTGTTGACGTCCGGGTACGGGGTGTATCCCGAGGTGTGCGTCTGGCGTGCCGACGTCATGATCGACTGGTGCTTCCGGGCCCAGGCCTTTCGTTGCTCAACCATGGCGTCATCGAGCAGGTCCCTGTGCTTCGTCACGGTGAAGGTCGAGACTGTCTCCGACTTCCCTTTCTGCATGTCGTGGAGTTTAGCCGCTACGCCTTTCAGCTGGGTGATCGCCGTCATTTCGACGATGGTGCGGTGCAGGGAGCGGGTGTAGTCCGCCTTGTTGGCGCCCGGGGTGATGAGGGCGAGAGTGTCGTCGAACCGCTCGAAGAGGGAGCGGAGCGTCTCTTCGCCGTCCCCCGACATCTCGGAGCTGGGTGGGGGGATCGCAGCCTCGCGGAAGACCCTCGAGATCTCCGCCCGAATCTGCCTGCGAATCACCGGCTTCTCCACTGCCCCCCACGTGGCGACGACGAAGGGGGAGAAGTCTGCGGGAAGGCCCGCCTCGGCGTCCTGCACCCTGATCTGCAGACGTGCCACCAGTTCCTCCAGCACCGATACCCGCTTCGCGAGGTCCCCGTTCTGGGCAGGCGGAGGCACTCCCGGCGGGGCGGGAATCGCTTCTGGCACAGCCACGTCATCCTCCGCCATCGCTTCCTCGACCTGCGTCTGCGCCCACGCGCACATCGGGCATACCCAGCCCTTCTCGCCCGCGGCCTCCAGAAAAGGCTCAGCTGACTTCTTCAGCCTGGCCCGCACGCAGGTCTTCGTGGCCCTCTGACCACATCCGTGGCATCCGAACGCGGCTGGAGGGGAGTGGGCAGTGGAGCAGGTTGGGAACACACAGTGGGAGAGGGGGGGGGCTGAGTCGCCCTCCGCGAGGGAGGGTACGGGCACCGCGCTCCAATCTGCCACCTCCATTTCGCGCGTGTCCTGTCTTCCGCTACTGGTCGTCGCACTCAGGCGTTGTCTTCTGTCGCCGCTCCGTTGTCTTCTGTCGCTACTCCGGTCTCACTTCACACTCAGGCGGTGTTCGGCCTCAATTCGCACTCTGGCGTTGTCTTCTGTCGCTACTCCGATCTTGCTTCGCACTCAGGCGGTGTTAGGTCTCAATTCGCACTCAGGCGTGTCTTCTGTCGCTGCTCCGTTGTCTTCTGTCGCTACTCCGATCTCGCTTCGCACTCAGGCGGTGTTCGGTCTCAATTCGCACTCAGGCGTGTCTTCTGTCGCTGCTCCGTTGTCTTCTGTCGCTACTCCGATCTTGCTTCGCACTCAGGCGATGTTCGGTCTCAATTCGCACTCAGGCGTGTCTTCTGTCGCTGCTCCGTTGTCTTCTGTCGCTACTCCGGTCTCACTCCACACTCAGGCGGTGTTCGGTCTCAGTTCGCACTCTGGCGTTGTCTTCTGTCTCTGCTCTGGTCTCAATCACACTATGACGTTGCTAAGGTGGTTACTCTCAGGCGCGCCGGCTCGTCTCAGTAGTGATGTTGCGTCTTCACCAAAAATTTTAAGTTTGCGTTGACGCTTCCACCACCCTAGCCTGCTGCTTTGATGTGGGTGTGGAGCACATGTGAACACGAAATAGCAAGACACACTGAAAAGAAGCAGGTCGTCGGAAGCACTCCTACACTTTTACGCATCATGCATGTGCTTAAAAAAAAGGGGGCTAGAGCGACAGCAGCGCGTGGGGCGTGCGGCAGAAACGATTCCCACCCCCCCCATCCCCTACCCCACCCTACACCCTCCTTGACCACCCGCTGCCCTTGCGCCTTCCAGCAGCGGCCACGGCGGCGCGGCGCAGGTGAGGGAATATCGCCTGATATGGGGGAGGGTTGGGTGCGTGAGCGTCAGCATTGCCATGACAAGACACGAAGGGCGGGCATATCGTATCGTAGCATAGCAGGGCAGAGCTAGAGAGGGGCCCTCGCTACCAGGTGTGGCTGAGTGAGAAAAAGCGAGCAGCAGCCCCACTTCCCCTCACTGGCTGACGAGGCTGTGACTTGCAGGGAGGCACCCCTAAAAGCAGAGAATAGCAGAGCAGAGCAGAACAGAGCTTATCAACACACAGGGCGAGCTGGCATGGCATACAGGAATCCACTCATCCGGGGAGGCCGATATCAAGGAGAGGTGCATCGCTGACACAAGGCCTGGCAGCGAATTCTCGCGACGGTGCCACTACTCCGTCTTGATGGACTCGACGGAAGGCAGGAGAGTTTCTGCCAGTGTGTGTGGTGTGCGTGTGTGGGGGCAACATCCGATTTTGGGTGCATGTGTGTGCATAGGTGTGTCGGGATTGGGCAGGAGAATCAAGGATGATTTTGGACTGCCGTCCACAACCCATCGAGGCCCCGCCTCCCCCACCCACCCCACCCCCCCAGCCAGCACCACGCCATACCCCATGACTTCTTCATCTTGTTGGCGTACTCCAGCTGGAGGTCGACGAAGGACCGGAGCAGCTGCTTGATGTCGTACTGCTTCTCGCGGTGGAACCGCTTCAGCTCCTCCGCAAACGTGTCGGAAGACTTCTTCAGCAGCTCCTCCGCGTCGTCCAGCTTCTGCGTCGTGGCCGCAATCTCCTTGTCGATCCCAGGCACCTTCGCCGGCTTCTTCTGCTCCGCATTCCGCTTCTCATCCGTCAGGTTGTTGAGCGACTGCTCCAGGATGTCACGCGTCAACGCGATACGCTGCAGGCGCTTAATCGCATCACGCACCGCCTGGCACAGCCCGATGTAATACCCGATGGTCTCCGTCACCTGCACGGTCTCCGTCTCCGCCTGCTGGCCATAGATCAACGAGAGGTGCTCCGAGTGGTGCCCCACATCGATCAGCGCGGCGCTGAGAGCACCGCCGTCATATGTGCGCTCGATCTCCCCAACCTTCGCAAAGGCCTTGCCAAACTCGTTGAGGGAGGACCCCGCGTCGCGCCTCCGCTTCACCAGGAGCTCCACCCTGTCGCGCAGCATCGACAGCGAGCCTTCCAGCTGCATGATGTACTGCCGAGCCTCCTCCCACGTCGCCTCCTGGATGGCTTTGCTCTTCGCGCCCAGCATCGAGTTCTTCATCTGCGTCATCTTCTCGGTGCCCGAGAGCTCGATTTCGACCTTCTTGCGGGGCTCCTTCGTGAGGCGCTGGAACTCCGCCTCGTCCTCCACCTCCAGGAAGCTGACGAAGGGCTGCGCGTTGTGCAGGACGCGGTGCGCCCCGACACGAACCAGGAATTTGCGCATCGCGCGCTGCCGGTAGTCCCGCAGAGGGGACGGCCCCCCGCTCGACACCTTCTCGAAGGAGCCCTTGATGCTCTTCTCCGGGATAGGCGGGACGATGACACCGGGGTTGTCGTCAACCAGGGCCTCGCGCAGCCATGCGAAGTCGGAGTAGCGGCGGACGGCCTTCATCGACTGCGACTTGAACTCCTGCAGGGTTGTCTTGGTGTAGATCTGGTAGGTCCAGTGCGGCAGGTCGAGCGCGCCGCCCTTCTCCTTCTTCATAGGGTCGGCCACGGTGAAGTCGTAATGCACGCCCGCGGGGAGGGGCGCCGACGTCGCATCCTCAGAAGACATCTTCCTGTGTGTCTGCGGGGTTGGCGGCCCTGGTGGGCGTGGAAGTGGAGTTGGGGGTGGGAGACGAAAATACTATGAGAAACACCTGGCCTCTATGCTGTGAGTGTTGCATTGGACGCTTCCACCATATCGCCGGATCTTCTGGCTATTTTGCACATTTAAGCCCGCTGGTTGTCCGCCGGGCTTCAAAAGGTGGCGTGTGTGCGGGGTGTGGGGGGTGGGTCTTTCCTCCGGGGGGGCGTGTTTTTTTTTGGATCCTGACTAGCGTTGTCGTCGAATTTGACCGACAGAAAAACACACATGTGCCACACACACACACACACCTCACCCCCCACCGGCCTGTCTGCTTCTTTGCAGCCCTTGCTCCTCCTGACAATGGTTTACCAAACCCTTCCGTGGCCCTGCCCCCCTTCCTTCCCCCCCTCCTTCTTGTCTCGGTGATATTTGTTACGGTCTCCACACAGCTATCGCCCCACCCCCTCCCCTGACGCAAACAAAAAGAGGCAGAGGGGGTGATAGAGGCACCGGGGGCACCGGGCACAGGACACAGTGTACAGCCGCGGCTGCCTCTTTTTATTCCCTTGGTTACCCTTCTCGTTTCATGCATGAAACGCCAAAAACAAGTCCAACAGACTCCAAAAGCTGGAACAACCCCCCCCCTTTACGAAGCGAAGAAAGGACACCAGTGGAGATCGATCAACACGGGCAACATGGGACGCCAGGGTGATATTTCATGGGGAGAGAGGGGAAGGGGAAGGGAGGGGCGGCGGCGGGAGCAGAGAATAATATGGCAATGCCGAGGGGCAGCCCGAGACAAGGGGGGGGGGGTGGGGAGTGTGGGCCCTGTAGCCTCTGCCCCCAGGATCCTTACCTCACCTCACCTCGCCGGCACGCCAATACCGCAGCACACAGCCTTCCCCCCCCTCCCCTCCCCACGTTCGTTTTACAATCGCACCAAGGGGAAAAAAAACAGGTGTTCCAACTTCCAAGCCACCAATTTTTTTCCCTCTTCCACGACAGGAACTCTCCAACGCCGCCTCGTCTCACCCCGCCCATCTCCGCAACGAACCTACGACTAATCGCTGTACGGCCGTTATTGTTTTTTTTTCCCATAATTTTTTGACAGATTTCTCCTTTGACGAGACACTTTCTGACCACACATTCCCCACTCCCCCACCGCAAGCCTTTCGTTCTGCACCCAAGTGCCAAGTGCTCTCCCCTCCAACACACAACACAACACCTGGGCAGCCACGCCACACCACCACCACCACGCCCTTCTCTGTTGAACGTTTTTTTTTGAAGAACAGAACCAGATGCCAATCCTGCCAACCAAGCGCTGAGCTTGAGGGAGTGGTGGTTTCAGCACTTGGGGATAAAATGGACAACGCTGCATTGGACAAGTGATGCATGAGATGGGTCGCCCTCCCTTCGGGAAGAGAGAAGACAGACAGAGGGGGGGGGAAGCCAAAGTCGGGGGGAGGGGGGAAAGGGGACAGGGTTAGGGAGAGAGTGGGAGAAAGGAGAGAGAGAGAGGGGGGGGGGGGCAGCCGCAACACAATTATATCGGACACCCCCCCCCTAATCCCCCTCTCGTGAACTGAGAAACACGCAACCCCCCCCACCCACCCACCCACCCACCCCCTCTCTCTCTCTCCCTCTCTCTGTCCTCCCCACCCCCCCACACCTTCCCCGCCCCGCGTCCTCCGTCAGCCTTCCACTCCTCCGGCAAAAATCCCAATCACCTCCTCGTCACCACTCCAATCCACCCCCTCGCACCCGCTGTGGCTGTGCTGTGGCATTGCTGCTCGGCACTTACACCCGCTTGACAATCTGGATGATGTCCTCGTCGTCCAGGATGTGCTCCTTACCGACCTTCTGCGGGTTGTGCTTCACAGAGGACCCCCAGACCCAGGCGTACTTCAGCGACTTGATCATCTGCCTGTGGAGCTTGTCACAGAAAGTCTCGATGGTGGGGGTCGGGTTGCACTTCAGGATCACAGGCTCGTTGTAGTCGGGGATCTGCCCGCGGGGCTTGGTGTAGAGACGCATCAGGCCGAGGTGCTCCCAGATCACCTCCAGCAGCCCGTCGAGGTTCCAGTTGTGGTGTGCGGACACGGGGCAGTTGTGCGGTATTCTGTTGATGATGTCAAGCTCCTCGACGCTGATCTGGTCGATCTTGTTCATCACGTACACAGCAGGGATGTAGACGCAGGTGCCCTCCACAACGTCGACAAGCTCGTCGATGTCCGCATCCTCGTAGAAGCAGATGTCGCACTGTAGATAAAAGAAATGGGGATGGGCGGGGAGAAAGCGGGGAGAGACACGGATGGGGGGAGTGAAATCGAAATTGAAGGGAGCACAAGAATGATCACCCTTCACTGAAATCCAGTGTTTTTTTTCCGGCCTGTGTTGCACGGAGGGGGCGAGAGGGGGGGGGGGGCCGCTATTCGATTTTTGCTGGATGCGTGCAAATGCAAAAAAGCAGGTGACAGATGACTTTCCTGGGAGTGTCGCTCAGTGTGTCGGGTAGAATTTTTCATGGGGGTGACAACCCCCCCCCCCCCGTGTGGAACACACACACCCTCGTGTAGTAGTGACCAACCCCACTCCCGTTTTGACAAGGGCCCTGATTGGAAGAACCACATACGTTGATGATCTTGTACTCCTTCATCACGTTGACCACGGTGTCAGCGTCCAGCTTCGTGAGCTTGACGGTGGAGGAGACACTGATGCCGCCCTTCTCCTTCTTCTTGATCTGGATGTTCGCAGGCTTCTTGTTCAGGCGGATGCCGAACCCGTCCAGCTCACGCTCGATAATAAGCTTGTGGGTCAGCGGCTTTGCCACGTCCAGCACAATCAGCAGGCAGCTGCAAGTCCGTGCAACAGCAATAACCTGACGACCACGACCCTTGCCATCCTTCGCACCTTCGATGATACCGGGAAGGTCAAGCATCTGAAGCTTGGCACCCTTGTACCGCACGACACCAGGCACACAGGTCAGCGTCGTGAACTCGTATGCTGCAACCTGTGAAAAATAGAGAGAAGAAGAATGAGAAGGGGTTGTGGCGATGGTGATGCCCCCCCCCCCCAACAAGGGACATGCAGGGAAGGCTCACACAGCACGGCCGCCCCCTGCCCCGCCCCAGCCGAACCCAACCCACCGCATGGGGGCACCCCCAGCACAGCACATGGAACAGACCTCAGAGAATGTGTTCGTCAGCTTGTTCAGAAGAGTCGACTTCCCGACGGACGGGAAACCGATGAACCCGATACGCGCGTCACCTGTGTGTGTATGCGCAGGGTGGGGAAGGAGGCAGTAGAAGTGGCACGGCACGACCCCGTCACATTCAACAAGACAGGCACTCCCGAGACCCTCCCGCAGTTGCCTGGGAGAGGCTCGGCTGAAGGCAGTTGGGGGACGTGTGTATGTGTGTGCATTTGAAACCAGAGTTTGCGTAGCGTACTCTTGATAGGGTATTGAAGACGCCTATGTGTGTGCGTGTGCGGTGATCAACATTTTTACTGAGTGGGTGGAACCCTGCGCGGATATTGCCCAACATTACAGCGGAAGTGTGGGTGTGTGTGTGTCTGTCATTGTCGGAATATCTATTTCAAAATTGAAAGGGAAAAGCAAGACGACCCCAGCGATCCTCAAATCGTCAGGGGCGTGGGGGGCATACCGGTCTTCTGAACTTCGAACCCCTGCTGCTTCGGGCCGCCGCCTTTACTGGTCGAGTCGATCAGCTCCGCTTTCAGCTTCGCAAGCTTCGCCTTCAGCTGACCCAAATGCGCGTTGGTCGCCTTGTTCTTCTGGGTCCTGTTCATCTCCGCCTCGATGTCCGCGATCTTCTGAAGGACCGACATCTTTGCAACCTAACCTCTCTCGCTCTCCCGCTGACGGCCTGCGTGTGGTCTCGGGTGGGTGGTGGTGGTGGTGGGGTAAACAGTAGAATGTAGAATTGAGTGTGGCGGCGGTGGCGGTGGTGGTGGTGGGGGGGGGGGGGTTTGCTTGCTGCGAGAGCGAAAGGAAACTAGCCAAGTCTCCCAGCACCTTCTTGTAATGTTAGTCCTCTCTGTCGTCACCACACCAGATATGCAGTACAACGCGGATCAATGCACAATAGGAGGGTGTGGAGCAGGTGCCTGTCAGCGGCCTGGTGGTTGGACCGCAACAATAGCAGTGGGGAGGAGAGGAAATGAATAAATGTGTATTCCCCCGCGGGATACATCTACGACGTAGTTTCGGGTCATCCCGGTATCGAGTATTTTTCATCAGGTGGGTAGAAGATCAGTGGAGGACGCAGGCAGGGTGGGGACAAGGGGTAAGGGAGAGCGGGGGGGTTTTTTTGATTGTCGAGAGTGAATGGAAAAGCAAAGGGGGGGGGGGGTTAGGGGGGGGGGGGGCTAAAACCGTAAAGAGATGCCCCAATTTTCAACATCACCCCAGAGAGGCCCCCATGGGCACCAACCAGCACACACAGAGGCAGAAGTACGGGCCGCTGGTGCGAACGTACGTACGCCCGGAGTGATGGGGGTGACGCTAACGCCCGCTGCTTTGTCGCTTCTACACACAGAATTTTCAAAAACCCCGTCCGTTTGAAGAGTTGGAATCTGTGCGGATTGTGGTGGGGTCATTTCGGCCATGTCTTCACCCCTTGCTGGCAGTCACCACATGGGTTCATTTTCGTGTTGAAACTGGGGCCACATACCGGGCGGACGAATACGAGCCAAAATGGCGACGACTAGTCACGGGTGAAGACAGACACCCCATTGTCGAAATGACCCCACCACAATCCGCACGGACTCCCAACATTCAAAAGAACGGGACTTTTCTTGAAAATTTATTACGGAGGTGCGGGAACCCCAAAGCTGTGTAACCGGGGGTTCAGAGGAAGACGTCACTTCGACGCATGACTTGGGGGCGGGAGGGTGGGGGGGATGCGCGCGATGGACTGACCAAGAAACGGGTCGATTGAAGAAACGTGTAACCACAGGTTGCCGCACGTTGAACCACTGCCAGGCAGCTATCATGTGCACAGACAACGAAGGTGATGCCTGACGCACAGGAAACTGTGGTCGACACATCACACCATCACACGAAGGGCTTCCTGAGACCCTGACTGCAGGGTGGCGGACAAGGCTTCGCGTTTGTCACCCGCCAAGTCGAGGACAGTGTCCATGTCCTCCCCGTTCAGGTATGCAGACACAGCTGCGTTGTATTTGTACCACTCGGAAGAGCGGTAGTCCAGTTCGTACATCCACTCCTTGGGAGGTGAAGATTGAACCTCCTTCTCATCACCATTATCAGCAGCACCAGCAAGCACCTCGTAGATGGGCTTTGCATCTTGTTCCGCGTCTAGAGGTACCACTGCGTCCGTCCGATGCACAGGCTTCACGATGGTGACACGCAAGGGCACGAGGCGCATCTCGTGTGTGCACTCTGCGTCCTGCTGGCATGTCTTGTTGCACACCAGTGGCAGGCCCACAGCAGAACCCGCACGTTCCATCGCGTGTGCCTGTGCAGGCAGCACACCGACCACCGAGAAGCGCCGCATGTCTGCACACCCGATGTCCCCGCAGTGTGATTTGCCCGTCACTGCACCGGCATTGGTCCGCACAGGAAGCTCGCCGAAGATGACACCCTTCGCAGCACGCAGCGCTGAGTTGGCGTGTGCTGCGCACTTCCGTGACGCGTTGAAGGAGCACCACACACGGTCACCCACGAACAGGTCGACGATGCCCGCATGCTGCTCCACACACCGCAGGGTGGCAGCGAGGGTGGCTGAGAAGGCTTGTTCGAAGGCGGGCAGGCTGTCCTGCAGCAGCTCACTCGACCCCTTCATGTTCACGCCGAGGGAGGGTGTATGATTTTCCGGATTTTCCTGTTTTTTCCCGATTTTCCGAAAAATTTGCCACTGGTTGACACAAGGGCGAATTTCGAGAAAAATCCGAAAATCAGGAAAAATCAGGTTTTTTTCGGATTTCCGGGATGGTCACCATACACCCTCCGGAAAAAAATCCGAAATTTTTGGGTCGAAAAAAAATTTTTTTTTTCTGACCCGAAAATCTGTGTCTGCGGACTGCCACACTGTGAAAAATCGGAAAATTTCCGAAAAAAGTCGAAAATTTTGGCCTTTCCTGGCCTATGTGGTCCCAAAGGACGTCGGTAAAGCCGAGCCCTTTCTACAACCGTTTCACTTCGACTTCTTTTCGGCTGTCTGTTTGTTTGCGTTTCCAGTCCCGTGCCTGTCTGTCGTCCGGACGCCCTGTTTTTATGGTTTTCTCCTGTTGCTCCGTCACGGCGCCTCATGTTCTGGGGTTGCACGTGTTCTTCTCGCTGTTGCGGCGCTGCCTGAAAGAACCCCCGTCCGCCCCTCTCGGCTCCATCTCCGAGTGCCTACCTCGTTCTGTCCGCTTTCCCTAGGAGGTACAGAGAGACCCCCTCTCCCCGCCGAGCATCTCAGAAGATGCCGTGTCCCGCATCCAAATGTAGTTGCAGGTGCCCTCGGTTGCGGTGTTGTAGCGCAGTCCGCGCCGGTCGGAGGCCACACGCCACTCTGGAGTGCCTCCCACCGTCTGAGACCCCGGGCCCCCCATGGGCTGGGGGGGCCTTCCATCGGCATGGCAATGCCTACCAGGTGTCGGACGCGATTCCGACTGTAAAGTGTCACAGTCTGTGGCTCGTCGATGCCAAGATCCTCGTTACGGTCCGATGAAACTGGGTGTTATTCGGAGCCCTACAACTGCAACACGGGAGGCTTGACAACCGGCTCCTGATGCAGGGAACGTATGCTGCAATTTTATCTGCGTTCATGCAGGCGTTGCCCCGCCTGCAAGGTGACCGTCTTTTGCTGTCCTCAGGTGTACCGTACCCTGAATGGGAACGGGAAGAACGTTCCTCTCGGGCATGCTACGTTGTCGAAAACTTTGCGATACACGGCCAGCTTCCTCGTGGCCTCATGTTCTTCTGTCCCTTCTGTTGTGATGCGTCTCATGGATGTGCCCTGCAGGGCTTCCACACAGTGTCGACGAGTGATCCTCGCACGGAAAAACAATTGGCTTGGTCTTCCCGCTTTCGGGCTCCCGTCTCCGAGAGCCCAGCACAGTTTTGAGTCGGACCTGGGATAGCGGTTCGAACGGGAATTTCGGGCCGAACCCTGAAATTCTCCAACACCCCATATCGCACCTGAGACGCGGCTTCCTTATCTGAGGGGCCGCGTCCAAATACACGGACTTTGCTAAACTGGACCCAACTCCCCACACTCTTTTTTTGGCCATTTTTCCAAAAAATCCCCCCATTTTTTACAAAATTTTACAGAATTTACAGTTCGTTATACATCCTCCTACGGAATATTTCCTGAGTATCCGGAAGTACCCGGAATTAAATGCTGCATGCCCGTTTGTATAATTTAAACGCGCAATCAGATGCGAAAAAACCGTTCCCCCCTGGCTGCGGACTTTACCATTTTCGAAAAAAAAAAATCGAAAAATTTTTCCCAAAATTTCGCCCAAAACACCATTTTCCCGGCCCCAGACACACCCACACCCAGGAAAAACTGATTTTTGGACGAACTTTTGGGGTCCAAAATTTCCAATTTGGTGCTGAAAAATGGGCTGGGGGGGCCACAGGGCCAATATAGGGGGGGTTTTCTAAGGGTTCTGGGACCCTCCAGACACAGCACATCTGCACTGTCTGGAGGGGTTACTGCATGTTAAACCCCATTCTCTGCTCCCAAGGCAGGGCAGCTCCTGGTGAGTAGGTGGTACCTGGCACGTCCTTGACGTGTGGTCCACCTCTCACCAGCAGCTGAGTGGTGAGGGGCATGCCTCCATTTAACATACTGTAAAGAGTGTTGGAGTGCACGCCTCCTGAGGGTGCCATGTTGGGCAGGACGAAAAGCCGACGGCTAGATACTCCTGTGCTGACTTCTGGCTGCTATGAGTTGAAATTCTCGGCGTCTGGTCGCGGTGAGCGACGCTTTTTTGGTGCGGAGCGACCTCTGCGAGCTGTGAGCGACCAATGCAAATGGGTCAGAATGGGTCGTCCTGTGCCTGGAATACCTGGGGGCTGCTCAGGAAAGTCGGGGGCTGCTCAGCGGATTCTATTGGTCTCCGGCATGCTGATGGGGCATCCGGCAGGGTGCAAATGGGTCGGAACGGGTCATCCTGTGCCTGGAGTACCTGGGGGCTGCTCAGGAAAGTTGGGGGCTGCTCAGCGGATTCTATTGGTCTCCGGCATGCTGATCGGGTATCCGGCAGGGTGGACACGGGTCGGAACGGGTCATCCTGTGCCTGGATTACCTGGGGGCTGCTCAGGAAAGTCGGGGGCTGCTCAGCGGATTCTATTGGTCTCCGGCATGCTGATCGGGTGTCCGGCAGGGTGCAAATGGGTCGGAACGGGTCATCCTGTGCCTGGAATACCTGGGGGCTGCTCAGGAAAGTTGGGGGCTGCTCAGCGGATTCTATTGGTCTCCGGCATGCTGATGGGGCATCCGGCAGGGTGCAAATGGGTCGGAACGGGTCATCCTGTGCCTGGATTACCTGGGGGCTGCTCAGGAAAGTTGGGGGCTGCTCAGCGGATTCTATTGGTCTCCGGCATGCTGATCGGGTATCCGGCAGGGTGGACACGGGTCGGAACGGGTCATCCTGTGCCTGGATTACCTGGGGGCTGCTCAGGAAAGTCGGGGGCTGCTCAGCGGATTCTATTGGTCTCCGGCATGCTGATCGGGTGTCCGGCAGGGTGCAAATGGGTCGGAACGGGTCATCCTGTGCCTGGAATACCTGGGGGCTGCTCAGGAAAGTTGGGGGCTGCTCAGCGGATTCTATTGGTCTCCGGCATGCTGATGGGGCATCCGGCAGGGTGCAAATGGGTCGGAACGGGTCATCCTGTGCCTGGATTACCTGGGGGCTGCTCAGGAAAGTTGGGGGCTGCTCAGCGGATTCTATTGGTCTCCGGCATGCTGATCGGGCATCCGGCAGGGTGCAAATGGGTCGGAACGGGTCATCCTGTGCCTGGAATACCTGGGGGCTGCTCAGGAAAGTTGGGGGCTGCTCAGCGGATTCTATTGGTCTCCGGCATGCTGATCGGGTATCCGGCAGGGTGGACACGGGTCGGAACGGGTCATCCTGTGCCTGGATTACCTGGGGGCTGCTCAGGAAAGTCGGGGGCTGCTCAGCGGATTCTATTGGTCTCCGGCATGCTGATCGGGCATCCGGCAGGGTGCAAATGGGTCGGAACGGGTCATCCTGTGCCTGGATTACCTGGGGGCTGCTCAGGAAAGTTGGGGGCTGCTCAGCGGATTCTATTGGTCTCCGGCATGCTGATCGGGTATCCGGCAGGGTGCAAAAGGGTCGGAACGGGTCATCCTGTGCCTGGATTACCTGGGGGCTGCTCAGGAAAGTCGGGGGCTGCTCAGCGGATTCTATTGGTCTCCGGCATGCTGATCGGGTATCCGGCAGGGTGGACACGGGTCGGAACGGGTCATCCTGTGCCTGGATTACCTGGGGGCTGCTCAGGAAAGTCGGGGGCTGCTCAGCGGATTCTATTGGTCTCCGGCATGCTGATCGGGTATCCGGCAGGGTGCAAATGGGTCGGAACGGGTCACCCTGTGCCTGGAGTACCTGGGGGCTGCTCAGGAAAGTCGGGGGCTGCTCAGCGGATTCTATTGGTTGGACCCCTCATTCTCCACCAGGGGGGATAAAATCCAACTTGCTGCCTTCACGTGGCGCCCCCTGTGATTACCCTCCTCCGAGGGGAAACTAAAGCAAGCTCTGGTAACTCTTTTTCCGCTGTGTGCCCTGTTTCATATATGCGGAGGGGCCCTTTCTGCACGGCTTTGGTTTTATTGATGTTGTGGTGTGCGTGGTTTATTTTCCCTTTTTTTGTTGTTTTCGCAGCATTTTATGCTGTCGGGTGAGCTTCCGCCCCATGGGAGGCGCTCCTTCCGGCTTGCGCTGCCCACCCATCCCACCCCCGTCCCCTTCCCACATTCTTTCTTTTCTTTTAGGGGAGACGTCCTCGCAGTGGCTGTTTGGCCTGACGCGATTCCCCGCCTCAAAGCAGACCCACCTGGCAGCTACTCAAGGCACATGAGGAGTGAGAGGCGTCAACGGGCGCAACGCCCCTCCCTGCGGTCCGGCTTCCGCCACGTGGCTGACTCAAAGCAGCGAAGTGACCAACGGGAGCGACATGAAAAAAGAAAAAAAAATTGGTCTCCGGCACAGGGCTGTTCCTAACTGGGGGGCTGGTTCCCCACTTTCAGGATTCTGAACTTTTTTTCTAAGAACTTTTGGGGGCCCTCGCTACCAAGTGTGACTGAGTGAGAAAAAGTGAGAAGTCAGCCATGTTTGGCTGACAACTGACGACTCGTGACTCACAGTGACTCGTAGCGAGGGCCCCCTTTGTACGGGGAAAAAAGGTTTTTTTCTAAGAATTTTGTAAGGGAAATTTTTTTTTCTAAGGGTTTTTCGCAGAGGAAATTTTTTTTTCTAAGATTTTCCCAGTCGACAGGGCGCACACAAGGATGGAAGGGAAGTCTCTCCCCCGTACAGTTCGCCTTGCTGGCCAACTGGAGACTCCGCAGGATGACCCCGCCCACCTCCTCTTGCCTCGGTTTGCGTGTTGCTGGTGTGTTGCCTGTGTATTGCTGTTGTATTGCACTCCTGAGGACCTCCCTATTTATTCCCACTCGACTACCCTTCGACAGGACCCTGACCTCACACTCACCCAACCTCACGTACTCCGCGAATATGGTGCGCACCACTGCAAAAATCTCCGGGAGCTTTTGGGCTTTCAGGCCTGAAGGGGCCAGTAGGGGGGTGGCGTCGGGGAGTGGCAGCTTTGTAACTATCCTCCAGCTGCTGGCATGTACAGTACTGCGGGAGTGCCAAGGTGTATTGAGCAACCTCCTCCAGTCCCTGCGGAGCACAACCCCCGATGAGAACGAGCCCCAGATGATCACCTCGCAGGACCCGCAGCGACCCAACCCTGACGTCAGTCTCTCCGCCCTCGGACACAAACACCCGCACCTGAAGCACCTCTGCACCACCAAAAGCGCCACCGTCTACAGCTGCCCATCTTGTGGTGAGTTCCGCACAGCTATTACAGACAGCATGGTTGTGATGTTGGGCGTCGTGAAGGACGAGGTGCAGCGCGTTGCTTCTCAATTTATGGAGAAGCAAGGTCCGTGCACATGTGGTGCTGTCCGGGCTGCGCAGTTCTGCGTCGAGAAGGCCCCGCACCTCCTGTTCCTCTCGACGCAGCGGTTTTCTGCATCCGGCGAGAAGCAGAAGCACCTGACGGAGCTTGCGGAAACCGTCAACGTCAAGGAATTAAGAGACCTCTCCGCCCTTCGTGAGCTTGGCGTTGACGGCAACGGGGTGGTGCAGGTGGGCACGGTGCAGCCGGTGAATCACCGGTACCGGTTTGTCGGTGCATCGTGCACAAAGTCCGGGCTGACCCTCGCGAAGGGGATCGCCTGGGAGACGCTGTGCGCTCGTGGCCCCGCCACCACTCTGAAGTGGAAGTCGATCACGACTGATCGTGTGACGGATTGCTCTGTGGCGCCGTTCAATCGTGCGAACGCGAAGCCAGCACTCGTGCTGTACGCACGTGAGGCATCGGACGGTGACGGGCACGACGTCGATGCTTCGCATGATGCGCCGCCGCCTCCTCCTCCGGATCCCCTGGCCGCCTCTCCTGCAGCTACCACCGCCGCCCCTGTCGCCCCTGCACCCCACGCCGCCTTCTACACCGGGGAAGGGGCGTGCCACGTCGCCGCGTTCGACAGCGCCGGGCGACTGTCCCCATGGCTGACCGCCATGAAGCTCGCCCAATCAACCGGAGGCGTCAACATTGGGCTTGTACCAGGGTGGGTTCAACGGGATCTATACAGTTCTGGACACTACTGCCTCCGAGTGCTTGACTGCCTAGCAAGGTCAATTCCCATTACGGAGCCGACGCGTACCAGTGCTGCGGCGCTTCTGGAGGGCGTTGACTCCCCCGAAGCGGAGGCCCTCACGGTGAAGCTCAGGCGTCCGCGATTGATGGATACGAGATTCCTCGTGGACGAAGAGTTGGACACCAACACCGCGTCAGTGGCCCTGCAGACTTTCCGCACATCCCGCGGTTTAAATGTTCACTTTTCTATCGTCGACACCACACAGCCTCGCACCTTCGGCTTGCTTCTTCCGTCGTTGATGGCCCAGTACCCCTTGCGGCTTGTCTTCGACACAGCAAAGGCGCACTTCCTTCTTTTGATGGCAGCAAACAAGAAGTACGTGCCAGAGGGCTCAATGGTGAACGGTCTCCTTCGGATTCAGCAGCGGCAGGCACAGCTCGCCATACAGGAGAAGCAGCAGCGGAAGATCCACGCTGCAGCCTCCGGTGTGGTGCGTCTCCCTGATGGGAGGTGGAGGTGCACCACGTGTGCACCGTTCTTGGTGCAGCTGGAGGGGGAGTTCTCGGAGCAACCCCACTTGCTCCGGTATGCACGCGGCGAAGCGTCTATGTCTGCCACGACAGTTGGGCGCCAGCAAAGCAATATCCGCCGCCACATGGGTGGTGCGGCGCACAAGAGAGCAGTGCAGTTGTCCACGCCTGGGAGTGAAAACACCAATGTGACAGCTACAGATATCCCCAAGCAGACGCTGTGCGCGAAGGTGAAGGTGACCAGCGAGCAGTACACAAGTCTGGTCAACCTGGTGTACAACGTGGCAACGGCGACGCAACGGGCGGAGGGGCTGAGCAGTGTGGGTGCGAGGTTGCAGGACGACAAGCGGAAGGGGCTGCATGTCCTGGACACCCACTACTCTCGAAAAGTCGCGAAGGAGTTCCAGACGATACTCTGGGAGGTGCTCCTGAGGGGAGTGGTGGGTGCGGTGCGTGCGTGTCGGGCGGCAACCCTGAAGGTGGACGGTACCACGTTCGCCCGCATCGACTTGATGATCGTCATCGTTTCGGGGATCAGCAGGACGGATTGTGCTATGAAAGATTGGTGTGTGGGCACAGTCGACTTGAAGAAAGCTGACGCAGAGTCGCAGAAGGACGAGCTGGTCAAGTTGTTCGACAGCCTCCAGCTGTCGCAGTGGGCGCGGCGTTCGCTGAAGGGATTCGCGGCAGACGGGGCATCAACGATGAAGAGTCTCAGGGGGAAGCTCGAGATCGCGTGGGGATGCACTCTCATCGATGTGCATGATGCTGCCCACATGCACCAGCTGTCCGTCGGCCTCATCAAGAAGACACGAAAGGTTGTTGAACATAGCCGCCTCCTCCGACACTGGTTTGCCTTCTTCAGATCAACCGCCAGGCAGAAGTCTCTGCAGATCATTTCCGGTGGGAAATGTCTCTCCTTCCCGAAGGAGCACTCCGTGCGTTGGGCAGCTGCAACGTTCCGTCGCCTGAACGCGGCTGTGGTGAACTTTGACTTCACTGTCGCTATGCTCGGGGAGATCCAGCCGCCGCCGTTCTTCTTCCACAAGCTCACCCCCGAGTATTCCCTCTCGACTTGCATCTTGGCTGACGTCTTCGACATCAATAAAGGGGTGAGCGAGGCGTTGCAGAAGCGAGACCTGTCGCTCTCGTCGATGGAGAGCATCCTGCAGAATGCACTGACAGTGCATAAGGTGCTGGCGCGCCAGCCTGGCAAGCACGAAGCCAAGTTCTATGAGAACCAGGGAACCACATCGTTGCCTCCGGGGGTAGTTGCCGAGATGACTTCCTGGCGCTCAAAGCTCTGCCACACCATCTACAAGGACCTGGCCAAGAGGTGGGAGGAGTATCCCTGCCGCTCATTCAGCTCTTTCTTCGCGACAAGTGGGAAGGACAGCACGTGCGAGTGCCTCATGGCGCTCGCTTCTCGCTTGGGTTACGACCAGGCAGAGATTCTCAGCATCGGCATGGAGTGGGTGAAGCTGCGGTTGGAATGCACAGATCTCAGGGGGAACCTTCTGAAAGAGTTTGTCGTCGACTTCTTGCTGGAATCCGAGAGTTCGACGTTTGCGATAGTGCTTGAGGCCATGGTGGCACTGTCACCCTCGACTGTGTTTGTGGAGGCTGCTTTTTCAGTTGTAACGCGCATGAGGGGATCGTTCCGGAAGGCACTCTCTGCCGCAAGCATCTCTCAAGAACTGGGCATCACTCTAGAGCTGTCACATGATGACGCGGCGCGCAAGATCATCGTTGAAGAAACAGTCAACACGTTCCTCGCCAACAAGAAGCGCCGCTTCACTGCGCGTTCCCTGACGCCTCTTCCAACTCTGACAACCGTGGAGCTCGTTGACCTCGATGCAGCCATGGGTTCTCTATTTGCTGGCGTGGAGGATTGTGATGAGGAATCGGACGGCAGCTGGGAAGATGACAACGCCGATGCATTGTCGATTGTCAGCCTCGTGGAGGAAGTCCCTGAGGATCCCTTCCTCACTTCGTTGCTTGCAGATGCCGCACCCCCCGTCGTGCCTCCAGCCACCCTGCAACATGTCACCTTCCAGCTCCCCGCTTCATCGACCCCGGGCACCCCATCGACACTCCCCACACCTCAGCCGGAAGAACCGCCGCAGCTGCCTCCCACACAGGCGGCACCGGCAGAGCGCAGGAGGGAGGTTGGGCCGCACCCCGAGGAGCCCCAGGAGAAAAGGGCCCGCGTCCATGTCGACATCGATGTCGACATGGAGGAGGATTGGGGAGAGTGGGCGTACGTTTCGGACGCCGAAACTTCCGAGTGAGCCATCATCGTTCTTAGAAGGGGGGGGGGGGTGGGGGCGGGGGGGTGGTTTTCATCGTAGAAATCATAGAAAAAGTCCCGCCTGACGGGCACGCGCCTGAAACCTGTGGGGGGGTGAGCAAAAAATCCCTTGTAAAAATTCTTAGAAAAAACCTGGTTCCCCGACCCAAAAAACCCGGAAAAAGGGCTGGTTCCCCGCCCAGGCCTGCTCCGGCATGCTGATCGGGTATCCGGCAGGGTGCAAATGGGTCGGAACGGGTCATCCTGTGCCTGGATTACCTGGGGGCTGCTCAGGAAAGTCGGGGGCTGCTCAGCGGATTCCTATGGTCGGTTACTGTATCTGGCAGGGTGGAGACGGGTCTGAATGGGTCGTTCTGTTGTTGGAGCGTGGAGTCGATCAGCACTGCACACACCCCCCTCCCCATTCAGTAATTTACTACCCCGGGTTGTGCACCCGAATCGCGAGAGAGTGGCTTCCACTCAGCCACTATTTTTTATGACTGTTTTGCCGGAAACTTTTGCGTCAGTGGGGGTCTTCGCTGGTCGTCATTCTTCGAGAATCTTCGTCAGTTTTCAGCCATTTCAACAGCAAGTGCACTAAAATGCACTGACGATCACCCCGTAGCGAAGACCCCCATTGTCAGCTGTTTATTTTGCGCTCGCAC
Source organism: Rhynchopus euleeides (assembly GCA_963210315.1). Lineage (NCBI taxonomy): Eukaryota > Euglenozoa > Diplonemea > Diplonemida > Diplonemidae > Rhynchopus > Rhynchopus euleeides. The sequence goes on along the minus strand of OY723318.1, from coordinate 1,351,469 downwards.
CCCCAGTCGCTGACAAGGCACCCCTGTTCAGTCAACTTTTGATCGGCGCACTGATAGCTTTTGTCACCAGCACCCCCCTCCTTCTGTCAGGAGTCAGGGTTTGAACCCCTTCTGGCGATGCCAGATTGGTCACAAGATGGATTCCTGTCGCTTCTGCAGGAGGCCGTATGCGAACCTGCTGCGGCACGAGAGGAAGTGCGGAAGGAGACCTGCAGCGCAGCGGCTCCCTGTTGAGGTCCTCGTGTCGCGGTTCTTGGATGGCCAGAGTGACGGATTTTGCGGCTGGACGTTTGACTTCCTCGTGGGAGCAGTCGAGCAGCACCTCGAGGAGTCGGAGGGGTTGGGACCCAACATGGACCAACGCATCCTGACGTGTGTGGGGTCATCGGAGCGCTGGATGCTGTGCAAGCGTGCTGGCGGAGCGCTCAGGAAGGGTGTTGCGCACTACTGCCTGTGTCGTCGAGGTCCTGCGATCGTGGCTGATTGCCCACCCTGCTGCAGCTCTGATCATGAGTCTGATGTTGACGACTGTGTGCCTTCTGCCGTTCCTTCCCTCTCTCTGCCACCCGATGTGGTGATGGCCGACGCTCCTCTCCGTGATGTGGCGATGGACGACCCTCGCGCACCCGCCTCTCGAGGTCCGCCCGATTCCCTCTCCTCCGAAGAGACAGTCCGGCAGTTGACTGCTTCGTCCCCGGGCCGCTTCGCACCTCCTGCGGCTGATGGCAGTGATTGCTCCGAGGAGGGGGAGGAGGACATGTGCCCCACACCGCAGGCTCAGTTGACGTCTAGCCTCACCACCTCGGCAACAGCACCTCCTCCGGCTCCGACGGTTGCTGTGACAGAGGATGTCCATGATGGGGACGTGTCGATGGAGGGCGGCCCTCCGGATGCGGCTGAGCTGCGCCGCATGGGTGATTTGCTGGATGCGATCGCTGTCGATGCGGGCGACGACGTGTCGGACGCCCCTACACCGGCGACCCTCGCGGAGCGGTCCGAGTCGATGGATGACGGCCCCGCCGTGACCGCAGGCGAGGAGCTGTCACAGCAGAGCGTGCAGCTGGATTGTGCTCCTTGCGATCCTGCTGCTCCGACGACACTGTCAGGTGCCGTCGAGATTTTCATCCGCCGTGTTCTGTCTGGGGATGTGAGCGGGTGCATGCGCACCCATGATCAACTTCGGGAGGCGATTTGCGGAGTTGCAGGGGTGCCCTTGGAGGCTGGGCTGAGGATGATCTCCCGAGGAGGGGTGAATTCTGCTGCCAAGGAGAAGCTGTGCGGGAACCACAGCTTGCTTGGTCAGGGTGCTGTTGTTGTGCGGTCCCACCGCTCAGAGTCGACAGGGCGTGTTGCCCGATTCTGCTTCGGTGAGTGTGTGTCTGAGGGTAAGTGCAGCACAGCCATGGAAGTGGACGATGTCTCTGCGTCGAGCACACCCGGGCCTGTCACGCCGTCTGGTGCATCGCGCCCTGCCTCCACTCCCTCCACCCGTGCGACCCCCGCCACTGCTGCGTCGTCGAAGGATCGTCGTGGCCGACCGGCCTATGAAGCGGCTCAGTGGCGGAGGGTCACGAAGCGGCTGGACCAGGCCAAGCGGTGGGCGATGGCGAAGGTGTACGTCCTTGAGCGGAGGAACCGCATCCTCACCGAGGAGGTTTTGAGTCTGCGGGAACGCGTCTCCCCCGAGACCTACTACGCGACCGGCCTGCACCACCGGGGTACCACGCACGCATACCCGCTGAAGATCCGGCGGCTCGTGCACCGCCTGCGTTGGGAGGGCCTGGGTCTGAAAGCGGTGCACCGGCTCATCGGGGACGTCTTCGCTATCCTGTTTGGGCTGCCCCGCGAGAAGCTGCCCATTCCCTCGGCTCGGACGATTGGGCGCCTCGACTGGGTGGCCGGCCGGGTGTCTGTCGAGGCCTTCTTTGAGTACCTGAAGGATAAGGCGAGGGACTCGCAGCTGGGGGACAAGCCCACCGTGGCCATTGGGTGCGACACCTCCGCCAGGATTGGGGGTCGCATGCACGACACGCATGTGGCTTACGGGTACGTGGGCGGGAAAGAGGTGAGCGCCACCGTCACGACGCGGATAGTTCCGTCTACGCGAGCAAAGCTGCTCTCGGAGAATCTGACGGAGACGATCCGGAAGATCGAGGAACAGGATGTGGGTGTGGAGCAGATGGTGATGGTGGACCACTGTGCGACCGCCAACAAGATGGCGAAGGACGCCAACCGGGGTGTGTTGCAATGCTGCACGCACAAGCTTGGAAGGTCCTTGCAGGCTGCGCAGTCGGTTGCCTGTGCGTGGGCGTCGCACTCTACGACAGGCGAGGGCAAATCGAGTGCGACTGACCTGTTGCTGGGGATCGTGGCCACTCTCGATGTGGAGAACGGGATTGATTCCTCCGGAACGACCGCGCTGAACAATGTGTTGGCCGTGCACGGGACGATCCCAAAGGGCTTCGCTTTCAAGCGGGTCACCGGGTCAAAGTTCTCGGTGCACGTGGAGAACGCTTCGCGCTTCCTGCAGTGGTCGAAGGTGCTGCAGGACATGCGTGAGAGCTTCTCGACGTCATTGTCGCGGATGCTGCAGAGGACTCAAGAGCTCGATATCCAGCTCTACCTCCTCACCTCTTACCTACTCTGGCAGGTCTACGTGACGGCGCAGTCAGCGGTGAAGCGGGGGAGCCCGACGTATGACAAGGGCTGGGAGATCCTGCAGCGGCTTGACGACCAGCTTGGCAGCATGCTGGATGAGAAGACGGCGGAGAAAGAGGTGTTCGACATCCTCACGGACACGGTGATCGGGAAGACGGCCGACGACGTCCCGAACGACGTTCTGCTGGGGGAAGCTGCTGCTCGCGTCGCCGCGAAGGCAATTTTTTTGGAGCACACGGCTGACGCCATGGTTGTGTGGCACGCCGCCGGGAGCACCCTGCGTACGAAGCTGAAGGAGTTCATGCAGAAGGATGCGGCTGCTGTGGAGGAGCTGGGGATAGAAGGCCTGCGGAGGTATCCGGCTACTTCTGACCGGGTGGAGAACCAGCACGGCAACTCCTCTTTCCTCTACAAGAGGCTTGCCATGGTCCACCCCGAGCGCCTGGCGTCCCTCGCAATGGCCAAGGCAAACAACTGGGTTGTGTGCCAGGCGCCGATGGAGGAGTACGCGGTGTACATGGAGAGGGCAGTGCTGGCTGTGAGGCAGGAGACCCGCCGCAGCATGAGGGAGATCGCGGAGGAAGAGCTGCGGGAGAAGTATGGCACAAAGATGCTGCGGGGGCTGCTGAAGTGTGACCTGCTCCGCCTCGCGCTGTTGCTGGGCATTCCGGAAGCCGATCGGAATGTGAAGGCCGATGATCTGCGAGTCGTGGTTGGTGACCGCGTGCTGAAGCTCGCAGAGCCCTGCCGTGGCAGGAACAACCGGGGGGACGCGGCTGACGCCACCTCCAACCTCAGGGAAAAGCTGTGGACGTCTGTGAAGGGCATCCTGGCTGCCCTGAACGACGCGGGGGTGAAGCATGTGCAGGCGTTTGTGAGCTCCCCTGCATTCCCCATTCTGCTGAAGCTTCCTGGGGCGCTCCCAGAGAAGCAGGAGGATGATGCTGATGATGTGACTGCGGATGGCGATGATGGCGACGGTCGCGAGGATGATGACGACGACAATGGCGAGGAGGAGGACGTTGGTGACGACGACGACGATCCTGATGATAGCGATGATGATGATGATGATGATGGCGATCGCATGGATGCTGCTGGTGATGACAAGTTGTGTCCGGCGCAGAAGCTGCTAGGGTGGGATAAGCTGTCCTCGTTGGAGTGCCCACGGGTGGGCCCCGACGCCACCTGTGACGACGAGTCTGACTCCTCCGACGAGGATGCCCCATTTCCTGCTGACCACCAGGTGCCGAAGCGTGTCTCCGCCCTCCTTTGGACAGATGAGGTGGTGAAAAGGCTGAGTTGTGCTGCCGGGAGTGCAAGTTTAGGTGACCTCTCTCGTGAAGACGCCAACGTCCTCATCCAGAAGACCTTGGGCAGGATGAAGGTGGAGACCCTGCGGGGTATCCGGAACGCCGTTGCGACCTCAAAGAGTTTGGGGAAGCGCGAAGTGATGAGGGATATCCTGCTGCTCGCAGGTGCGCACAAGTCCTCCGACCTCGAGGGGAATTTTCCGTCCCGTGACAAGGTGCTGCGAGTGGCCCTCAGCAAGGCGAGCCTCCCGCGGGGCCAGGCGACCTCCGGCTCCCCGAAGGGTTTCCCTCAGGCAATCCCCATCCCCGCGGCAGTGAAGGAAGAGCACCGTGCCTCTCTGTGGAGGCTCTTCTGCATGTCCCGCGACGATGCGGAGGACCGCGAGAGGATCGGTGCTGAAGTGCTGGGGACGGGGCCATTGCAGCCTCGATCTGCAACCGCCGCCGAGACGGGTGCCCCGGTGGTGCAGACAGAAACTGCGACTACTCCAACTCCAGCTCCAACTGCAACTGCAACTCCAGCTCCAACTGCAACTCAAGCTCCAACTGCAACTGCAACTCCGACTCCGACTCCTCCCACTCCAGCCCCTCCAGTGCTGTTTTCTGCCGAGGACCACGTCGCGGGGCTGGGCTTTCCGAAGTTCTCCTTCTCCGATGCGGGTGCGAATTGGCAGAGTGGGTGCCCTTCGTCGGCCTACATCGTGTTGCAGAAGCTTCTCACGGAACTGGGTGTCGAGAACCCCCTCCAAGCGGTCACGTGGCAGGATGCTCAGCATGAGCAGGCGAGGGTCGAGAAGGGTGGCGGTTGGGCTGTGTGCTCCAACGGGAGATTTAGCCCCGAGGTGGTGGGCACTCTACTCGAGAGAGCGACGGGTGGCAAGTGGTATCTTGCGGAACCGGGGGACGCTTTTGTGAGGTCGCGATTTGCTGTTGTGCAAGCATTTGCGTCTCGTGAGTTGGTGCATGATCGCGACTGTTGGTGGCTTCTCGCGACGAAGCAGCCACCTTCTGCAGGCATTGTCCGATGTCTGGTCGGGAACCACCCGAAATACGAGGTGTGGGGACCACATGGGCCAACCAAACCCTTTAAAAAATTGGTGGCCCCTCTCGAGTCTGTGTGGACGGCGACAGCGTGCATTCGCTGGTGCGTGCGTGCGAGTACCGACAGTGTGACGGCAGACACCTCACACTGTGGTTACAGCGAGCACTGGGAGAAGGCCAAGGCCGCCGACGAGGCGGAGATCGATGCCCTGCGCGCCCGGGATGATAGGGCTAAAGACCCTCAGAAAGCGGACCGTGCGAAGTATCGACAGGTGGCGGAGGACTTCGGGTGGGAGGTGGCGGAACTCCGTTTGAGGGACGTTTTCCCTCCAGATCTTCACCTGACTTCCGGGGTCGGTCGGGTGAAGAGGGAGCTTACTTGTTTGCGTAGGTTCAACCACGAAACTGGGTTGGCGGAGGACGGTGAGGACTGCGCCCTCACGGGGGAGAGCGGGTGGGCTGTGGCGAACTGGGTCGTGCAGCACTGTTGGTTCTTCCCCACCAAAGTGCTGGCGAAAATGAAGGCACTGGACCCACGCAGGGTTCCGCCGGGCGTGGCACTGCAGCTGGGGGAGCGTACGGAGCCGGAGTGGCCCCGCATCACGTGGGAGCAGATGCAGCTGTGCCAACACCAGGGTCCGCTGAGGGAGTCGAATGGCTTCCGGGGAGTCCGGCTTTCGTGGAAGGGGGATTTCTGCATCTCCGCCGTGATCCTCGCTGTCGAGACGGAAGTGAGGGCGTTCCCGCCGCATACCCCGCCCGGCTCCCTCAAATGCACCGACCAGGGACAGTGGCACACCGTGCGTGTCAAGCTGTATCCGCCTGGACCAGGGGACAGGAGCGATGTCGCGCGTGTGCCCGAGGGAGCCTGGGATTCCGAGGTCGCGGCGATGTTATTTGCCCCCCCCGACGACACCGCCTCGGGGCGGAACAGAGGCTTGTGGCGAGTGGCTCTGCGGGTGGAGCGTGAGTCGGACAGGTGTGTGGTGAAGTGCACCGACCACCCTGAGGAGTCGCACGAATCCCTAGAGGCTGCGGTGCAGCATTTTCTGGCGCAGGGGGAATTCGAGCTGTATGCCGTCCGTAGCGCCGAACGTGCGATGGCCAGCGTTCCGTGTATGCGGAGCCTGCGGGTGAGCCGGATGGTGAAGGCGAGGAAGAGCCTGACGGAGGAGGAGATGAAGCTACCAGCGCAGCTGTGGAGGGCACGCTGCCTGGCGTACGTGGAGGGGAAGATGGCGGAGGAGTTTGGCCGCATCCGGGAAGCTGTAAATCGCCTGATCTACCGAGAGGTTCCCAAGTCGCTGTTTTCAGCGGCGCCGGGTACGGTAGAAAGACAGAACCTGCTGAGCGTCGACTGGCTGCGGAAACGGCGCCCCCACTCCGTGACCTACCTCGGGGATATGCTCTCGGCGGTGGCGGACCTGGCGGTGAGGTGCCTGGAGGAGGAGGTGCGCGCCACGCTGACGAAGGATGTGCCGGGGAAGCTTAAAATAATCTTCCCCGGTCAGGAGCCTCTGAGGCCCTTCTCGGAGATGGGTCTGGTGGAGGTGCATCACTTGTGGGAGGAGGTGGTGAACGGGAAGTGGCAGATGGACCGGTGCGTGGCTGAGCTGAGGCAGCAGCTCAGTGAGGTTGAGCTCAGGTGCGGACGGCGGTCAGCGCAGGCGGATGCGGTCGCGACGCCGGTGTCTGCTGCACCCTCGGTGCCATGCTGCAAGGTGTGTGGGGAGACCTGCACGAAGAAGGGGACCCCCTTTGTGAGTTTGGCTTCGCATGCCGCTTCGGCGCACGGCCTCACCTGGGAGGAGTACTGTGCGCATCCGGGTTCCTGCGTGTCGACGGAGGGCAAGCGGAAGCGCAGCAGCAGCACCACCAGGAGCACGCCTGTGCCGGAGGATGACCCTGGCTCATTGGATTCGGTGACGGAGCGTGATTCGGCGGCGGAGTATGACTTGGAGAGGGAGCTCGGTGGCAGCGATTTTCCTGGACATTGCGCAGATGACGACGGTGCGCCGCTCCCTCCAGGGCACCCCTCCCACTCCAGCACCGGCAGCCCGCGGAAGCGCCCGAGGGTGACCCCTGTGACATCGCCTGCCTCTCGCAAACCCGCATCTCCTCCGCATACCCCCTTCCGCATGGTTGCAGCCTGGTGGTCCTTCCCGCGGACGGCTGACGGTCAGGGAGCAAACACATGCTTCATGGCAGCCTGCCTGCAGCTGCTCCGCCCCTGCATCGACGTCATCAGGTCCGAACCGAAGTGCACCGCCTGCGAGACGACGATGTACCCCCTGCTCTCCTTCCTGAAGAACATGTGCCGTGGGAAGGGATCGGAACAGAACCTCGATGGCCTCCGACAGCTCTCCCGGGAGTCCGGGAGAGCTGTCTTCGAGGAGATGGAAAGGGATGTGGGCGAGGCCCACAGCCTCCTGAAGCGGAAGCAGCAGTGCCTTGCGCATTTCCTGGGAGAGTTGCTGCAGATCCTGTCCGCCGAGTGGTGGGAATGGAGACGGTGCGGCCCACAGAACCGGCGCCCCGTGTGCACCCTCCCCATCCACTTTACCGACGTGCAGGGTAAATGCGGGACGTGCGGCAACCCCACCAGCGCCAACCAGCACCAGGGGTGGTACGTGAAGGGGAGCCCTGAGAGGTTCCAGACCCTGCAGGTGCTTGTGGATTCTGCGATGCGATGCGAGACGAGCACCGCATTCACATGTGCGGACAAGAGCTGCCTGGGGAGATGCAGCACCACGACGACCACGATGTTTGTCGGGGGAACGCTGCTGCTGTGGGTGACGCGGCTGACTGACAAGGGCGGTGGCCACACCTTCCTGTCGTCACAATGCGATGTGCCGCTGCAGCTCGAAATCGCCGACATCTTCGGGTCGGTCAGGAGGGCGACCTTCACCCTTGGTGCCTGCGCGGTGCACTCCGGGGGGGTGAGTGGCGGGCACTACACCTGCTACTCCTACAGTCCTGCGGCGAAGGCCATGTTTCTGCACGACGACGCGTACACGAAGCAGGTGGACATCGCGGAGTCCCTCGAAGTGATGCGGACACACGGCGTCATGTTCCGGTACGACCGGACACCGGACAGCTGCACCGAGGAGTTCCGCATCTCGTGGGTGGGGCTGCTTGATTTGCTGCGGGCTGACGATGAGGAATCCCACCGCAACGTGCAGAGGCTGTTCCCCCCTGAACAGCGCCAGCAGCAGGAGGAGGAGGAGAGGCGGCAGCGGGAGCTAAAGAGGCAGAAGGAGGAGCAGGAGCGGCTACGCCGCCAGGGCAAGCATGGTGGTAAGGGTAGCAAGGGTGGCAAGGGCGGTAAGGGTGGCAAGGGTGGCAAGGGCGGCAAGGGTGGCAAGGGCGGCAAGGGCGGGAAGAAAGGTGGGAAGGGTGGCAAGAAGGGTGGTAAGGGCGGGAAGAAGGGGCAGCAGTCGTCGTGAAGCCGCACAAGAGGCACGAGGGGTTCTATGTGTATTCTGCCAGTCCCTACCCGAGACTGCAGGCATTTTCATGCTTGCTGACCCCCATTCCAATGAGTGACTGCGAGTGTGTGTTTCGAACAGCTTCCAGTGTTGTTTATCTCCTCAGGGCCTGTCTTCTCGCAGCCAAGGGTGCTTTGCTCCTGTTGACCTGTGTTTCGTATTCATCCGATGCAGGAGACCTACTGATGCAGTATCTCATGTTGTGTGAGTCAATCTTGGCCTGCTTTTCCCTAATCGATTCTGGCAGGATGCGAATGACCGAGCAAGATGATCGGTGATGTGAGTCACCTGCAGCCAGCGGCCCCTGCCCCCCAACCTGCCCCAATCCCCCACCCGAAGCCGTGATCATCTGAACTCCGCATTGCCAGCCACCCCACCCCAGTGGCCACACACACAGACCAATGTGACCCCCAGCATACAGAGAGCAGGTTCCATGGAGGTCCTTCTGACAGGGAAGCCGTGACAAGGCCCCATTCGGGCGTGAATTCCATGTGGTGGGCCCTCCTCGCATCCGCTCGTCATGTGGGTGTGATTCCGGAGTCGTGTGTTCGGTTGCATTCCTGTCGACCACCTCGGCGGCCCACATTTTCGGGTGAAAACCCCGATTTTGGCAGAGTCGGAGGTGTTCCGGGGGTGGTGGGGCCCCAAAACGGGAGAAAAATGCACCAATATTTTTGCCCAGAAAAAAGTTTGTGAGAAACGGCTGGAAAAATCACAGCTTGCCACCCTCTACAGTGCCCAGGCTGGGAACCCTCCCTTTCATGAGGACCCCTTGGGTCCTCATGAAAGGGAGGAACTCGCGCAACGGGCACTGATGGGCCCCCCCCAGATGCCAGAGGGGAAGCCATGTCCTCGGCACAAGAGGCGAACAGGTGGCACGCTGTTCTTCAGCGATGACGGTGGTTCAGCACCAAGGCACCGCTCCCACCGAGGGGCACTACACGGTGGACCGCCGGTTGGGGCGCCTGGTGGAGCTACGACGCACAGATGCGTGTCCAGACAGCTCTCGACCCCTCCGTCCTACGCACAACTGACCCCTCGTGACGTGTGTACCAACCACTGGTCATTTTACTGGCCGCCACTCACCCTCCCCCCCCCGACGACTGACCATCATCCCACGAGATCTCGGGATCCAGAAAGGAAGCGACCAGCCTGCCCTCTGCCGGTACGGGATCGAGCTATTTTTCGAAGACATTGCAATATGCTCTCGTGAATAGTTCTGCATCAGTTTGAAGAGATATCCCCCCGCAGGGGGCAACCCACCCCACATCACACCATCTTGGGGCCCGAGATTGCGGGCCCGGGTCTGCGGCCTTGATACCAAGACACAATTGGGGCCCGGGATTGCGGTGGCCTTCAAAAGAAAGGAAACAGATGCCGCTCTCTGAAAATCTCCACAACTCTCTTCCTCCCGCCCGCCCTCTTCCCTTGTTCGCCTACCCAAGTGAACGTTGATGCTCAAAGATTTTTCAAACACATCGCAACATGTGGCAGGACTATTTTCAGCATCCGTCTGAGTAGGATCCTTCAAAATGTGCGACTGAACCGTGTTGCGACTTTTCAGGGTGTTCTTCGCTGAGAGGCAGATTTTCGGCCGGGAAAAAAAATGTACCGCCGTTTCTGCCCCGCTGCAGCGGGATTTCCTGAGAGATGTCACAGGGGTGGGCAGCACGAGAAGTTTGGCATTCCTTCACCGTCTTGCTCGCAACTGCCAGGTTTGGTGTGTGTGCGGAATGGTGTGTGTGCTGGTATCGTGGATGGCTCCGAAGAAGTATCGTATCAGTATGACACAAGAATTATTGGAACAAGTGTGGAACAGCTCTCGAACCGGGATATTGGACGTGCCCCCCTCGGCCTTCCCTTCTCCGAGGGAAACAGCGCCGCCCCACCCCGCCCCCCCCGGGTCCCCCCCCCCCCCCCCCCCAAACCCAACCCGCTTGTGCCACACCCGCCATGGCTGGTGTGTTGCCTTCACATGCTTCCAAAGCGAGGCCCGAGGGGAGGGCGCTGTGCTTGATATCCGAATCCGGTGGCTTGTGTAACCGCTTCGTGTTTGTGTTGTTCGTCACCGGCACGCAAGCCCCACACCACCTTCACGAAGAGGCTTCGTCCTTTTGAATGATTTTGCTGCACATAATGTGGCAACTGTTTCCACCCATCATGACAACAAGCAGGTGTGGAGGCACGGACCCTCACCCAACAATCTGTGCAGGAAATGGTGACATGGCGCAGTGTCGTCAGCCGGAACGGTGCTGCCGATGCATTCGAGAGCCGCACCCGTGAGACGGTGATGCACACAGGGTTGGCACTGTCCGTCTTGGGGGTCGTTTCTGGCATGACGAGTCTCTCTGAGCCACTGCAGCTGGGTTACACGGTTTGCCCCCCGGCAGGATCCCGGGAAACCCCGGCCGGGCCCGGAAATTCCGGGCCCGGGACCGGGATTTTGAAATCCCGGCCGGGATCCCGGGGAAATCCCGGCCGGGTCCGGCCGGGGTCCGGCCGGGAATCCCGGGGGTTCTCAGTCTCAGGTCGCTTGGACCGAGGTCATCTCAGACCTATGGCTTTCAGTCCCCAGTTTCAGATTCAGACCTGCTGATCCAGAACCGCACCCTCTCCTTCCACACCAATTGTATCCACTGCTCATGGGTCCGAGTGACGACGATAGCAATGACGATGGCTCCATAGCAAAGATGGCTACCACTGTCAAAGCTCATCTGGAACAGAAACTGTCCCAGATGGAAGTCTCCTGTATAAATACAGGGTTCGGGGTTACCACGAGTGTAACGCAGATACGTGCAGGTGTGTCAAGAGAGTGTGCAGCTCACAGCAGTTCCGCATCCTCCTGGTTGCTGAACTCCACAGTCCTAGGACGACGAAGAGGACGACGAGGGTCGACGTAGGCTTATCTTACGCTACGGCAGGGGTGGACTCAGCCACCCCGGGGGCAGGTTGAACAGGTTGTGTGGTTCCACTGATCAACATGTAGGTCGGCCTGTCTGATAAGACTCAGCCACCCTGCGGGTCAAGTGATTACAAAAGGGTGCCTATTTGACCAAAAGGCAAAATTTCCTCCCGCCATGCCCCCGTACCACAGAGGCTGTTGTGTTTTGCCTCTGTGTATGCGTACGTTTTGCGATGACGGGGTGTGGAACCTGGCGTAGACCGAGCTACAACCAGGAACCAACGGCCCAACTCGGCGCCGTGGGTCAATTTTTGTGAAAAGGCCTTGACCAGAGGCATCCCCCTAACACTAAATTTGCTCTGTTTCACCTGAACCGACCAACCAGGCACCGTGAGGAGGCATCAGAGCCCCTCGTGGACAGCCGCAGCACCCTTCCTTTACTAACGTCAGGTTCACCACTAGCACGAAGCATCACTGTTTTACGTCAGGTATGGCAAATGCCCACCCAAGGAAGTCGAGGAGTTTGAGCCGTTGGAAGTTACCAGAGGGACAAGCAAGAGGGATCTGCAAGCAGTGATGTCTGTTGTACCCTTGGACCACATTAAACTCAAACTGAACCCTCAGTCGTCCTTGATCGCCCGACAAGGTTCCTTTCAGCTTTCTAACAGATGGGTACTGCAACTGTCCAACTATCTACAGACTCACATCCCAGAAGGTGCAGTCCAGGTTCCACAGAGCAAATTAAATGTTAGCATTTCTGCACAACTACCGGTACGCAAATCGCAGCGGCGGTGGAAGTGACTGACTCGAAAACGGCGAGGTATCAGTCTTGACGCTGGAAAATTCCGTTCGGAAATACCAAACACATCCACAGAAAGTGGAAGGAATGGGCGCCAAGATGATGCGAACGATTTTTGGGGGGGGGAGGGGGTGGACTGCTCTGTATCGTGATACCCGCGAGGGCAACCAAATGCAGAACAGGGAGGCACAGGCGCACACACGAAGGCAGCACACAAGTGGCAAGTGGCAGGGGCTGGGGTCTGGGGCTGGGGCGCCGCGCGATTCGCTTCTCCTGACTTTCTGATCCGGCAAACTACAAACACAAAAGCAGTACATGCACTGCAACAACAACCTCCGAAGGGAGCCACAATACCCTCGTGACTCCAAAGCAGCTGATGGCATCGGAGGGCAATCAGCATCATACGACGTCTCACAGCTGCAGAACAAGACGTCAGACACAGACAGCAAGGAATACGATATACACACACACGGACGCACACACTGTGCCGGACAAATCACTCCTCATCGTCACTCTCAGCGTCATTCACACGGAGTGACGGGAATGTCCGCCGGAAGCCACACTCCTTGCCGTACGCACCTCGCACATCTTGATTGATGGCCAAGAGCGAGAGCTTTGCGTGGGAGTCGCGGGACATAGCACTCCGGCACACGGGGATGGCTTGCATCATGACAGAGAGTGCGCTGTCAGGTGCTGTGCAGGAAGGGGGCAAGGTGAGGAGAAACAACACACGCTCAGCAAGAGGCTTGAGCGTCTCGTTGGTAAGCTGGCGTTTCCAGAATACCCTCTCTGAGCCGACCTCGTGCTCCGACACTGCCGAAGTGTACGCCTGGTACATGGGCGCGGTGACGTCGAAGCCGATGTGCTTGCCGAGGTCTTCGCGTGGCAGCAGGTCATCCAGCATCTCCAGGGTCTCGTACCCCTCCGGAGTCAGCTGGCGCACAGAGAGGTAGAACCCCCGGCCCGTTTCCGAGGATTCGCGCCACCGGCTCTGCAGACCGTTGTAGAAGGTCTTGGACACGCGGGCTGCGAGTCCATCCCCCGTGCTCGCCCTCTGGAGGATGTCGATCAGCTCCTCCACCTCCGCGTAGATCGTCGCCGATCCAACCGTCCCGGGTGCCTGCGCGTTGCTGTACCGCGACAAAGCGGCTCTTACCGGCGCCGCGGCACGGACGAACTCCGTCAGCATGTCCTGAAGCGCCTCAGAACCGACGGTCTTCAGCAGCACAGCAAGCTTCTCGAACGTGGGGGGAGTGTAGGCATTGCCAATCCCGGTAGCCATGTACGAGTACAGCATGGCGACACGCTCTTCAAAGTGCTCCGCGCAGTCGAGCATGCTGACGAAGCGTGTGTCGTAGATCCGGGGTGCACGTTTGATGGCCACCGCCTCCTGCAGAGTGCTCTTCATGTCGGCGTGTGCTGCAGACATCAAGCTGCAAAGCTCCCCAAACGTCTTTGCGTTGGCAATCGCATCCTTGTGCGCCTCGGTCACCGCGGCCTTGCAGAGGCCCTTCATCTTGTCCAGAAGTTTGTCCTGTTCCCGCGTTGTCGTCGATGCCGACTGCTTCCGCAGCTTCGCCAATAGGACACCCGCCGTGTGTGTCTGGGGGTCGCTCTGCACACTTCTTTGGTGGTCCCGCCACTTGTTCTGCTTTTTCGCGTCACCAAACACGTAGTTCGTGAGGTGGAAGAAGTCGAGCAGGGGGTCCTCGGCGGCCTTCATCATCCGACGAACATCGGAAAGGGTGTTGTTCAGCAGGTGAGCCAGGCAGGATACGTACGGGATGTGAGCCTCTCCTGCTAGGTCGCGCGACATCTTCACGTTCGACCCACCACGATCGCTGCGCACGACCCTCACCTGTTCAATCCCCACACCGACAGCAGCGAGAGATTCCTCCAGCGCGGTGCGCACCGTAAGACCTGTAAACGGGACATCCGAATACTGTAGCGGCAGCGCAACGGACGTTGTAGCGGTCTGTGCAATGAACAACACGACATTCTGACCCTGGATCGTCGAACCACAGTCGTGGACGATGCTCAGATCTTGTCCTGCGAGCATATCGGCAATCGTGTCGAGGTGGTTGTCGTAGACGGTCGCCCCGCTCCTCTGCCAGACCTTCTGCATGTTGACGTCTTCTGGGATGGTGAGCCCAGAGACGGCACGGAAGACCTGCGTCGCGCCACGAAACGAGAGCCCTGCCATCGTGCACACCTCCAGCAGCGTTTCCCGGACGTTGGAGTTTGCTGGTGCGGGTCGGTTGCTCGAAGGTGTGGATCGGTCGGCTGCTGGTGTGGATCGGTCGGCTGCTGGTGTGGATGCGTCACGGTTTGGCGTTGAGGCGTCGACTGGGGTCGTTGCATTGCGACCGTGGCCCTTCGTACCCACGTGGCTCGTGAGGTCGTGCCTGTCGACGCCGGGTGCAAACGCCCACTTGCACGGAGCACACACGGGCACCTCCTGCTCGTCGCAGCATCTCGCCGTGGCCTTCGCGAACCTGTACCCGTCGGTCGTGGCCTCCGCTTTCGTCTTGACTGAAAGCCACTTGAACTCGGAGAAGCGGGTCGACAAAGACTGGGCAGGCTGCAGCTTCGGGGGGGTCAGGTCAGCTTGGCTGCTGAGGCTCTCGGCGAGGGCGGCCTTTGCCGGGCGGCGCAACTTCCCCGTCGGCGTGCGCAAGGCCACTGCGCTGGCGGCGAGCTCCTTCTTCTTCCGTCCGAGAGCAATCAGGCGGGCGATCTTCGGCATGAGGGGGGCTTTCTCATTCTCTGTGAGGACCCCTTCAGCGACGGCCAAATCGATCAGCGGCTGCCTCTTCCGCTTCACCTCCTTCAGCACCGCCTCAATGGCGTCGTCGATGTCGTCGTCGTCGTCGTCGTCGTCGTCGTCGTTGTCAGTGGTGGGGTCCGGTTCCGGGGCCGCTACCTCCGCCTTGCCTCGGCGAGGTTGCTTGCGGCTCTTGCCGCCGTCGCCATCGCTGTCGCCGTCATCCGCATCATCCCTCGCCCTCTTCCCTCCTTTCTGCCCTGGTGCTGCATCACCAACGAGCAGGAAGGAAAAAAAAATGAGGAGTAACAAAAGAGTACGGTGCATGTTTGCTGTTGTGGAAGGTTTCTCTGCCGGGTGTGTGTATGCGGCGCAGTTACGTGGGGGGGGGGGGGGGGGCGGGGCGGGGTTGTGGGGTCCAAGTCACGTGCGGTATATGTGAGGTGAAATAGTCGGGTCCAGCAAAAACTAATGACATCGGGTGGATCGCAAAGGGGAAGGGGGCAACGGCAGCGTGCAATGTGCAATGTGCAAAACTCTCAAGTCATCTTACCACCCACCTACACCTGACCCCGGGGGGGTCCCGGGATGACCCCGGGATACCCCGGGGTCATCCCGGGATTTCCCGGCCGGGATCCCGGGATCCCGGCCGGGAATCCCGGGATTCCCGGCCGGGAAATCCCGGGAATCCCGGGAATCCCGGAATTTCCCGGAACCCGGCCGGGCCCGCCCGGGATCCCGCCCGGGGGGCAAACCGTGAAATTATTATAATAGTCGCATGTCACGATAATAGTCACTATTATAGTGGCATGCGGGGGTCTTCGCTGGTCGACAAACTTCGACAAACTTCGTCAGTTTTCAGACAATTCAACAGGAAATGCACCAAAATGCACTGACGATCACCCCATAGCGAAGACCCCCTGCGACTATTATAGTGACTATAATAGTGGACTTGTCCACTATTATAGTCACTATAATAGTGGCATGTCACTATTATAGTGACTATAATAGTGGACAAGTCCACTATTATAGTGACTATAATAGTGACATGCGACTATTTTTACAACTATTATAGTGACAATTCTAGTGACATGCGACTATTATAGTGACTATTATAGTCGCCATGTCGACTATATAGTCAGTATGTGCTCAGTATATAGTGAACACATACTTCTATGCGAACATGGGCTGTCACTACATGTCGAGTAAACGGCCAGGACCTGTCACTAAGTGTCCAGTAAACCGCGTTTTTGGTCCACTATATGGCCGGCATTGCGACTATTTTACTGACATGCACTCAACATGTCCAGTATTATAGTGGACGTGTGGCCAACATGTCAGTATTTACTGAACATGTCCACTATTATAGTGACCGCATACACGCATGTCCACTATAATAGCCACTATTTTAGTGGCATGTCCAGAAAATACTGAACATGTCCACTATTGTAGTGTCGCATACACGCATGTCCACTATAATAGTCACTATTTTAGTGACGGCATGTCCAGTATATACTGGCCATTTTACTTGCATGCCGAAGTGGTGCGTTTCCCTTGCGGAACGCCTTGGCAAATGGGTGTCTCCCAAGGCAAAAATGAGTGAACGGGCAGCATGCCGTTCCACATTTTTCCCTCGTGAGGGCGACCCCCTTGCAACGCAAGGTGAAAAATGAAGAAACGGGCAGCATGCCGTTCTACATTTTCCCCTCGTGAGGGTGGCCCCCTTGCACCGCAAGGTGAAAAATGAAGAAACGGGCAGCATGCCGTTCCACATTTTTCGTCTCTGGATCAACAAACGAGAGTGCACCACAAGTCTAGGCATTATCTGCCTTGAGAACCTCTGCATGGACAGGAACCGGAAGCCCCCCTGTGTAGGAGTGATTCAGCAGAGACGAAAAAATTCGTCACGGTGGCGCTTCAGGCGTGTGCCGAGCTATATGTCGACACACCTTCCCGGTGGGCTCCAGGCATTTGCCGAGCTAGTGTATTGTATCAACTGTTATAATAATAATGAGAAAACATCCATGGGTCAGCAGGGAAACCCCTGCTGTGGGGGACAGAATCGACGTGTTTCTTTGAAGAAACAACAACCTGCGGGTTACCGCTGGGGTCGATGTCCAAAGGGGCGCGACACCACGGGGGTGCCACACCGCTTGTCTTGGGAAGTTCTTCACCTTTGGTGAAGGCGGAGTGTTCATATAAGCAAAATTTACGTACACAAGCAGCGCTCAACCATACACCAGCAAACCAAGCAGGTAGCTGCCGAAGGATCGGTTCGTGCACCTGAGTCTGTACTCTATCTGATCTATTCCGGCTTTTCATGCTTGTCCTTTCAGACCGGAGGTCTCTCTCTCAAGGCATATAGTCATTCTCCCTTTGCCACAGACCAGTGGGAGTATGTTTATGTGGAGTCACCTAGAGTCACAGTTATTCGTCAGCTGATTGGGGGTGTGATATGAGGGTTCTATCCAACAAGGATATCAAGGCGGCACTTTCAAAGTCCTGCCAAGGACAGCGCCACGTGGGTGTGTGCTTCTGATATATGTTATGTCATCATGTGAACCCTCCCCAGCGTGTGCCAACATCCCTGACACGCTCACGAAAAGCATGACACGGAGAAAACAGGTGCCGAAACAACCTGCCGAGCACACGGGTGGTGCCACGTTGATCCACGCAGCGATCTCCCATGACAGGAAGCCTTGTCGCCACGGCAGAGTCGCCGCAGACTGTGGGAGAGGTGTCGCCAGTCACCTTGAGGTTGCAGTGTGTCATCAGGCTAAGACCCGTGCCCTCTTCACCTCCCCTGTTAGGTTGCTCACACCTAGAGTCACAGTTATTCGGTGCCACCACGAGAGAGAGTCCAGATTCAGACCGTGTGTCATCCTCTTCCACGGCCAGGCAGAGCTTGCGCGGGGGCAAGATGGCTGAGTTGCCGGGCGTCTACAGATGCTCCACACACACGACGAGCGCCAGCAGGAGTACTGGTTTCCGACCGATTCCCGACCACCTCTAATTCCACAAGGGCGCAGGCAGCCATATGGGGGTTTTCATTCCATTCCCAGACATCCGAACATAGTCACCTAGGGGGGCCACCACGCAAGGCCGCTGACATGCACAGTCTCACGCCGCTTTGTGTACGTAAATCTGCACCCAAAGTTGCCCTGCCCCACCGCCCCCCAACCGCCCGGTAGGTAAGACCCTCGGGGTGCTGCATCCCCATCATCGGGTCACCTAAACTTTCGGCAAAAAAGCACTCCGTCTTGAACTTTAAAAATCTGAAAATTCTGAAAAAGAAAAGCAGCGCAAAGCAAGGCAACAAGGGAGCAATGCGATGGGTGGGGGCACGAGCTTGAACAGGGCAGGGTCAGGGGGGCCGGGCAGGGTCGGGGGGAGTTTAAAATAGCTGGACAATCAGCCATGGTTCTGAGCAATGGCCGTGTCGTCATTGCTCTTTTTATTCATTCTCTTGACATACTGGATACCGTCAATTTTGACACACGTCTGTACCGTCTGTAATCCACGAAATGACCCAAACATGATGTGCTTCATTTTTGGGACCGTCTGTGTGATCAGGATCAAAGATCTCGGGGTTTCTACGACTTCCTTCGAAAATGGAAGGTTCCAGATCACAAGGACCAGACTTTGGGGCCAGATTTTTTTTGCTCTATTTTTGAGGCGAATTTTCACCAAGGCCGAACAGGCCAAATTCGCGGGGCCGTTTTAATGCGTTTTAGGCCTCAAAACAGGCTCAAAAACCAAAAATTCCCTCGAAAATGGGCTCAAATGTGCAAAATGGACCCATCCGGGGAAAAAAATCGAAAAGGGTCCCCCTAGGGGGTCTTCGCTGGTCGTTATTCTCCGTCAAACTCCGTCAGTTTTCAGCCAATTTAACAGGGAACTCACCAAAACGCACTGACGGTCACTCCGTAGCGAAGACCCCCTATGTGTCCAGTATATAGTCACTATATAGTGGCAACTTATAGTGGACAAAAATAGTACTACATTTTTCAGGATCCCACCGTGCCCTAGGGTTGGGGCCGCCGGGGTCCCAGATTTTTTGGTAATTTCCAGGTGTGGGTAGGGGGACCTTTTCGAATTTTTTTTTCGAGGGGTGCCCATTTTGGCGATTTGGGCCCGATTTCGAGGGTTACGGGTGACCCTAGACCCTACCCAACCCTAGGGTTGGGGTTGGGGTTGGGGTTAACTCCAGACCCTACCCTCACCCTAGGGTTAGGGTTAGGGTTAACCCTAGACCCTACCCTGGGGTTAGGGTTAACCCTATACCCTACCCAACCCTAGGGTTAGGGTGAGGGTTAACCCTACACCCTACCCAACCCTAGGGTTGGGGTTGGGGTTAACCCTAGACCCTACCCTAGGGTTAGGGTCAGGGTTAACCCTATACCCTACCCAACCCTAGGGTTAGGGTTGGGGTTAACCCTAGACCCAACCCTACCCTAGGGTTAGGGTTAACCCTACACCCTACCCAACCCTAGGGTTAGGGTTAGGGTTAACCCTAGACCCTACCCTAGGGTTAGGGTCAGGGTTAACCCTATACCCAACCCAACCCTACACCCAACCCTACCCTAGAGTTAGGGTTAACCCTACACCCTACCCAACCCTAGGGTTAGGGTCAGGGTTAACCCTATACCCAACCCTACCCTAGGGTTAGGGTTAGGGTTAACCCTATACCCAACCCTACCCTAGGGTTAGGGTCAGGGTTAACCCTATACCCTACCCAACCCTAGGGTTAGGGTTGGGGTTAACCCTAGACCCTACCCTAGGGTTAGGGTCAGGGTTAACCCTAGACCCAACCCTACCCTAGGGTTAGGGTTAACCCTACACCCTACCCAACCCTAGGGTTAGGGTCAGGGTTAACCCTATACCCAACCCTACCCTAGGGTTAGGGTTAGGGTTAACCCTATACCCAACCCTACCCTAGGGTTAGGGTCAGGGTTAACCCTATACCCTACCCAACCCTAGGGTTAGGGTTGGGGTTAACCCTAGACCCTACCCTAGGGTTAGGGTCAGGGTTAACCCTATACCCAACCCAACCCTACACCCAACCCTACCCTAGGGTTAGGGTTAACCCTACACCCTACCCAACCCCAGGGTTAGGGTCAGGGTTAACCCTATACCCAACCCTACCCTAGGGTTAGGGTTAGGGTTAACCCTATACCCAACCCAACCCTACACCCAACCCTACCCTAGGGTTAGGGTTAGGGTTAACCCTAGACCCAACCCAACCCTACACCCAACCCTACCCTAGGGTTAGGGTTAACCCTACACCCTACCCAACCCTAGGGTTAGGGTCAGGGTTAACCCTATACCCAACCCAACCCTACACCCAACCCTACCCTAGGGTTAGGGTTAGGGTTAACCCTAGACCCAACCCAACCCTAGGGTTAGGGTTGGGGTTAACCCTATACCCTACCCAACCCTAGGGTTAGGGTCAGGGTTAACCCTATACCCAACCCAACCCTACACCCAACCCTACCCTAGGGTTAGGGTTAGGGTTAACCCTAGACCCAACCCAACCCTAGGGTTAGGGTTAACCCTACACCCAACCCTACCCTAGGGTTAGGGTTAGGGTTAACCCTAGACCCAACCCAACCCTAGGGTTAGGGTTCGGGTTAACCCTAGACCCAACCCAACCCTAGGGTTAGGGTTAGGGTTAACCCTATACCCAACCCAACCCTAGGGTTAGGGTTAACCCAACCCAACCCTAGGGTTAGGGTTAACCCAACCCTACCCTAGGGTTAGGGTTAACCCTACACCCTACCCAACCCTAGGGTTAGGGTCAGGGTTAACCCTAGACCCAACCCAACCCTAGGGTTAGGGTTGGGGTTAACCCTATACCCTACCCAACCCTAGGGTTAGGGTCAGGGTTAACCCTAGACCCAACCCAACCCTAGGGTTAGGGTTAACCCTATACCCCACCCAACCCTAGGGTTAGGGTTAGGGTTAACCCTATACCCAACCCTACCCTAGGGTTAGGGTTAGGGTTAACCCAAGACCCAACCCTACCCTAGGGTTAGGGTTAACCCTATACCCTACCCAACCCTAGGGTTAGGGTTGGGGTTAACCCTATACCCTACCCTCACCCTAGGGTTAGGGTTAACCCAAGACCCAACCCTACCCTAGGGTTAGGGTTAGGGTTAACCCTATACACAACCCAACCCTAGGGTTAGGGTTAACCCTATACCCTACCCAACCCGAGGGTTAGGGTTGGGGGTTAACCCAAGACCCTGCCCGACCCTAGGGTTAGGGTTGACCCTAGACCCAACCCTACCCTAGGGTTCGGGTTTGGGTCAGGGTGAACCCTAGACCCGACCCAACCCTCGGATCAGGGTTGGGGTTAACCCTATACCCTACCCTAACCCTAGGGTAGGGTCTAGGGTCAACCCTGACCCTAACCCTAGGGTTGGGTCAAGGGTTAACCCTAACCCTAACCCTAGGGTTGGGTAGGGTCTAGGGTTAACCCTAACCCTAGGGTTAGGGTAGGGTCTAGGGTCAACCCTGACCCTAACCCTAGGGTTGGGTAGGGTCCAGGGTTAACCCTAACCCTAACCCGAGGGTTGGGTAGGGTCTAGGGTTAACCCTGACCCTAACCCTAGGGTTGGGTAGGGTCTAGGGTCAACCCTGACCCTAACCCGAGGGTTGGGTAGGGTCTAGGGTTAACCCTGACCCCAACCGTAGGGTTAGGGTAGGGTCTAGGGTCAACCCTAACCCTAACCCTAGGGTTGGGTCTAGGGTAGGGTCTAGGGTCAACCCTGACCCTAACCCTAGGGTTGGGTCAAGGGTTAACCCTAACCCTAGGGTTGGGTCTAGGGTCAACCCTAACCCTAACCCTAGGGTTGGGTAGGGTCCAGGGTTAACCCTAACCCTAACCCGAGGGTTAGGGTAGGGTCTAGGGTTAACCCTGACCCTAACCCTAGGGTTGGGTAGGGTCTAGGGTCAACCCTGACCCTAACCCGAGGGTTGGGTAGGGTCTAGGGTTAACCCTAACCCTAACCCTAGGGTTAGGGTAGGGTCTAGGGTTAACCCTGACCCTAACCCTAGGGTTGGGTAGGGTCTGGGGTCAACCCTGACCCTAACCCTAGGGTTGGGTCAAGGGTTAACCCTAACCCTAACCCTAGGGTTGGGTAGGGTCTAGGGTTAACCCTAACCCTAGGGTTAGGGTAGGGTCTAGGGTCAACCCTGACCCTAACCCTAGGGTTGGGTAGGGTCCAGGGTTAACCCTAACCCTAACCCGAGGGTTGGGTAGGGTCTAGGGTCAACCCTGACCCTAACCCGAGGGTTAGGGTAGGGTCTAGGGTTAACCCTGACCCTAACCCTAGGGTTGGGTAGGGTCTAGGGTCAACCCTGACCCTAACCCGAGGGTTGGGTAGGGTCTAGGGTTAACCCTGACCCCAACCGTAGGGTTAGGGTAGGGTCTAGGGTCAACCCTAACCCTAACCCTAGGGTTGGGTCTAGGGTAGGGTCTAGGGTCAACCCTGACCCTAACCCTAGGGTTGGGTCAAGGGTTAACCCTAACCCTAGGGTTGGGTCTAGGGTCAACCCTAACCCTAACCCTAGGGTTGGGTAGGGTCCAGGGTTAACCCTAACCCTAACCCGAGGGTTAGGGTAGGGTCTAGGGTTAACCCTGACCCTAACCCTAGGGTTGGGTAGGGTCTAGGGTCAACCCTGACCCTAACCCGAGGGTTGGGTAGGGTCTAGGGTTAACCCTAACCCTAACCCTAGGGTTAGGGTAGGGTCTAGGGTTAACCCTGACCCTAACCCTAGGGTTGGGTAGGGTCTGGGGTCAACCCTGACCCTAACCCTAGGGTTGGGTCAAGGGTTAACCCTAACCCTAACCCTAGGGTTGGGTAGGGTCTAGGGTTAACCCTAACCCTAGGGTTAGGGTAGGGTCTAGGGTCAACCCTGACCCTAACCCTAGGGTTGGGTCAAGGGTTAACCCTAACCCTAACCCTAGGGTTGGGTAGGGTCTAGGGTTAACCCTAACCCTAGGGTTAGGGTAGGGTCTAGGGTCAACCCTGACCCTAACCCTAGGGTTGGGTAGGGTCCAGGGTTAACCCTAACCCTAACCCGAGGGTTGGGTAGGGTCTAGGGTCAACCCTGACCCTAACCCGAGGGTTAGGGTAGGGTCTAGGGTTAACCCTGACCCTAACCCTAGGGTTGGGTAGGGTCTAGGGTCAACCCTGACCCTAACCCGAGGGTTGGGTAGGGTCTAGGGTTAACCCTGACCCCAACCGTAGGGTTAGGGTAGGGTCTAGGGTCAACCCTAACCCTAACCCTAGGGTTGGGTCTAGGGTAGGGTCTAGGGTCAACCCTGACCCTAACCCTAGGGTTGGGTCAAGGGTTAACCCTAACCCTAGGGTTGGGTCTAGGGTCCACCCTAACCCTAACCCTAGGGTTGGGTAGGGTCCAGGGTTAACCCTAACCCTAACCCGAGGGTTAGGGTAGGGTCTAGGGTTAACCCTGACCCTAACCCTAGGGTTGGGTAGGGTCTAGGGTCAACCCTGACCCTAACCCGAGGGTTGGGTAGGGTCTAGGGTTAACCCTAACCCTAACCCTAGGGTTGGGTAGGGTCTGGGGTCAACCCTGACCCTAACCCTAGGGTTGGGTCAAGGGTTAACCCTAACCCTAACCCTAGGGTTAGGGTAGGGTCTAGGGTTAACCCTGACCCTAACCCTAGGGTTGGGTAGGGTCTAGGGTCAACCCTGACCCTAACCCTAGGGTTGGGTAGGGTCTAGGGTTAACCCTAACCCTAACCCTAGGGTTAGGGTAGGGTCTAGGGTTAACCCTGACCCTAACCCTAGGGTTAGGGTAGGGTCTAGGGTCAACCCTAACCCTATCCCTAGGGTTGGGTCAAGGGTTAACCCTAACCCTAACCCTAGGGTTGGGTAGGGTCTAGGGTCAACCCTGACCCTAACCCTAGGGTTGGGTAGGGTCTGGGGTCAACCCTGACCCTAACCCTTGGGTTGGGTTGGGTCTAGGGTCAACCCTGGCCCTGACCCCTGGGTTGGGTAGGGTCGTGTTGGGTCGGGTTATGGGTACCCAACCCTCACCCTAGGGTAGGGTTGGGTCGGGTTGTGGGTACCCCCGACGTGCTGTAGGGTAGGGTAGGGTAGGGTAGGGTAGGGTAGGGTAGGGTAGGGTAGGGTAGGGTAGGGTAGGGTAGGGTAGGGTAGGGTAGGGTAGGGTAGGCCCCCCCCCCCCCCCTCCGGCCCAACGTTAAGTCCGGCCCCAGAATTAGCCAGAGGCCTGCATCCCCCCCCTCTCCCTGTCTCTTCTCCACCTGACCGACAAACAGAAATCAGTACGTGCTGTGCTGCTCACCCCGCCCCACTCCACCTTCCCTAAGAGCTCATCCTTTGAAAAAGGATCGCCGGGTTTCTTTTGTTTTGTTTGTGCAATCTTCTGGTCACCTGCACGTTGGGGCGTAGAGTGTAGGTGAACAAAACACTGCTCCCCACTGCAACCTTTGTAGTTCTGAACGCCTTCCGTGAGCACGGTGCGTTTGACACAAAATACGTGTCACATTGTGGCATCTGTTTTCTCACATTACGGTGCTTCCCCATCATGGTGGATGGTGCGCCTGAGACTGCTTCTATCAGAAGCTTGTCAGACGTTTAGTACGGGTCTTCGTGGTTGTCAGTGCATTGTGGTGCATTTCATGTTGAATACGCTGAAAAAGATAAGGTGTTGTTTGTGCGCCAAACCCGGGTGAACAAACCTCACGTGTTTTGCCTTATGAAGGTTGGTGTGAATGTGCGCACAGTCATAACAACAAGGCAAGGTAGATTGTGTGTGTCACCGAGCGCTGCCAACTATCTTTCACTTCACGGTGACAAGCTCCTTGTTGTGTGTGAAAAAACTGACAAACATTTGGCGGAGAATCACGACTCGCGAAGACCCCCCCGGGGAGGGGGGCGAAATAGAAGCTCGCTGATGAAACATGCTGCTTCATTTCAACAAGCTTCACCCTCACAGCGGCGTCTGAACACCATCCCGTTACAACAAGCAGGTGTGAATGCACGGCCCTCACTCAACAATCTTTGCAAGAAATGGTGACATGGCAGAGTGTCGTCAGCCGGAACGGTGCTGCCGATGCATTCGAGAGCCGCTCCCGTGAGACGTTGCTGCTCACAGCGATGGTAACGACATCCATTGGGGTCCTCTCAGCCGTGCGGTACCTGTCCGCCCCAATGCGGCTGGGGATCTGTGCTGGACTGATAATAGGCAGCGTCGGTGTGGTGACACTGCTGTGGGGTATCAGCATGAAGAGCTTCGCACTCAGCTTCATGGTGTTCGGTGTCGTGGTCTCGGCGATTACTATATGCATGGCTGACATCTACTTCTACCAAGCTGATCTGCAGGTGGCGTGGCCGGGGTTTGTCTGCATCATCGATCTCATCCTGGTGCTGCGTCTCGACCACCGCTTTGCGACTGGTGTGGTGTGCTTCGTGGTGCTGTGGCTCCTGATCACCTTCGTGCAACGCACGACACGCTTCGGACTGTACGACGTCCCTCTGACGAATAGCTACGCTGAGCGCCGAGAGCGCTTCTTCACTTTATTGATCAACTGCGACAATCCTCCTTGCAAAAGCGACTTCTTGACTGCCTTGACGTATCACACAGTTTCAATGTTAGTATTCCTAGTCGACTTCATCGCGACACGAGGGTTCGCACGACAGGTGCTGTCCGAGCAGGCAGCGATGCAGAGCACCATCGCAACTGTGGAGAAGATTGCGTCGCTGCTGGCAGCCTACGACGTGGACGCCGTGTCACGCATCCTCGGGGACGACAGCCACGTGCTCCCGGAGGCGATGCGTGCTGCGCTGCTGCATCTGGAGCAGAACCTGCGTGCGTACCGCCCCTACCTCCCCAGGTCCTGCCTCCCGTGCGAGCTGTGGGTTGACGACACTGTGGATATTCCCCCAAAGGTGTCATCAGCCCTTGACGTCGCACCGGGTCTGGATGTAGCATCACTGCACAGCGATTCTCTCAGCGAGAATGCTAGACTTGGGTCCTCAGTGATACTACCGAACGTGCAGGTGCTCGCTCTGAAGAATATCAGCCTCCTCGGCGTGAACATGAAGGGGTCGAGTGAGCTGCTGCAGGACAGCCTGCCCGCCTTCGAACAAGCCTTCTCAGCCACCCTCGCTGCCACCCTGCGGTGTGTGGAGCAGCATGCGGGCCTCGTCGACCTGTTCGTGGGTGACCGTGTGTGGTGCTCCTTCAACGCGTCACGGAAGTGCACATTGCATGCCAACTCAGCGCTGCGTGCTGCGAAGGGTGTCGTCTTCGGTGAGCTTCCTGTGCGGACCAATGCCGGTGCAGTGACGGGCAAAGCACACTGCGGGGTCATCGGGTGTGCAGACATGCGGCGCTTCTCGGTGGTCGGTGTGCTGCCTGCACAGGCACACGCGATGGAACGTGCGGGTTCTGCTGTGGGCCTGCCACTTGTGTGCAACAAGACATGCCAGCAGGACGCAGAAAACGCACACGAGATGCGTCTCGTGCCCTTGCGTGTTACCATCGTGAAGCCTGTGCACCAGAAGGACACAGTGGTGCCTCTAGAAGTGGAACAAGACGCACAGAACATCTACGAGGTGCTTGCTGGTGCTGCTGCTGATAATCAGGAGGTGCGACCTGCACCTCCCAAGGAGTGGATGTACGAACTGGACTACCGCTCTTCCGAGTGGTACAAATACAACGCAGCTGTGTCTGCATACCTGAACGGGGAGGACATGGACACTGTCCTCGACTTGGCGGGTGACAAACGCGAAGCCTTGTCCGCCACCCTGCAGTCAGGGTCTCAGGAAGCCCTTCGTGTGATGGTGTGATGTGTCGACCACAGTTTCCTGTGCGTCTGGCTGACTTCTCATTTGTACCGTCTGATTCTGTCATCACCTTCGTTGTGTGTGCACATGATCGCTGCCTGGCAATGCCACTGACGTGGTCGCACAGACGACTGCCCAGAACGCTCCCCTCCTCAGCCTCGGAAGAAAGTTGGCCCTGGCCAGGGGACAACAGCCGGAGCCACTCCGTCGTCTGCATGTGCTGGTGGGTATTCTGCAACAGGACGGCGGTGCGCGCCCAGCCCGCCACGACCCCACCCTGGCTTCCCCACTCGCACACAACACAGGCGTAGGCTTGTTGTGGGTCAGCCTGGCCACACATGCATTTGCTCATTCCGTGATAGTCATGCTGCACTCCACAATTAGGTGTGGATGCACGGACCCTCACCCAACAATCTGCGCAGCAAATGGTGACATGGCGCAGTGTCGTCAGCCGGAACGGTGCTGCCGATGCATTCGAGAGCCGCTCCCGCGAGACGTTGCTGCAGACAGGGTTGGCACTGTCCGTCTTGGGGGTGCTTTCGGGTCTGGTACATCTCGCTGTGCCAGTGCAGCTGGGTATGTGTGCTGGAATAGCGTTAGGCATCCTCGGTGTGGTCGTGCTGCTGTGGGGTATCAGCATGAGGAGGTACACACACACCTTCATGGCGTTCTTTGTCGTCGTCGCATCGACTGCTGTGTCCATGGCTGACATCTACTTCTACCAAGCTGATCTGCAGGTGGCGTGGCCGGGGTTTGTCCCAATTGTCGATCTCATCCTCGTGATGCGCCTCGACCACCGCTTTGCGACTGGTGTGGTGTGCTTCGTGGTGCTGTGGCTGGTGATCACCTTCGTGGAACGCTTGACACGCTTCGGACTGTACGACGTCCCTCTGACGCACAGCTACGACGAGCGTCGGGAGCGCTTCATCGATTCGTTGATCAACTGCGAGAAGCCTCCTTGCAAGAGCATCGTGTGGCCTGCCTTGACGCATCAGTCAGTTGCGATTCTAATATTCTTGCTCGACTTCATCGCGACACGAGGGTTCGCACGGCAGGTGCTGGCCGAACAGGCAGCGATGCAGAGCACCATCGCAACTGTGGAGAAGATTGCGTCGCTGCTGGCAGCCTACGACGTGGACGCCGTGTCACGCATCCTCGGGGACGACAGCCACGTGCTCCCGGAGGCGATGCGTGCTGCGCTGCTGCATCTGGAGCAGAACCTGCGTGCGTACCGCCCCTACCTCCCCAGGTCCTGCCTCCCGTGCGACTTGTGGGTCGATGACAATGTCGACTGTACTCCAAAGGGGGCTCCAGTTCTTGACGTCGCACTGGGTGGGGATGTGGTGTCACTGCACAGCGATTCTCTCAGCGACAATGCTAGGCTTGCGTCCTCAGTGATGTTACCGAACGTGCAGGTGCTCACGGCGAAGAACATCAGCCTCCTCGGAGGATGTATAACGAACTGTAAATTCTGTAAAATTTTGTAAAAAATGGGGGGATTTTTTGGAAAAATGGCCAAAAAAAGAGTGTGGGGAGTTGGGTCCAGTTTAGCAAAGTCCGTGTATTTGGACGCGGCCCCTCAGATAAGGAAGCCGCGTCTCAGGTGCGATATGGGGTGTTGGAGAATTTCAGGGTTCGGCCCGAAATTCCCGTTCGAACCGCTATCCCAGGTCCGACTCAAAACTGTGCTGGGCTCTCGGAGACGGGAGCCCGAAAGCGGGAAGACCAAGCCAATTGTTTTTCCGTGCGAGGATCACTCGTCGACACTGTGTGGAAGCCCTGCAGGGCACATCCATGAGACGCATCACAACAGAAGGGACAGAAGAACATGAGGCCACGAGGAAGCTGGCCGTGTATCGCAAAGTTTTCGACAACGTAGCATGCCCGAGAGGAACGTTCTTCCCGTTCCCATTCAGGGTACGGTACACCTGAGGACAGCAAAAGACGGTCACCTTGCAGGCGGGGCAACGCCTGCATGAACGCAGATAAAATTGCAGCATACGTTCCCTGCATCAGGAGCCGGTTGTCAAGCCTCCCGTGTTGCAGTTGTAGGGCTCCGAATAACACCCAGTTTCATCGGACCGTAACGAGGATCTTGGCATCGACGAGCCACAGACTGTGACACTTTACAGTCGGAATCGCGTCCGACACCTGGTAGGCATTGCCATGCCGATGGAAGGCCCCCCCAGCCCATGGGGGGCCCGGGGTCTCAGACGGTGGGAGGCACTCCAGAGTGGCGTGTGGCCTCCGACCGGCGCGGACTGCGCTACAACACCGCAACCGAGGGCACCTGCAACTACATTTGGATGCGGGACACGGCATCTTCTGAGATGCTCGGCGGGGAGAGGGGGTCTCTCTGTACCTCCTAGGGAAAGCGGACAGAACGAGGTAGGCACTCGGAGATGGAGCCGAGAGGGGCGGACGGGGGTTCTTTCAGGCAGCGCCGCAACAGCGAGAAGAACACGTGCAACCCCAGAACATGAGGCGCCGTGACGGAGCAACAGGAGAAAACCATAAAAACAGGGCGTCCGGACGACAGACAGGCACGGGACTGGAAACGCAAACAAACAGACAGCCGAAAAGAAGTCGAAGTGAAACGGTTGTACAAAGGGCTCGGCTTTACCGACGTCCTTTGGGACCACATAGGCCAGGAAAGGCCAAAATTTTCGACTTTTTTCGGAAATTTTCCGATTTTTCACAGTGCGGCAGTCCGCAGACACAGATTTTCGGGTCAGAAAAAAAAATTTTTTTTTTCGACCCAAAAATTTCGGATTTTTTTCCGGAGGGTGTATGGTGACCATCCCGGAAATCCGAAAAAAACCTGATTTTTCCTGATTTTCGGATTTTTCTCGAAATTCGCCCTTGTGTCAACCAGTGGCAAATTTTTCGGAAAATCGGGAAAAAACAGGAAAATCCGGAAAATCATACACCCTCCTAGTGTCTGGGGGGTGATATGGCGGAAAATTTTTTGGGGTGTTTTTGGGTGAAACTCCGGGCAACCCGGGCCCTTTGGGACCACATAGGCCAGGAAAGGCCAAAATTTTCGACTTTTTTCGGAAATTTTCCGATTTTTCACAGTGTGGCAGTCCGCAGACACAGAGGAGCGCCCTGTGCCCCAGGCGGACCCGGTCCCTCGGGCAGAGGCAGCACCGACATCTCCGTCCCCCTCTGTCGTCATCGAAAAGTGGAGAGACAAGCGAGGAGGGGCGCGAGTGGCTATTGAGGACCTGGCAGAGGGGCTTGGTAATGCTCTTACGATGCCAGAACAGGTCGCCGCCCTGGGTGGGTCAGTGGCGGAGGGGGCCCCAGCAACGTGGGTGGTGGCGGTGACGGCCGCGGCGTGTGACCTGGGGTTTGACATCGACGCTGACAAGCTTCTGCGCCTGGCGGTGGTGTGCGTCCGTCGAGCGCCCACACTCCGTCTGCTCCTCTCAGACCCCGACGAGTGGGCGGGGCGTATGCTGGCTTCCGGGGGTGGCGAAGACGTGGACCAGGTGGCCCTCCGTGGGGTGGCGGTGGCCCTCGACGTCCACGCTGTGGTTTTTAGAGACAACCTCCCCCCTCTTCTCGTGGCCCCAGGTGAACCATGCCAAGCGCTTTTTGTGGGCGGCGTGGACGGGGGGTTCAAGCCGGTCACGGTGCCGGACCAGGTGGTGGAACAGGTCACATACACGAAGTGTGTGGAGGTCGAGGTGCCGCAGGGCCCGGTTATCCCGGGGCGCGTGGATGTGTCGGGGTCACCGGGTTGCTGTCAGTTCTGTGCGTCGCTCTTCACCACGGCCGTGCACCATGGGGAGTGTGGTCACTGCTCGAGGATGGTGTGCCCGACCTGCTGTGAGCTGGGCGAAGACGACACCAGGTGCGTCTGCACGCCACTACCTCTGCCACGCGAGGACCAAGGGGTGGCCCCTCATCCGCCGGGGCAAGCGGAGCCCCCTCCTCCGCCCCCGGCGAGCACCGCACTGACAAAGGCTTTGCTGGAGGGCCGGGCCCCAGGGGGAGGGGACGGTCTGTCCAGGCTGCAACGGTCTTTGGGGATGCAGGAGTGCACGGGGTTCCGTTTCACACCAGGCGACTGCTTCTTCGATGCGGCGGCTTTCATTATGGGAGGCTCGGCGGCGGGCATGCGGAGGCTAGCCGTCCAGGCGGTGCTACGTGACCCAGGCCTTTGTGCTCGGGCCGAGCCGAACAGCGAGTCCTGGGCTGCGGCCATGCGAGTCGAGGGTAGCCGGGACGAGGCTTCTTGGGCGGACCAGGTAGCAGTACATGGACTTGCGCTGGGGTCGGGGTGGGCTGTGGTGGTCCTATCTGATCAAGCGCCCCCCACGGTCCACCGCCCCCGGGTGAAGCCTTTCGTCGGAGTGCTTGGAGTCAAGCATCAGGGAAAGCACTACACCCCCCTTTTGGTGCCCCCACCTCTGGCGGAGGCAGTGTCTGCCCTCGCCCCCTCGCCGGTGTTGGGGCGGACTGGCTGTCCAGGGGGGGAGCAGGGCCTCCCCATGTGCCAGGTGCCGTCCCAGCCGTCGCGCCGCCGCTTTTACTGTGCCCGCTGTGCAGAGGCGGTGGATACCGCAGTCGAACACTGGCGTTGTTTCGGTTGCGATTGCAGGGCGTGTGGGGAATGCGTGGAGCAGGGGGAGACCTGTATGGATCTGGGGCCTCGGGACGCGGAGGAGCCGCCTGCGAGGGTCCCGCAGCCGCAGGACCAGGGTGATCCCCCTCGACGAGAAGGTGATCCCCCTCCTGCACCCACCGGCGCCCCGGCCACCGGCCGCTCCGACCCGACCGCCACCGAGGAAGGCTCCAACCCTGCGCAAGCACCAGCCACCTCGATGTCGTCGCAGCCGAAGCGGAAGCGGGAGTCGGCATCGCCGCAGCGTGGTCAGGAGATGGATGAGGACGACGGGGCCACGACGGTGGGGGAGTGGGAGGAGCAGTTCTGCCCCGACGTGCACCGACCGCAGGAGGAGCAGGAGGCGGCGCTCCGGGCCATTCAGGCTTGGTGGGCCGAGTTGGGGGATGACAAGGCCTCACAGGCGGAGGCGTACAACGTGGTCTGTTGTCGTCTGAGGGCGCGGGCAGGCAAGCGGGCGCGGGCGAGCCGGCCAGGGGCGCGGGGGTCTTCGCAGCGGAGTTCCCAGGGGTCCCAGAGCCAGGGGAGTAGGGCCGCCAGGGGAGCGAGATAGCCGTAGGTCGGCTCCCCCCCCCCCCCCCTCTTTCCTTTCGCCCCTCCCCCCCCCCTCCCGTTCCCCACCCCCGTGCCCCCTTCCCCTTTCTTCCGGTGAATGCGCCAGCGGAGTCGGTCCACGCCCTCGCTGTCAGTCGCTTTCGCCTCTCCCCCCCTGCCCCCCCCCCCTTTACCTCGCCCCCTTTTCCCCTCACCAGCGGGCTGCCCCTTGTGAATGGTAGATTTGCCTACAGCCCCTTGTTCATGCCGCCAGCACGGAGCCCCACGCAGCTCAACCCCGGCCAGTGCGCGGTTTGTTTGCCCTAGAGCTTTGTTGTTTGTGTAGTTCATGTTACAGTGCTAAGAGCCCGTAGAAGCAAAAGTAGAACCTGCTGCGCTAGCCCCACCAAGCAGCCACAGTACGACAGGACGCGCGCAGGCACCGGGCCCCCTCTCCTAAAAAAAAACGCAGACACAGATTTTCGGGTCAGAAAAAAAAAATTTTCGACCCAAAAATTTCGGATTTTTTTCCGGAGGGTGTATGGTGACCATCCCGGAAATCCGAAAAAAACCTGATTTTTCCTGATTTTCGGATTTTTCTCGAAATTCGCCCTTGTGTCAACCAGTGGCAAATTTTTCGGAAAATCGGGAAAAAACAGGAAAATCCGGAAAATCATACACCCTCCTAGTGTCTGGGGGGTGATATGGCGGAAAATTTTTTGGGGTGTTTTTGGGTGAAAATCCGGGCAACCCGGGCCCTTTGGGACCACATAGGCCAGGAAAGGCCAAAATTTTCGACTTTTTTCGGAAATTTTCCGATTTTTCACAGTGTGGCAGTCCGCAGACACAGATTTTCGGGTCAGAAAAAAAAATTTTTTTTCGACCCAAAAATTTCGGATTTTTTTCCGGAGGGTGTATGGTGACCATCCCGGAAATCCGAAAAAAACCTGATTTTTCCTGATTTTCGGATTTTTCTCGAAATTCGCCCTTGTGTCAACCAGTGGCAAATTTTTCGGAAAATCGGGAAAAAACAGGAAAATCCGGAAAATCATACACCCTCCGTAGAGTGATTTCTGGTATGGGTTCGTGGCCTTGTATGCGCAGAGATTTTTGCCGCAACCGCTCCCTCGAAACTTGCCACCCTCTACTGGGCAGAGGGGGGGGGGCCCGGGGGGGGGGGGGGCTTTTTGATTGTCGAGAGTGAGTCGAAAATCAAATCTCCCAGCAGACACCTTCTTGCAATGTTAGTCCTTTTTGTAGCCACCACACTGGATATGCTGTACAAAAAAAACTCGATCTGTACCGGCAGAGGGGGGGTGGGGGTGGGGTGGGTGGGTGGGATGCCACGAAGCAGAGAAACACAATACGCTGAAAAACGGGCGTCCCTGGGAGGGCCTTGAAAGTGCCGCCTTCATATCCTGTTGGATATTATATCACCTCCGCCCATAGGATCTCCCTCTTCGAAGTCAGCTTGACGAAACAGAGAATGGCACGCGCTGAAAACACTGGTCTTGGGTTGGGATCTCGGGTCTTGGGTTGGCAGTATTGACTGTGGCTCAAACGCCGACAAGACAGTCTGCCAAATCGTGCTGGAGACTCATGATCTCCGGTGACCAGCTGAACAGTGACCCAGAGCAACACACGGGCATGCCACCCGACACCATCGTCGACTGGCTCGCGCGAAAATAATGCTTGTAATTTGTGTTTGCGATTCCGCACGTCTGCAATGTAGAACATGTGTGTTTCTTCGCGTCTCGGAGGCCATCACTATCCCGACAGTATCACGAACATGAATTCGCGATCACAATCGGGAAAGCCACCACAGAATGGGGAAGGCTAAATGCAATCGGTTGAAACACAACAGAGAAGGGCATCACAGGTTGACGGATATAGAGCTAGAATCTGATGGCACGCAAACTGACTTGCTCTTGGGAAGTTTTTTCCGGCAACAAAAAAAAGGGTTGCCGGGGTTCTTTGTTGATTGGCTTTCTGGTCTTGTTCACCTCCACGTTGGGGCGTGGGGGCGAACAAGACATTGCCCCCCCGCCCTCCTCCCCGCCCCCCACTGCATTGGGTCGCCTCCCCAGATACTAAGCACGGTGCGTTTGTCACAAAAAGGATTGCCGGGTTTCTATTGCGTCGTGTGTGCAACCTTCTGGTCACCTGCACGTTGGGGGCGTGGAGTGTAGGTGAAAACAAAAACACTGCTCCCCACTGCAACCCTTTGTAGTTCTGAACGCATTCCGTGAGCACCGTGCGTTTGTCAAAAGTGTCACTTCAACTCTGCCGCTCTTTCTCTACTGTTGATACTTCGTTTGATGCGTTGACGCTTCCACACACGCTTTCAAACCCACTTGCCTGATGAAGGGGCTTGTGTGTAGAGCACGTTTGGCAGAGCTGAATGACGCTTTCCGCGCGAGAGTCGTGTGCGTAACAAAAAAATGTACACATGTCATAAATCCCGTGGTGTTAGTTACGACAGTTCGTGCGTATATGGTGCGAAGCGCTTTCGGCAACACCGCTACATCGTGCAAAACAACGGTGACGTAGGCAGTGGGCGGGTTTGCGGAGTGCACCAGGGTCGATGGAAAACAGGGAGGGAGGGAGGGTGCTACTTCTGGTGCGCCAGTAGGGACGGCAGTTAGGGATATGGCTAAAAAATCTAGGAAGTCCCTCACCGTTGTCCTCCAACCGCATGTAATACAGCCTGCACCGCAGCACTGGAAAGTGCGCTGAGGTGACGGAGAATTGCAGCGGACGGGCTGCGGCGACCGTCACAGCCGGGTGGGTGGGTGGGCACGCAGTGTGGCGAGGCTTGCAGGCACTGCCAGGCTTGCGGCAGGGCAGGTGCAGGGGTGGTGGGCAGGCAGAGGGGAGGGTTGACACTGCGCCAGGAGGGCCGCATTGGGCAGTGAGGCGGGTCGTGAGCAGAGGCACGGTGCTGTCGAGGACCGCACTCCGCGACCGTGCTGACGCCCTGCTCGTGAGCTCGACACTGCGTGCTGCGGGAGAGTTGCGGCGGTGGTGCACAAAGGAGCATGGTTCCCGTGTGTGGTGCTTGGGTGGGCGGTCCGGTAGGCGGGGGTGGAACAGTGCTCAGAGGTTGGTGGAGGAGAGGAAGGTGACGTGGTCATCCAGAGACAACACTTCCACCTCGTAGACAACGGCGTCAGGGGCGTCGTGTTGTGGGACACGTGCTGTGGTGGGACGCAGCATCTCGCGCACAGCACCCGGTGGTGCCTCCGCCGTGTACAGGCACCGCACGTGCATCGACAGCGCCACACGCCGCAGCGCAAGGCTCGCCTCCACAGCACCGCCTGACGCTGTCACGAAGCGCTGCAGCGCCGTCCCCACGTCCCCGTGCTCGACAGGCCCGCTCGCAATGCCAAGCGTCCCCACCGTCTCCCCTTCACCGTGCTGCAGCACGCGCTGGGCAAACCGCAGTGCGCTCTCCGCGTGTGCCGCCCTTGGTTTCCCGACGTTCCATCCCATGAAGAAGTTGTTGCCGACAACAGACAGCAGCACACCCCCACTCTGTTCCAGCAGTGGCACCACACCCGCCAGACCGTTGCCGATCTCGACAAGAGAAGTGCTGCTGAGTGTGCTTGAGGCGACTGTTCCATCGTGTCGTGAGGTGTTGGACATCAGCAAGCTGGACTCCAATGAACCAATCGAGTCACGGCGGACACGTGCAGGCGCTTGTAGATGACGGCGCGCACGTCCCTGCAGGCAGGCAGGCCACACGCTGCACACAGGCACAGGCTCGCTCACGCCCTTCAGGTCGGTGGGAACCGCGTCGCCTGCATATGCACCGACACACCTGGACACGCCACGCACACTTGCCCACAGGTCGGCAGGGACCGCAACTGCACCAGGCGCACACGCAGCCTCGAGGCGAGCAGCCACGTTCACAGTGTGCCCGAAGTAGTCCACACGCCCGGTCAGCGTGTTCGTCTCCATCGTCACAGGACCCTCGTTCACACCGACACGCACCGTCAGCCCGCCCCACAGCTCTGTCGGGCTGCAGATCCCGACCTGCAGCAGCGCAGCAGGCCACTCCGCCGCAAGCAGGTTCTCCTGCACGTCAAGCCCGAAGCACACAGCCGCGTGTGCATCCTCGAACGCAACCATGAAGGCGTCCCCGATTGTCTTCACCTCGTACCCGCCCCACGCAGACAGCGCAGATCGCATCACCGTGTTGTGCACCACCATCGCCTTCTTCATCGCCTCAGGTGCCGCCTCCCAGATCGAAGTGGACGCACGGATGTCGGTGAAGACGAGTGCCGCACGCTCGCTCTTCGCACCGGGTGCGGCAGCAGGCGGCACACTGGGCTGCCCAGCACCGTCAGGCGAGTGCTGCTGCTGCTCCAGCAGCACGGCAGGGAGGTAGGGGCGGTACGCACGCAGGTTCTGCTCCAGATGCAGCAGCGCAGCACGCATCGCCTCCGGGAGCACGTGGCTGTCGTCCCCGAGGATGCGTGACACGGCGTCCACGTCGTAGGCTGCCAGCAGCGACGCAATCTTCTCCACAGTTGCGATGGTGCTCTGCATCGCTGCCTGCTCCGACAGCACCTGTCTTGCGAACCCGCGTGTCGCGATGAAGTCGACCAGGAAGACGAGAATTGCAACTGATTGATAAATCATCGTATTCAAGAAGTTGCCAGTGCAAGGAGGCTTGTCGCAGTTGATGAACGCATCACTGTAGTGCTCTCGCCGTTCGTCGTAGCTGGTTGTCAGAGGGACGTCATACAGCCCAAAACGTGTCAGGCGTTCGACCAAGGTGATCAGCAGCCACAGCACCACGAAGCACACCGTACCAGTCGCAAAGCGGTGGTCGAGACGCATCACGAGGATGAGGTCGACTACACAGACAAACCCTGGCCACGCCACCTGCAGGTCAGCTTGGTAGAAGTGGATGTCTCCCATACATAGCACGATTGAGGAGGCGACGATGTAGAGCACCATGAAGGTGTGTGTGTACCTCCTCATGCTGATACCCCACAGCAGCACGACCACACCGATGCTGCCTATCATGAGTCCAGCACAGACCCCGAGGTGCATCGACTCTATCATGATCAGCGGGACAGTAAATGTCCCGAGCACGCACATTGACATCGCCGCCAGCAGCAACGTCTCGCGGGAGCGGCTCTCGAATGCATTGGCAGCACCGTTCCGGCTGACGACACTGCGCCATGTCACCATTTCCTGCACAGATTGTTGGATAAGGGTCCGTGCATCCACACCTGCTTGTTGTGATACGGGGGGACGGGGTACTGAAGTAGAAGTCGGAGGAAGCCGTTGTGCAGGTTGTGTCTGAGATGCAGTGTTGTAGCGTTGACGCTTCCACACACAAAGCCCCAATTCCTGTGATGGGGGGGGGGGGGGGTGAGTGGCCAATTGTTTTGTTATGCGCATCTACACCGC
Organism: Rhynchopus euleeides; assembly: GCA_963210315.1. Taxonomy (NCBI): domain Eukaryota; phylum Euglenozoa; class Diplonemea; order Diplonemida; family Diplonemidae; genus Rhynchopus; species Rhynchopus euleeides. The sequence continues at coordinate 1,314,070 of OY723318.1, read as the reverse complement.
ATCCACGATCAACACTCTAAGCAATGTTTCCTACACTCTAGGGGGCGAGTGGTGTGCGGAGCACGTTTGGCTGTGGTGGCATGGCACGTTCTGCTTACAAGACTGTCAAGTATGCGCAAAAAGGTTAGATCTTTGAACGGGTGGTGGGGGGGAAGAGGTGGTGTTCGGCAGGGGCTGCTGACTCGGTATAGCTTCCGTACGCACTGTCGAGACACTGCATGCGGGCTGACGCCCCCTAGCCCCCGATATAACCACGAAGTGGGCATCTCACACCTTAGGGGTGCTACCACAGCAGCACCCGGTGGGGGGCAGGGACTGCTTAAAGTTACAACACACCGTTCAGCAGCAACCGCGCTGAGCCTGCGTTGTGGTTTTTTGCTGCGTTGAAGAAAATTCGACGCATGAACCGATAAGCACACCCTGAGCCTGATTATGGGTCGGGATAGGATACAGAGCGCGTCCAGTTGCTTGCTGTGGTGGGCTACATTCTGCTCACACGAGTGTGCGAAAGGAGAAGGATAGACGGAATCAGACGGTACAAATGAGAAGTCAGCCAGACGCACAGGAAACTGTGATCGACACATCACACCATCACACGAAGGGCTTCCTGATACCCTGACTGCAGGGTGGCGGACAAGGCTTCGCGTTTGTCACCCGCCAACTCGAGGACAGTGTCCATGTCCTCCCCGTTCAGGTATGCAGACACAGCTGCGTTGTATTTGTACCACTCGGAAGAGCGGTAGTCCAGTTCGTACATCCACTCCTTGGGAGGTGCAGATTGTACCTCACCATCATCATCACCATTATCAGCATGTATCGCATCATCACCATTATCAGCAGCACCAGCAAGCACCTCGTATATGTTCTGTCCATCTTGTTCTGCGTCTAGAGGTACCACTGCGTCCTTCTGCCACACAGGCTTCACGATGGTGACACGCAAGGGCACGAGGCGCATCTCGTGTGTGCACTCTGCGTCCTTCTGGCATGTCTTGTTGCACACCAGTGGCAGGCCCACAGCAGAACCCGCACGTTCCATCGCGTGTGCCTGTGCAGGCAGCACACCGACCACCGAGAAGCGCCGCATGTCTGCACACCCGATGTCCCCGCAGTGTGCTTTGCCCGTCACTGCACCGGCATTGGTCCGCACAGGAAGCTCACCGAAGACGACACCCTTCGCAGCACGCAGCGCTGAGTTGGCATGCAATGTGCACTTCCGTGACGCGTTGAAGGAGCACCACACACGGTCACCCACGAACAGGTCGACGATGCCCGCATGCTGCTCCACACACCGCAGGGTGACAGCGAGGGTGGCTGAGAAGGCTTGTTCGAAGGCGGGCAGACTGTCCTGCAGCAGCTCACTCGACCCCTTCATGTTCACGCCGAGGAGGCTGATGTTCTTCGCCGTGAGCACCTGCACGTTCGGTAACATCACTGAGGACGCAAGCCGAGCATTGTCGCTGAGAGAATCGCTGTGCAGTGACACCACATCCAGACCCGGTGCGACGTCAAGGGCTGATGCCACCTTTCATAGTAATGGAACGCCCGTCACCGCGTATGCAGAAATTTCACCAGAGCACCACCGTCGTGCCCGTGAAAAAAAAGCCATCACGGCCGTGAAAAAAAGAAAGGAAATTTTAACGGCCGTGAAAAAAAGTCAGGAAAAATTCACGGCCGTAAAAAAACTGGAAAAATTGGAGGGAAATTTCTGGTGCCAGGCAGGGATCATCACCACTGTGAACGCCTTGTTCTCCTATTTAGCGCCCGGACTGTACTCCTGACAGGGTCGAAATGGATGCGACACAGGTGCGAAGCACCTGAGATACCGGTGACACTGAACTCAGTTGCCGCCCATAGTCATATAGTATCTGCCTGCGTGTGCCCGTAGCACAATGATCTCAGTTGCCGCCCAGTGCACCACCGTGGCACCTGCCACATCATCAGGGTGCCGATACCCCCCGCTTTCTGGTATTCGTGCGACCCAGATGTTCCTGACTGGTGTTGCCCCCTCTGCGCCTACGCGGTGTCTACAGGGGAAGAGCTGGAGGGGGAGCTGGCGGAGATGAAAGGGCCTGAAGAGCAGGTGAGTGAGGCGGCGGCGGCGAATGCGGAGACCTTCGAAGTGCCGTTCCAACCCAAAGCCACCCCCCCCTGCTGTCGTGCCCTCTCTCTCCCAAACAAGTCCGCCCCCCCCTGGTGCACAGGCACCCCCCCCAGCACAGGCTGGTCAGGATCCGCGCTCTGCCCCTACAGGGCAGGGTGGCGTGCTTCCCACTCACACGGCCACAGGGACCTCTGTGAACACCCCCACAGGATGGAGGAGTTGTGGGTTCCGGGGAATTCGAGCACAGGCTCGCTTCCCTTCACTTCTCCGAATGCACGCGTGAGAAGTTTGCTGCGGCCCAGTCGGAGGCCAGGGCTACCGCGGCACGGCACAGGCCCCCGGCAAACGCGAGCCCGGGAAACCGCCAGTACCCTCAGCACAACCAGGGATCCGGACGCGCCGCCGGCCACAAGAGGAAGGGTGGGGATTTTCAGCACCCCCAGCGCCCACGACCGTCACAGTGACTCGACCCGTGGGGTCCCCTCCTCGAAAGACACCAGATCCGCCGACCGGCCCCAGAGGTGTCCGAGGATGTGTTCAGCGAGCTGGAGCTGGACACCAGCACGTTTCTGGCGACGTGCTACCGGGACAGTTCGCTCCGGGCCATGGTATCGGTGGAGGCCCGAGCGCGCCAGTTCCGACAACAGCTCGAGGTGCACGACCCGCACGTGGACCCCGAGAGAGCTTTCCTGATGTGGCTCAGGACCCTACTGCAACAAGGACAGATCAGCGCGGCCAGCGCCCGGCAGTACTTAACATATCACAGGATGTCAAAAATTCCCCCCCCAGGAGGCTTTCCGCCGGGCCACACTGCAGATTTCCCCCCCCGAAGAGGGCCGAACCGACAACCATCTCGCAAGTGCAGGTCTTCAACGCAGTTTACCCCGCCGTTGTCCCGGGCCGCAGTGGCACTCGCTCTACAGTGGAGCACGGGGTGCAGATGGAGCGACCTGGAGAGGCTCCGCAGCTGCGATATCCGTTTCCTGGCCTCCGGCGACATCATGGTGACTTTCCTGGGCGGCAAGACAGACCTACACTGGAGGGGCCAGGCCCTCATGCTCCCCGCGAAGGGCAAGTACATCGGGCTGCTTCGACGATGGGTCGCTCATCGCCAGTCTCAGAGTCCGGAGGGTGCCCTGTTCCAAGGGCTGAAGTACACAGAGTACAACACTTTCCTCCGGCAGTCTCTGCACATTCTGTCGCATGGGGTCAGACGGAGCGCCCTGAAGAGGACGGCAGAGGTGGCGGGCCAGGCTTCTGCCCAACTGCTGGCTCGGCACCGCAATCCGACTTCGACCGAAGGATACCTTCCTCACCATCTCTGGCAGACGACGGTGCAGTCGAAGGAAGCGACACAGACTCTACAGTGAGTGACTCGGGGGATTCGCTTGCCTCAGTGGGCAGCGTGTATCGGGCAGCGCCTTTCCGCCTGTTTCTAAAAGGATATGACTATGCAACGGCCTGGGCTGATGCTCATTTCGCCGCTGCACCAAGAGCCGCCTACGAAGGGGTCATTTCTGAGGCGACCCGCACCATCTACATCGAGGATATGCTGAGGGCCTTCCCTGCCTTGCGTGAGAACTTCCAATGGTTCCGCGATGCCGAATTCCTCAGACGCCGGGTGAATTTCAACCTGAAGCCACGGCCAGGCCCCCCGAACACCAGGATAGTGCCACATGTGGAGCGTCTTGACTCCCTGGGCATCACGGAGCCCCTCCCCGAAGGCTGCCTCTGGGGTCACGTGGTATCAGGGGGTGTTCTGTGTCCCGAAGAAGGTGCCGGGTGCCCTGCGGTTATTATGTCATGCAGGGCTATCAACGACGCCCTGGATATGTCTGACCTCCCCCGCTGCCAGTTGCCCTCATACGACGAGATTCTGGCTACCGTATTCAGTGGAACCCTGGTCAGGCAGTTTGACTTCAAATCCTTCTTTTTTCAATTCGGTGTTCCCCTCGAAGTGCGCCACTTCTTCGGTTTTAGGGCCTGTCAACGTCATCGCCGCATGACCCGGCTACCGATGGGGTACGCACCAGCGCCCCAGGCGGCCCAGGCGGTGACAAACCTACTCGTGCAGGAGAGCTGTGCCAATGTCGAGGCACAGGGCCTGGCGTGGATCGACAACGCAATCTTCAGCGGCGACAGCATCGCGCTGTTCCAAGTACACGAGACGTTCACAACGCTGTGCAGAAGGTATCAGGTGGTCATCGGAGAATACGAATACCCCGCTGCATACACTCCTGGGGATTGAGGTTAACCTGCGGCTGCGCCGATGGCGCATGTATCCTGCGTGGGTTGCGAAGACGCTTCCAGCAGCCCGTGCCCTGCTGGCGCTGGGCCGGGCCCCCCTGCGTTTGTGGTGGCGGATCAGCGGAGCTTTCCTGTGGAGGTTTCATGCACTGCGTCTACCACTGCACGGCGCCCTGAAGATCCTCACGTGGATGTCGACTACCTCCCAACTCCGCCTTCCCTGGGACGATCTGTACACGCTCTCTGACGAGGTGTCTCGGGCTCTGCATCAACAGACGGAGTCTCTGGCACAGAACCCATGGCAGTCATGGTCAAGGCGGGAGCTCCCGACGGTTCAGGTCGTGTGCGATGCCAGCCTGTCGGGTTGGGCCGTGGTGCTGGACGATTTACAGGCTCACCACGGTAAGTTCTGGGGCGACCTCCGCGGGGAGACTATATACATGAAGGAGCTCTTCGCTGCTTACAAGGCCGTGAAACTAGTCTGCAGCAGGCACCGATGGGAGAACCACCGTATCATCCTGTTTGGCGACAACCAGGCGGTTATCGGAGCCATCCGGAAGGGAGTGTCACACGTCGTCGGGGCACAGCACTGGCTTGATGGGATCTGCCAGCTTGCGGAAGCTCACGGATGCAGGGTCGACCCCGAATACGTCAAGTCGAGCGAAAACATCGCTGATCAGTATACGCGTTTATGATGAAAAGGAGGGGGGAGGAAAAACTAATGCAACCGAGTGAATCTCAAGAGAGAAGGTAGCAACGACAGTTTGTGTTCTTCGAACGCAGAACACCCCACAGCCTGCCGGGCGTGTGAAGTGTTCGCAAGGATCCGCACGGTGAAAAGTTTCCTGAGTTGGCTACGCCGAACTTACAAAAATATAAAGTGACCGTTCGTACAAACAAAGAACGCAACTCCAAGTCTTTTTTGCAAGAACAGCTAGCTTTTCGCACTAAAAAGACTCGTGGCAGCGTTCGGTATCCTGCACACATGCACTAGCAGGCACCGTTCGTACAAACAAAGTTTCCCCTTCACTACCGGTACTACTGTACGGGAAACCTTCATGATGCATTGAAGCTTCCACCACCCAGCCTGCTGCTTTGATGTGGGTGTGGAGCACATGTGAACACGAGATAGCTGGACACACAGAAAAGGAACAGGATCGTCGGAAGCACTCCTACACTTCACGCATCATAAATGTGCTAAAAAATTGTTCCCCGACTGATCAGTGCAAAAAACAGTGTGGGAAAAAGGGGACCATTTTTTCCCCCAAAATTCACGGCCGTGAAATTTCTTCAAAAATTTCACGGCCGTTTTCTGTCCAGCTAAATTCCTAATAACCGTCGTGACGGCCGTTCCAGTACTATGACCTTTGGGGGAATATCCACAGTGTCGTCAACCCACATCTCGCACGGGAGGCAGGACCTGGGGAGGTAGGGGCGGTACGCACGCAGGTTCTGCTCCAGATGCAGCAGCGCAGCACGCATCGCCTCCGGGAGCACGTGGCTGTCGTCCCCTAGGATGCGTGACACGGCGTCAACGTCGTAGGCTGCCAGCAGCGACGCTATCTTCTCCACAGTTGCGATGATGCTCTGCATCGCTGCCTGCTCCGACAGCACCTGTCGTGCGAACCCGCGTGTCGCGATGAAGTCGATCAGGAAGATGAGAATCGCAACTGATTGATACGTCAAGGAAGCCCAGAAGTCGCTTTTGCAGGGAGGATTGTCGCAGTTGATCAATAAAGTGATGAAGTGTTCCCGGCGCTCATCGTAGCTGTGGGTCAGAGCGACGTCGAAAAGCCCGAAGCGTGTCAGGCGTTCGACCAAGGTGATCAGCAGCCACAGCACCACGAAGCACACCACGCCAGTCGCAAAGCGGTGGTCGAGGCGCATCACCAGGATGAGATCGATGATGCAGACAAACCCTGGCCACGCCACCTGCAGGTCAGCTTGGTAGAAGTGGACGTCAGCCATGCAGATGGCAGTCGACACGATGCCGACAAAGAACGCCATGAAGGTGTGTGTGTACCTCCTCATGCTGATACCCCACAGCAGCACGACCACACCGAGGGTACCCAACGCGATTCCAGAACACATACCCAGGTGCAGTGGCACCGAAACAATGCGGTGTCCTGAGAAGATTCCCAAGGCTAACAGCACCACCGCTGTCTGCAGCAACGTCTCGCGGGAGCGGCTCTCGAATGCATCGGCAGCACCGTTCCGGCTGACGACACTGCGCCATGTCACCATTTCCTGCACAGATTGTTGGGCGAGGGCCGTGCCTCCACACCTGCTTGTTGTGTGATAAGGGGAGGAAAGGATTCAGACCACGCTGTGTGAGGCAACAGCTGCCACAATGTGCAGCATCCCGAAGACTGAAGTCTCTTCGTGAAAGTGGTGTGGGTCCTGGTGAACAACACAACAGTCGGCATTACATGAAGGAGACGGGAAGCAAAAGCCCTGTGCGTGGCACCCCTCACGGGGAAAAGCGTAGCAACCGTGCTTCCTTCTTCCTTATTGATGCGGGACAGCTGCACCTGTGTCTCGGAAGGTGAAAAAGAGTATCACTCCAGTACAGCCGCTCTTTCAAGGGTCTTCGCTCGTACCGTAAACGGAAAAAGGGTGGACCGTAAAAATGTTCCAAGTTCCCAAAAAAAGGCCAAACGTCCCATCATTTTTACGGTCCACCATTGATTGGGACTGAATATGGAAAAGACAATGCGTTTTTCGCCCGCGGGCTGGTGGGTTGCGGGGCGCGGACTGCGGCCTCCACGCCGCAGACTCCCACACGTAGGCCTCCCGACCTCACAGCTTTGGACCCTCCCTCCACCACCGCAACCAACACCAGCAAGAGAAGCAACCTCCCTGCATGTGGAAAGGGCACGATCACCACTCGCCTCGAGACTCACCCACCACCACACCTCGAGAAGTGTAGTACCATGCAAGGAGCGTTCCGGTAGAAGTAGAACCTGCTGCGCTCGCCCACATAAGCAGCCACAGTACGGCAGGGCGCCCAGACAGCAGGTGAGACTACCGGGCTCCCTCCAGATGTAAATTCGTGAATCAGTGCCCGGAACATTCAGGGAAATCGTACTCCTTTCGCTTTAGTGTAATACACCCTGCAGAAACTGTGGCAGAACAGTTCCGGACGATGTTGAGCCCACACTATGTGTTGAGCACACTATGTGTGAGGCCCTGTGGTGTTAATCCTGAAGCTTCAGTCGTACGATTTCCTTGGTTCCTTCGCGACTTCGTCGCTTCGAACTCGTATAAAAAACGGCCAAGTTGACTATCCCAACCGTAAAATAGGTGGACCGTAAAAATGTTCCAAGTTCCGGAAAAATCCCATTTGTTCCATCTTTTTTACGGTCCACCTATAGTACGGTTCACCTTTATTACGGTCCACAATATTTCCTTTTACCATAGTGTCATAACGGCCGTCATGGAGGGAGTGGATTTTCTGAGAATTCACTACCTCAGTTCCCGCTACCGAAATATAAAAACGGCCGTTTTCATGTTTTGTTGGCGAAAAAACGGCCGTTTTTTTCCCCCTCCTATTTTCCTTTGGAGATTCGCCTCCTGCTTACCGTACCGAGCTGAGGAAACACACTTGACAACTCCCTGTTGCCTGCACATGACATTGGGCACTGCGATTCTCTGTCGACTGTACAAAGAAAAATGGCTTCCGCCCTGCCTGTCGCTCGACAAGCAGCAGACACCCGAGAGCAGAGAGGAGTGTAGCAGCCCGGTTCGCCCCCGGGTTGTCCCAGAAATCCAGCACACCCTCGGAACGTGGTGGCCTAGTCGTAGATCACCCAGGCCCCGCTCGTGAACTCCCCGAAACAGAGGGGAGGTGGCACCGGGGTTCTGACACCCCTACGACTCATGCGGCCGTACGCGCTCGGGCACAGACGGCGGACCGCAAACCAGAAGGACTTCCCTGATTCCGTGCCGTCCCACCTTCTGCGCATGCGGTCGCCAGCCCAGGCCAGCTCCCCTGCCAGGGGCACTGGGGGGTCGTACTTCCCCACCTCAGACACTTTCTCAATGTCGGTGTACACTGCGTCGACAGGGGCACGCCGTTGGCACACCCAGCTGCGCATCGCAGTACTTCTGGAGCAGCGATGCGAGGGGTGCCGTCAGGCGGACGGCGGCCTGCAGGTGGGACTCGAGCCCAGCGATTTCGTGGGCATCTCTGCCAACCGCAGAAGCGACGCACACGTAGCAGGGCCGCTGTCCTGCAGCGGGCCCGGAAGATTGTATAAATGCCCGGGGACGTGGTGCAAGGTGCAGATCCACTCAAGCGGTGCAGGTAGTGTGTGTCGGAGAGAAGCGGGATCGCACGGCCGGTGGTGCCGTCTTGCTCGCCTGCTTCTCCCTCTCAGCTGCGTCAGAGATGTGGCACAGCACATCCTTCAGCGCCAGTGCGGTCGTGAACCCATCCAGCTGGTGCTGCATATTGCCCGGGATGATCGCCCGTGCCTTCGGGAATAAATCAGCGAAGGCGGTGTCCTTCTCAGCCGGGGTGCTGTCGCCGAGATCAAGGGAAAGCTCTGTCGGAAGAGCCCTGATGCCAGTGAGCGACACCCACCTCTGCCTGCACGGTCATCCACGACACACGTGCCTAGATTGGCCGCAACCATGTTCAGCCCCTCCTCGGGACACACTTCTTGACAGCATCATGCACCATGCCAGCCGGTGATCCGGTGAACAACGCACCCCGGGCGATCCGAAGTTGCAAGACTGCCACTGAGGGTATCGCACTCCGACAGCGCCAGCTGTTTCCCTGGCTCTGCACTTTCAACGCTGCGTTCTTCTTCTTCTTGATATGGCGCGGTCCGTCAAAGTGGTCCACGAAGTCTGAACTCTTCGCATCATACTTGAAGGCGCGCTCACAATGCTTGCTGCAGGGTATCCCTTGCAGTGGGGAGGCACTCCTGGTGGTGGGATCTCGCCTGCTGACCCACGCCCCATACAAAATTCCCAGGTAAAAAAAACGGCCGTTTTTTAAAATGCTGAAAATCAGCGGCCGTTTTTGCAAGTCCACAAAATACAAGGGAATTTTTAAAACGGCCGCTATGCAACCATGTTTTACGGTATTTGTTTCCGATGCGTTGACGCTTCCCACACAGAATGCCTCAACCCCCCGGGAGGCTGCCTTTTGCATTTTTTGTTACGCACACGACTTTTGCGCGGAAAGTGCCATTCAGCTCTGCCAAACGTGCTCTACACACCACCCCCTTCATCAGGCAAGTGGGTTTGTAAGTGTGTGTGGAAGCGTCAACGCATCAAACAAAGTATCAACAGTAGAGAAAGAGCGGCAGAGTTGAAGTGACACTTTTACGCGGCAAAGGGGAAAAACGTGGAAAAAGATAAGGCGTTGTTTGTGCGCCAAACCCCGGGCGAACAAACCTCACGTGTTTTGCCTGATGAAGGTTGGTGTGATTGTGCGCACAGTCATAGCAACAAGGCAAGGTAGATTGTGTTTGTCATCCAAAGCGCTGCCAACTATCTTTTTCACTGTGACAGGGGGTCTTCGCTACGGGGTGGTCGTCAGTGCATGTTGGTGCATTTCCAGTTGAATTGGCCGAAAACTGACGAAGATTGACGAAGGATAACGACCAGCGAAGACCCCCACAAGCTTTCTTCTTGTTGTGTGTAGAAAAAAACACGTTTTTGGATTTTCGCGGCCGGGAATGGCCTAAATCACCCTTTCGTGAGCTGTTCGTTGCAGACGAGGGGGCGGAAGTGCCGCAGGCCTGGGCAAGAAAGCCGGCAGGCAGCTTCGCTGCTCCCTCGAGAAACGTTCTCGCAGAGGGCGAGGGGGCTGGGTGAGGGGTGAGGGGTGAGGAGAGGAACGACAAGCGGGGGCGGAGGAGGGTCGCTGTGCTTCGCACTGCCGCTGCAGCCTCAGCGGAGCCAACGGCGCAACAGGAGGCAACGGCTGCCCCTTCCCGCCCGGCTGCCCGTGAGGCATTTCACGGCGCACGCCGGCGTGCGAGGATCCCAATCGCAGCAGGTCACGACCCATGCGGCCGCTGGCGTGGCTGTTGCTTCTGCTTCTGCTGCTGCGGCTGGTGATGGTGATGGTGCTGCTGCGGCTGGTGCTGCGGCTGGTAATGGTGGTGGTGATGGTGATGGTGCTGCTGCTGCTGCTGCTGCGGCTGCTGAAACGAATTCTTCGCGCGCCAATAGTCCGTCAGCGCGTGCAGCCGCACCGGCGGAGGCTGCATGCCGAGGGTAGGCTGCGCGAACTGCGAGTACTGCTGCTGCTGCTGCTGCTGCTGGTGCTGGTGCTGCGCAGACTGCGCATCGTCCGAGGGGTGCTGTGCCGCCTTCTTGCTCAGAAGGTCCTTCTGGCCTGCGGCGCACGGGGCGTCCTGCTGCTGCTGCTGCTGCTGCGGCGGCGGCATCTGCTGCGTGTTGAACTGCACCTGCTGCATGTGGGACAGCTGCGGCGGCACTTGATGCGGCGGCACCAGATGCGGTACCTGCACGGGCACCTGCTGCTGCGGCGGCATCTGCTGCGGCCTCGGATACTGATTGCACCGCCACTGCGCGTTGAACTGCTGCCCCACTGGTGCGTGCTGCGCAGCGTCCGAGGGGTGCTGTGCCGCCTTCTTGCTCAGAACGCCCTTCTGGCCTGCGGCGCACGGGGCGTACCGCGCAGCTCCGCCCGTCGGTGCGGTGAAGTGCCGCATGGGCGCGACCACAGCCGCAGGGTTCGGGTCGAAGAACACTGCGAGGGAGTAGCGGAAGTCGTTCTGCCTGTTGATGACACGGTGCTTCGTGGCGGGCAGCGCGCCGTTGGTCAGCTTCTCGAGCATGTACCCGGTGTTGACGACCAGCGTCCCCGGAATCACAGGAAGCTGTACCCACTTGCCCTCCTGTTCCGCACCGCCGCCCGACCCCTCCTTGCACAGCACCTCGAGCCCTGCAGAGGTCTGCGCGATCAGCGTCAGCGCCCCGTAGTCGACGTGGCTGCCGGCGCCCATCTGCCCCACGTGCGTCACCCCTGACACGTCCTGCGGGCTGTACCGCAGCAGCCTGCTGACCACCAGCGGATCGGCGAACGCACCCAGAAACTCAGCACGTTCCTCGCCCGACAGCCCGATCGCGTCACACAGCAGCGCCAGCACCCGCTCCGCCACCTTCTCGCTCTCCGAGATGAACTCCTCGCACGCGGTCCGGAACCCCGCAGGCACCGCACCGCCCTTGCCCTCCGGCGGCCAGATGTTCTGCGGCACGGCAGTCGCGCAGGCGGGGCGGTGCGCGGCGGCGGGCTTCGAGTGGTAGCTGGTGTAGTCGAAGGCTTCCTTCAGGTCGCCACGGAGCGACGCGTTCAGGGCTTCGCCTTGGAAGGGAATGTAGCCGGGTGCGCACTTCATATACGGATTCTCCGGCATCTGCATGCGCTTCGCGAACAGGTCGATGCACCTCTGGATCAGTTTGTAGTCGTCGTCGGAGAAAAGGCGCTGCGACATGCCGAACGCACGTGCCACCACCCCCTCCTCGATGTCGTGGTTGCGGATGTACGCGAAGCCGGTCGCCTGCAGCGATTCCAGCAGACGCGCGCCAGCGTCGTCGGCCGCCAGGTCCACGACGGCGATCCCGGCCGGCGCTCCCTCCGCCGCGACCGTCTCCACGACACCCCCTTCGCCGCCCTGCGCGAGCCAGTCGCGGTGCGACGCCGACACGTCGCCCCACTCCTCACGCCCGAAGAGGCGCAGCAGCTCCTCGCGCGGGACCCGCCGGGTCGTGGCGACCTTGGCCTTCGGGAGGTACCCGCGCTCCTGCATCATATCCACGAAGCGCTTCGCGCCGTACGGGTCCAGGTCGAATGTCCCCATTCCGTTCGTCGTATTGCCCCACACATCCACGAAGTCGCGTGCGTAGGCTAGGACGGCTTCGTAGTCGGGTGTGGCCATCGTCGTGTAGAGAGTCGTTTCTGAGAGTTCAGCCGTTCTGTGACGGGGGAGGCTAGTGGTGTGCGGAGCACGCTTGGGGGATGGCTGTGGTGTCGTGGCATGTTCTCCTCGCAAGTGTGCAAAGTAAAGGCTTGGAACTCAAATCAACAAAGGTCTGAAACGATGCGGCATGCTGTGCCATCAACAGCACTTGTCAGAATATCACATCCGTTCTTCGTGTACTATCTCTGGTGGGGTGTTCGATGGCAATCTGCTCATCCAACACTCCTCACCACAAGAGGGCGTGGGTGGAAACCCAACAGCCAGGCAGCAGCACAGGAGCGGCAGTAACACAGGAGTGCTACAGAGCGCCTCTTCGAGGCGCTTCCCCGTCCTTCTGGCACACACAGGCTTCACGATGGTGACACGCAAGGGCACGATCGGGGGCTGTCACTCAGAAATGCAGGAAACCTGACGGAAGAGACGCGTTGGATGGTGTGTCAGGTATCGTGCAGCGGTCACTCGTGGACTTCTGACGACGCAGGTACGCTAGTCCAACACTGCTGCCAGCGCCGCAGCAAGTGATGTTGGTGTTCGTGCCGGAGCGCGTGCCTGGCACCGTGCGCAAACTGCGGTGCCCCAGACGCATGCAGAGAGGTGCGTACACTAGGCGGTGCTGCCGTGGGCACAGCCCGAGTACGTCAGACGCAGGGGCGTCTGGTAGGGGGTGACAGGGGGATGGCCCCGGTGTTCTGGCGAGGCAGTGGTGGCAGTGGTGCTCAGAGGTTAGTGGAGGAGAAGACAAAGCCTCCTGATGACAAGACAGTGTCTTTGGTGTCTGGAGGCAGGACTTCCACCTCGTAGACAACGGCGTCAGGGGCGTCGTGTTGTGGGACACGTGCTGTGGTGGGACGCAGCATCTCGCGCACAGCGCCCGGTGGTGCCTCCGCCGTGTACAGGCACCGCACGTGCATCGACAGCGCCACACGCCGCAGCGCAAGGCTCGCCTCCACAGCACCGCCTGACGCTGTCACGAAGCGCTGCAGCGCCGTCCCCACGTCCCCGTGCTCGACAGGCCCGCTCGCAATGCCAAGCGTCCCCACCGTCTCCCCTTCACCGTGCTGCAGCACGCGCTGGGCAAACCGCAGTGCGCTCTCCGCGTGTGCCGCCCTCACCTTCCCGACGTTCCATCCCATGAAGAAGTTGTTGCCGACAACAGACAGCAGCACACCCCCACTCTGTTCCAGCAGTGGCACCACACCCGCCAGACCGTTGCCGATCTCGACAAGAGAAGTGCTGCTGAGTGTGCTTGAGGCGACCGTTCCATCGTGTCGTGAGCTGCTTGACGTCAGCACGCTGCCCTGTGACGAAACGGACGAGTCATGACGGAGCGGTGCAGGCGCAGGCAGATGACGACCCTCACGACCCTGCAGGGAGGCAGGCCACACGCTGCACGCAGTCACAGGCTCGCTCACACCTTTCAGGTCAGTAGGAACCGCGTTGCCTGCATATGCACCGACACACCTGGACACGCCACGCACACTTGCCCACAGGTCGGCAGGGACCGCAACTGCACCAGGCGCACACGCAGCCTCGAGGCGAGCAGCCACGTTCACAGTGTGCCCGAAGTAGTCCACACGCCCGGTCAGCGTGTTCGTCTCCATCGTCACAGGACCCTCGTTCACACCGACACGCACCGTCAGCCCGCCCCACAGCTCTGTCGGGCTGCAGATCCCAACATCCAGCAGCGCAGCAGGCCACTCCGCCGCAAGCAGGTTCTCCTGCACGTCAAGCCCGAAGCACACAGCCGCGTGTGCATCCTCGAACGCAACCATGAAGGCGTCCCCGATTGTCTTCACCTCGTACCCGCCCCACGCAGACAGTGCAGATCGCATCACCGTGTTGTGCACCACCATCGCCTTCTTCATCGCCTCAGGTGCCGCCTCCCAGATCGAAGTGGACGCACGGATGTCGGTGAAGACGAGTGCCGCACGCTCGCTCTTCGCACCGGGTGCGGCAGCAGGCGGCACACTGGGCTGCCCAGCACCGTCAGGCGAGTGCTGCTGCTGCTGCTCCAGCAGCACGGCAGGGAGGTAGGGGCGGTACGCACGCAGGTTCTGCTCCAGATGCAGCAGCGCAGCACGCATCGCCTCCGGGAGCACGTGGCTGTCGTCCCCGAGGATGCGTGACACGGCGTCAACATCGTAGGCTGCCAGCAGCGACGCAATCTTCTCCACAGTTGCGATGGTGCTCTGCATCGCTGCCTGCTCCGACAGCACCTGTCGTGCGAACCCTCGTGTCGCGATGAAGTCGATCAGGAATACTAACATTGCAATGACTTGATGCGCAAAAGCAGCCGTGAATATGCCTTTGCAAGGAGGCTTGTCGCAGTTGATCAAGGAAGCGAGGTAGCGCTCTCGACGCTCATCGTAGCTGTGTGTCAGAGGGACGTCGTACAGGCCGAAGCGTGTCAGACGTTCCACGAAGGTGATCAGCAGCCACAGCACCACGAAGCACACCACACCAGTCGCAAAGCGGTGGTCGAGACGCATCACGAGGATGAGATCGATGATCGGGATAAATCCCGGCCACGCCACCTGCAGGTCAGCTTGGTAGAAGTGGACGTCAGCCATGCATATGGCAATGGACGATACGACGATGCAGAACGCCATGAAGGTGTGTGTGTACCTCCTCATGCTGATACCCCACAGCACGATGATCACACCGAGGCTGCCTAACATGAGTCCAGCACAGACGCCCAGCTGTTTCTCGACAAACAGACCCATCAGTATCGCAACCACTCCCACGGTGGACATTGCGAACCCTGTCTGCAGTAACGTCTCGCGGGAGCGGCTCTCGAATGCATCGGCAGCACCGTTTCGGCTGACGACACTGCGCCATGTCACCATTTCCTGCACAGGTTGTTGGGTGAGGGGTCCGTGCCTCCACACCTGCTTGTTACCTCGTTGTTGTCAGGTGGGACTGTCAGAACACGACCTGAACTTGACACAATATGCACATCGATGCAGGGGCAGGTAAGGTGAGCGTTGTGGGAGTTGCTTGAGACGAGGGAGGGATTGTTCCGACGAATAATGGCCTCCTGAGGGCCCTCGCCTGTTACTAACCGTGTCGCTGTGCAGCCAGATTTGCGACCCCGTCTGTGACCTACGCCGGGGATGGGCCGCTGGCAGCCGGCTGGGCAGACGCCAGAGCAAAGTGTAAAGCCATGCCCACGCTGGGAGTGAACCCACACGTATGTTTCCAGTCTGCGTCGCAGCAGGCCTGCGACCACCAGGTCCAAAGCACACAACAGGCATCCAGCGAAATACCGACGTTGGGCAGGGGGTGTCTCCCATCTCGTGTGTGCACTGTTGCACACCAGTGGCAGGCCCACAGCAGAACCCGCACGTTCCATCGCGTGTGCCTGTGCAGGCAGCACACCGACCACCGAGAAGCGCCGCATGTCTGCACACCCGATGTCCCCGCAGTGTGATTTGCCCGTCACTGCACCGCCATTGGTCCGCACAGGAAGCTCACCGAAGACGACACCCTTCGCAGCGCGCAGCGCTGAGTTGGCGTGCGGTGATGGCAGGGGCTGACGAGGGACGTTGAGTAGCAAGGTTGTACCAAGTCGCTCCGCAGGGTGAACACGAGAAGCGGGGACAGGGGGACGTGAAGCGGCTGCGGGGGGGTGCGATGAGGCGGGGCTGGGCAGCTGCCGGAAGGCAGGCTCACCCCCGGCAGGACACCGTGGAACACGACGGTGGCGCACGGCAGCTGGAAAGCGGCCATGGACACCGAGGAAGGTAGTAAGTGGATCACTTTCCACTGTGGCACCACCATAAACCCCCTCGATTGTCCGATGCCCAGGCGGCTGCGGAGTCGTCTCGGGGGAAGCAGGGAACCAGTGTGGCACCGTCCAGACATACCCAACGTGCACTGCGGTGTGCCAGACGCGTGCAGAGGTCGTACACTAGGCAGACAGCCTGAGTACGTGAGACGCAGTAGAACACACACAGGGGAGGGGTGTCCGTGCGGGTGGCACACTGATCATAGGTCGGTGGCTGACAAGACAGTGTCTTTGGTGTCTGGAGGCAGGACTTCCACCTCGTAGACAACGGCGTCAGGGGCGTCGTGTTGTGGGACACGTGCTGTGGTGGGACGCAGCATCTCGCGCACAGCACCCGGTGGTGCCTCCGCCGTGTACAGGCACCGCACGTGCATCGACAGCGCCACACGCCGCAGCGCAAGGCTCGCCTCCACAGCACCGCCTGACGCTGTCACGAAGCGCTGCAGCGCCGTCCCCACGTCCCCGTGCTCGACAGGCCCGCTCGCAATGCCAAGCGTCCCCACCGTCTCCCCTTCACCGTGCTGCAGCACGCGCTGGGCAAACCGCAGTGCGCTCTCCGCGTGTGCCGCCCTTGGTTTCCCGACGTTCCATCCCATGAAGAAGTTGTTGCCGACAACAGACAGCAGCACACCCCCACTCTGTTCCAGCAGTGGCACCACACCCGCCAGACCGTTGCCGATCTCGACAAGAGAAGTGCTGCTGAGTGTGCTTGAGGCGACCGTTCCATCGTGTCGTGAGGTGTTGGACATCAGCACCTCGCTGGCCTGAGACTGAACACGCGACCCGCCGCGGGAGGGCGGTGCAGGCGCTTGCAGAGGACGACCCTCACGACCCTGCAGGGAGGCAGGCCACACGCTGCACACAGGCACAGGCTCGCTCACACCCTTCAGGTCGGTGGGAACCGCTTTGCCTGCATATGCACCGACACACCTGGACACGCCACGCACACTTGCCCACAGGTCGGCAGGGACCGCAACTGCACCAGGCGCACACGCAGCCTCGAGGCGAGCAGCCACGTTCACAGTGTGCCCGAAGTAGTCCACACGCCCGGTCAGCGTGTTCGTCTCCATCGTCACAGGACCCTCGTTCACACCGACACGCACCGTCAGCCCGCCCCACAGCTCTGTCGGGCTGCAGATCCCAACATCCAGCAGCGCAGCAGGCCACTCCGCCGCAAGCAGGTTCTCCTGCACGTCAAGCCCGAAGCACACAGCCGCGTGTGCATCCTCGAACGCAACCATGAAGGCGTCCCCGATTGTCTTCACCTCGTACCCGCCCCACGCAGACAGCGCAGATCGCATCACCGTGTTGTGCACCACCATCGCCTTCTTCATCGCCTCAGGTGCCGCCTCCCAGATCGAAGTGGACGCACGGATGTCGGTGAAGACGAGTGCCGCACGCTCGCTCTTCGCACCGGGTGCGGCAGCAGGCGGCACACTGGGCTGCCCAGCACCGTCAGACGAGTGCTGCTGCTGCTCCAGCAGCACGGCAGGGAGGTAGGGGCGGTACGCACGCAGGTTCTGCTCCAGATGCAGCAGCGCAGCACGCATCGCCTCCGGGAGCACGTGGCTGTCGTCCCCGAGGATGCGTGACACGGCGTCCACGTCGTAGGCTGCCAGCAGCGACGCAATCTTCTCCACAGTTGCGATGGTGCTCTGCATCGCTGCCTGCTCCGACAGCACCTGTCGTGCGAACCCGCGCGTCGCGATGAAGTCGATCAGGAATACTAACATTGCAACTATTTGATGTGCCAAAGCAACCGTGAATTTGCTTTTGCAAGGAGGCTTCTCGCAGTCGATCAAAAAAGTGAAGAAGCGCTCCCGGCGCTCATCGTGGCTGTCAGTCAGTGGGGCGTCATACAGCCCAAAGCGTGTCAGACGTTCCACGAAGGTGATCAGCAGCCACAGCACCACGAAGCACACCACACCATTCGCAAAGCGGTGGTCGAGACGCATCACGAGGATCAGATCGATGATCGGGATAAATCCCGGCCACGCCACCTGCAGCTCAGATTGGTAGAAGTGGATGTCAGCCATGCATATGGCAATGGACGCGACGACCACAGAGAAAACCATGAAGGTGTGTGTGTACCTCCTCATGCTGATACCCCACAGCAGTGTCACCACACCGAGAATGCCAAGCATGAGTCCAGCACAGATGCCCAGCTGCACTGACGCAGAGAGAGTCAGGAGCCCAGAAGCGACACCCAAGGCCAATAGTGCCAACCCCGTCTGCAGCACCGTCTCACGGGAGCGCCTCTCGAATGCATCGGCGGCACCGTTCCGGCTGACGACACTGCGCCACGTCACCATTTCCCGCACTGTTGGGTGAGGGTCCGTGCATCCACACCTGCTTGTTGCAATGATGTGTGGAAACAGTTGCCACAATATGTGCAGCAAAAATTATTCAAAAGGCCGAAGCGTTGTATGGGGGAACTCTCGTTCGTGAAGGTGGTGTGGGGCTTGCGTGCCGGTGACGAACAACACACCACGGAGCGGTTACACAAGCCACCGGATTCCAACACTCCCGACCCGACCCCCCCCCCCACCCCCCACCACCCCCTGAGGACATTCTACCAATACAGCTTTGCCCGCACGCGCATGCAGGGGAGCAGGGAGGGTGGGGTCGCGAGGGCGCCGCACCTTTGAGCCCGCGGCATGTCTCCTTTTCTCTCCTCTATTGGCGGCCAGGTTCAAATCACCGAGAGTGCCACACGCATGCACATCCGATAGGACCCGATGACCTGCCACGTGGCTGCTTTGCGTCACAATAACGTCTCGAGGGCGGTGGTGTTAGGGCGGCGAGGACAATCTCTGGTCTCACTATGAGGCGGCGGTGGCTAGGTCGTTGTGGTCTGGAACAACGGTCATCCTGTCACAGAGGAGACAGAGAATCAAAAGGCTTGGCCTGGGTGTCCTCCTTGAGAGGATCCGGCAGGGCGTGAGAATGTGATGTACTTTTTTCCGCACACTCGTGTGAGCAGAAAGTCACCCACCACAGCAAGCATCAAAACGTGCTCTATACTAACCCCACCCTTCATCAGGCTCAGGGTGTGATCATCATTTCAGGATGTAGAAGCGTCAACGCATCAACAAACAAAATACAGGCTAAGAGCGGTTGCTGCTGAATGGTGAAGTGACTTTTTGCTTTTGGGAGTCTTCGCTGGTCGGCATCCTTCGTCAATATTCGCCAGTTTTTTGCAAGAACAGCTAGCTTTTCGCACTAAAAAGACTCGTGGCAGGTGTTCGGTATCCTGCACACAACGCAACTCCAAGTCGTTTTCACCGAATTTTATTCAACAGGAAATGCACCAAAACGCACTGACTGATCACTCCGGAGCGAAGACCCCCATTGTCAGTTTATTTTACAACACGTTGCAGCATGGGGCCACTGCGAACCACCGCCGTTTGCTTGTGCCAAATAAAAGAACACGGCGCAACACGACAGACATTTCGACCCCTTTTTTTGTGTTGTTGTTGGGGCTAGTTTCCGGGATAGATATCAGGCTTTTTTTTATCTCACAAAAAAATATACGAGAAAATGCAACACAACGTGCCCTGGTCGGCAAATCGTCAGACAGAACCCCCCCCCACCCCTCGCAGGAACGGCTGCCCCGAGTGCCAACCTACCGCACGGTAGGCACTCGGGTCCATTGTAGTGTGCTGTAAAACCCATGACACGGACAGAACAAGGGATCGCCCACCCCCCCCCCCCCTAGGCCCCTGCACGGTCCTTTAAATCTCTGTTTAGGGCTGTCACAAACACGATTTTTTCGATTTTGGGCCAAAAACTCCACCAAAATGGGCGTACCTGGCCAAAAATCCAGTGGGGGATCACTGAAAGAACCCGAGAAAATAGCGGACACCCTCGAGAAAGTCGATCCATTCGAATTACTTGGCATTTTTCCCTGAAAAAACCCCGAAAAAGTGTAACGCTTGTGTAACGCTATTGGCTGATTTGGAACGGTCCAAAAAAACCGCTTCCAGAAGGCGGAGAAGGCCTCGAAACACCCCAAAACCATACAGATACCCCCTGAGGTAGGTTCCTGGGTGGTTTTTAGTGGTTTTGGGGGCCTTCTGACACCCAGAGGCGGTCTGAAAGAGGTTTCTCGTGGGATAATTCGGCATTTTCCCTAAAAACCCCTTGTTTTTGGGGGCTGAAATCTGCACGAAATATCCAAAATATCACCCAAGAACGTCACCAAAGTGAAGAATTCCACCCGGAAGTGATTCCGGCAGACCAAACTGGGTGGAGTACCCTGTTTTCGGGTCAAAAATGCAAAAAGTTTCCGGAATTTTCGGGAATTTTCGGGAGTGACACAGTAGTGACACAGTAACCCCCCAATTTTCGGCTGTTTTGGAACGGTTCGAGATATGGCCTCCAGAAGGCAGAGAAGGCCTCTAAACACCCCACAACCACACAGATACCCCCTGAGGTAGGTTACTGGGTGGTTTTTAGTGGTTTTGGTAGCCTTGTGACGCCCAGAGGCGGTCTGAAAGAGGGTTCTCGTGGGAGACCCCCCCATAACCCCACCAATCCCTTGCTTTTAGGGGGTGTGGCCAGGGTGTTCGCTATCTCCCACCTTCCTCAGAGACTGTGGGAGAAAGGGGTAAAATTGCCGCCTCAAATTTTTTTTCGCGCGCGCTTCGCGCGCGCGAAATCATGCAACATCGGCCCCTCAGACAAATTGCCTCAAGGTCCAGACCAGGGTACTATATATATTTGGCGCAAGGGGCCCATTTCGCGGTTCGCGGCTGCAAAATGGAGGTTTTGCGGCAATCAGTGAGTACTTCGGGAGTTGGTGACGAACCCAAAACAGGATCACGGACCGTCGCCGATACCCGTTCTCGAGAAGGAAGGGCACGGTCACATGCGTCCGTTAGTTCCTGTTGGACAGACTTCACAGGTCACAGGGGGTCTGGGGGGCGGAGCCCCCCAGCCGCCGGAGGCCACGGTAGTGAACATTTGTCAGCCTCGTCCCCGAGTCCGCTTCATAGTCGAACACCACATACAGACGACGTGCACCTTGAGACAGCATGCTCAAGAGGTACATCGGCCTGGTGCCTGTGGCAGGCCACTATGCTCTTGGCTTCGGCCTCCTCTGGCTTTGACCATGCTGATGCCGGCAATAGCTCCGACGGTCCCCATCAGGTTCAGATCTCGCTTCTTTGGGATATTTCCGCTCCGTGCGAAGCGTGGTGGTATCAATTTGTACGAGAGGGTGCTGCCCTTCTCCTTCAGAACCCCTTCCCACCTGAGGCAAAAACTTCCGAGAAACTTTTTTTATTTTATTCGACAGTGACCAGGGTATAAGATAGACTTTTTTTCTGGCGCCGTTTTCCGGTTTTTCTGGTTTTAAAAATTTTTCGCGCGCGCCTTCGGCGCGCGCGACCCGCGCAAACCCTCCCAGAATCTGAGAGGGCCCGGTGCCTGCGCGCGTCCTGTCGTACTGAGGCTGCTTGGTGGGGCAGGCGCAGCAGCTGCTTTGAAAGTTTGGGCTCTCGGCCAAAAAACCGGTCTGGTGCAATTTTTTTACGCAGGGGGGTCTGGGGGGCGGAGCCCCCCAGCCGCCGGAGGCCGCGGTAGTGATCATCTGTTCCCTACAGTCTGGATTCGCTTGTAAGTAGGAAGGCTTCGCTGTATCGCAGCCCGGCCAGCAGGAGATCACTGGTCCTTGAGGGTTCAACCTTCAGGGTGGAGGAGGACGGGGGAGCGACCACTCGTGACAGGTGTGCGTTGTGGGTGGTGTGGGTGCACGACAGAATGGCCAAAGGGTCCACGAGATCTCTGCACACATTCCGTTATCGAGGAGATGGGCATCTAGCTGTGACGACAGGCAACAAACAAATCTCATCTGTTAGTTGCCCCCAATAGGCTTGGCGACCTTCAAGACTGCTTGAAGGTCGTTCGTGTTCTCGTCTCAGCCCTCCGGACAAGCAGATCTGTCTCGAGTTGGTGGGCTGTCGCCATGTATTCGATGGCACCGAGTGACGCTGCACAGAGGCAGACGACACGGTGAACTCCAGCGGAGGTTACCCTACCTCCGCTGGAGTACACCGTGTGTCTCCCATGAGTCTCAACTAGCGGGAGTCTTAGCGTAAATTAGCTGGAAAATAGACTCCCGTCTCCAGTGCAGACTGCAGTCTTAGACTCCCTCTTAGACACTCGCTAGGGTGGCTGGAGTCCACCATGTGTGCACCTTCAAAACAGAAGAGACCTGCATGACGAGGGCATCACCACCCACCGGGCCCCACCGGGCCACCCGCTAGGTCCATTTTTTCTTCTCCGCTTCTCTGCCTTCTTTGGACTATTTGAGCTCTGTGCGGATCACGATGGGGTCACTTTCTATTTTTTTATGCCGTTTTTTCTGACTGTTTTACTGTCCCAAAGTCACAAAAAAAACCGCCAAAAATGAGACCAGGCCTAGGCGGGGAACGAGCCCTTTTTCCAGGTTTTTTGGGTCGGGGAACCAGGTTTTTTCTAAGAATTTTTACAAGGGATTTTTTGCTCGCCCCCCCACAGTTTCCAGGCGCGTGCCCGTCAGGCGGGACTTTTTCTCTGATTTCTCTCCGCGTCATCATGTGACAGCTCTCGAGTGATGCCCAGAGATGCTTGCGGCAGAGAGTGCCCCTCATGCGCGTTACAGCTGAAAATGAATGAGGATCATCTGGCACTCGTTCTCATCGGGGGTTGTGCTCCGCAGGGACTCAATACACCTTGGCACTCTCGCAGAGCTGGACATGCCAGCAGCTGGAGGACAGTTACAAAGCTGCCACTCCCGACGCCACCCACCTGCTGGCCCCTTCAGGTCTGAAAGCCCAAAAGCTCCCGGGGATTTTTGCAGTGGTGCGCACCATATTCAGCGCAGTAGGATGATCTCTCCAATTTTCCAAAACTGCTGGTCTACTGGTTTGGGGAACGGTCGTCGGCAGACCGTTGAAATGCCCGTGTTAGCAAGGCACACTCACGTTTCAGGTAGCGTGTCGCGTGTCACGCATGTCGCGAACGCGGCAAGTGTACCTCCCAGGTAGGGAAGCCCGACCTCCTGTCCGATGTCAGTCAGGCTTCGAAGAAGCGCTTCATGGATGCGGCGCTGACCTCCTACGCTGCACTGTACCCGGAGAAGTGAGATAGATGGACGGGCACACGCTACCTGGGGGGTCTGGGGGGCGGAGCCCCCCAGCCGCCGGAGGCCACGGTCGCGAACATCTGTTCGTGTGGGCGTACAGATTCTGTGCGAGTTGGCTGCGTCCTCAGAGGCGATTGGAGTGGTTGGACCCCGACTTGATGGGATTCGAAGGACTTAAGTACGAGACGTACGCCACAGGGGGGTCTGGGGGGCGGAGTCCCCCAGCCGCCGGAGGCCACGGTAGTGAACGTCTGGCTCTCCAGTTGGCCAGCAAGGCGAACGGTACGTGGGACAGACTTCCCTTCCATCCTTGTGCGCGCCCTGTCGACTGGGGAAAACTTAGGAAAAGTTTTTTCCTCTGCGAAACAACCTTAGAAAAAAATTCCCCTAACAAAATTCTTAGAAAAAAACTTTTTTCCCCTTACAAAAATTCTTAGAAAAAAAGTTCAGAATCCTGAAAGTGGGGAACAAGCCCCCCAGTTAGGAACAGCCCTGAATGAGACCGACCTTTTTTTTTTCCCAGAAAACCGGGAACCGGGAAACCCTGGTTTTGAAAACCGGAAAACCAGACCTATCTTATCCCCTGACCAGGGTATAAGATAGACTTTTTTTCTGGCGCCGTTTTCCGGTTTTTCTGGTTTTGAAAATTTTTCGCGCGCGCCTTCGGCGCGCGCGACCCGCGCAAACCCTCCCAGAATCTGAGAGGGCCCGGTGCCTGCGCGCGTCCTGTCGTACTGAGGCTGCTTGGTGGGGCAGGCGCAGCAGCTGCTTTGAAAGTTTGGACTCTCGGCCAAAAAACCGGTCTGGTGCAATTTTTTTACGCAGGGGGGTCTGGGGGGCGGAGCCCCCCAGCCGCCGGAGGCCACGGTAGTGATCATCTGTTCCCTACAGTCTGGATTCGCTTGTAAGTAGGAAGGCTTCGCTGTATCGCAGCCCGGCCAGCAGGAGATCACTGGTCCTTGAGGGTTCAACCTTCAGGGTGGAGGAGGACGGGGGAGCGACCACTCGTGACAGGTGTGCGTTGTGGGTGGAGTGGGTGCACGACAGAATGGCCAAAGGGTCCACGAGATCTCTGCACACATTCCGTTATCGAGGAAATGGGCACCTAGCTGTGACGACAGGCAACAAACAAATCTCATCTGTTAGTTGCCCCCAATAGGCTTGGCGACCTTCAAGATTGCTTGAAAGTCGTTCGTGTTCTCGTCTCAGCCCTCCAGACAAGCAGATCTGTCTCGAGTTGGTGGGCTGTCGCCATGTATTCGATGGCACCGAGTGACGCTGCACAGAGGCAGACGACACGGTGAACTCCAGCGGAGGTTACCCTACCTCCGCTGGAGTACACCGTGTGTCTCCCATGAGTCTCAACTAGCGGGAGTCGTAAATTAGCTGGAAAATAGACTCCCGTCTCCAGTACAGACTGCAGTCTTAGACTCCCTCTTAGACACTCGCTAGGGTGGCTGGAGTCCACCATGTGTGCACCTTCAAAACAGAAGAGGCCTGCATGACGAGGGCATCACCACCCACCGGGCCCCACCGGGCCACCCGCTAGGTCCATTTTTTCTTCTCCGCTTCTCTGCCTTCTTTGGACTATTTGAGCTCTGTGCGGATCACGATGGGGTCACTTTCTATTTTTTTATGGCGTTTTTTCTGACTGTTTTACTGTCCCAAAGTCACAAAAAAACCGCCAAAAATGAGATCGACCTTTTTTTTTTTTCCAGAAAACCGGGAACCGGGAAACCCTGGTTTTGAAAACCGGAAAACCAGACCTATCTTATCCCCTGACAGTGACATAAAGTGTAGGTGAGATTCCCCTACAGCTGGCGTTATATAAAAGCCACTTTTCATACTTCCGGGATTTTATGGCAAAATTATCGCACAGGGATTTCCATAAAATCCCGGACTTTGGACTTTATACTCACAGGGATTTGGGTGAGGACAGGGGGAAGCGTGACATAAAGTTTATGTCACGCTTTTTACTTTATATCACTCCAATTTTTGTGAGGAAAAATGCGTGACATAAAGTTTATGTCACGCTGTTTACTTTATGTCACGCTCTTTTGAAAACCGCACCTTTATGTCACAATCGAATGAATAAATATATTCGTGTGAATGATTTTGGTCATTCTATCACTTGGTTGAGGTGACTGGCACTCGTGGTGCCTCAACTCCCCTCGCTTCGCTCGGGAAGTTAAGTGCAGAAGGGCCCTCGCTTCGCTCGGGCGCTTCACCACCACCACTCGTGCGGTCAACCTCAACCGCGTGATATAATGACCAAATTATGTCATATCGAATAAATTACTACCGTATGGGGGTCTTCGCTCCGGGTCAATTTGGGTCAACTTGGGTCAATTTGGGTCACCCTGGGGTTTTTCACCTTAGGAAAATGGGGGGCTTCGCTCCGGGTCAATCTGGGTCAGCTTGGGTCAGTGACCCGGAGCGAAGCCCCCCCTTAGGTGACCAAAAATAGGTGAAAATTTTTGCCTATTTTCCCTTGTGTCAAACTTGGAGTCTGACCCAAAAATCGGAATCTGTGACCCATGGTTTATATGGGCAAACCTGAAAATTTCCGACTTTTTCCCCAATTTTTTTTTCCGCGTATCCGTCAGGTGGACCACCGGGTGGGGAGAGATCCGGTGTGAGGCACTTGGGTCCGTCCAGGTGGGCAGGGGGAACCTGGGGGCGGGGGGCCTCAAAACCCGTCTACCAGTGCCGCTTCTAATCTCGTCGGTCTTGTCCCAACCACCACCAGCCAGCCCAGAACGCCCTGACGCTGCGACCTCGTCGATTTTTCCGTTTCGCCCATCCGCCCAACTCCGCCAACCCAACCAGCCCTACCCTTTCTCCCAGTCAGGGCGGTACTCACACGAGCGGCAAAGCGCTGGGGGAGGGGGGGGGGGACATCAATAGGGGAGGGGAGGGGAGGGGAGGGGAGGGGAGGGGAGGGGAGGGGAGGGGAGGGGAGGGGAGGGGAGGGGAGGGGAGGGGAGGGGAGGGGAGGGGAGGGGAGGGGAGGGGAGGGGAGGGGAGGGGAGGGGAGGGGAGGGGAGGGGAGGGGAGGGGAGGGGAGGGGAGGGGAGGGGAGGGGAGGGGGGAGGAAGGGAGGGGAGGAAGGGGGGGGGGGGTTATGTTGTTTCTAACCCAGACCTGCTGTGCAGAGCCCGGGGGAGGGGGTGGCCAGCCCCTGTCTAACCATTCACAACGGCCACCTGCACACATCTATGAAAGGGGGGGGGGGGGAAGGTCCCGGGGGGGGGGGGGGGGGTGGTGGGGGTGGGGACGCTGCTCCGCCTACTCGCCCCGCTCCACCTCCGTCTGCAGCTTGCGCATGTAGACGCGCAGGCTGACCCCCGGCTCCCTCGTCTGGTTCCCGGGCTCGGCCTGCGCGCCCCCTTGCAGGATGCGCGCCTGCAGCCACTCCGCCGCTACGTCACCTGCCACCCTGGGCGAGAGGGGGCAAAGGCCATAGCTGGGGTGGAAGCAGTGCCTCCACGCCTCGACGGTGCGGGGGATGGCTCCTCCCATCGAGACGCAGGGGGCCATGCCGCGGGCCCGCGCTACCACCCCCTCGGCCCAGACACGGGACGCCGCAAGCTCCTGCAGAGCGGGGATGTTCGCCGCGGGCGTCTCGTCGTCCCCGTAGGCGTCGATGGCCTGGAGGTCGTCCTCGGGCTCCCACACGTTCGCCGGGTCGTCGTCGAACTCCATGGGGCCCGCCGCGTCACCCTGACGCAGCTCCTCCAGGCGTCTCGAGGACGCGGCCGTCCGGCTGCGGCGCTGCCCGTCCCGGCGGGCCTGCGCGGCGTTGCGCATCATCGTCGCAGCAACCCCCTGGATCCCGCCAGCCCCACCGGGGGCTGTTCCGCCAGAGGTGCCAGAGGGGGCTGTGTTGAAGGTGTGGGAGCCTCCGCCCTGGCGGCGCCGCGCGGCCTGAGCGGGGCCAGACGGCTGGGCGCCTGCCGCCGTGACCGGAGCCGCAGAGGGCACACCAGAGGGGGCTGTGTTTGAGGTTTGGGAGCCTCCGCCCTGGTGGTTCTCTGTGGCCCCCGACCCCGACGGCGGGCACTCTGCATGTTGGGCCTGCCCCTGCATGGGGGCTGGGGCAGCCCGGGAGGCACTCTCCGCCGGGGGCACGCTGTGGCCGTGGGTCGCGGAGGGCGCACCAGAGGGGGCTGTGTTTGAGGTTTGGGAGCCTCCGCCCTGGTGCATCTCCACGTCCTGGCCGGGAGCGACCGGCTCCTCCGCCACTTCCTCCTTCACCCGCGTTGGATGGTGCGCAGCCCCCGACGAGTCGTGCGGGGCACTCGGCTGCCTGGGCCCCATCGGCGTGTCGTGCATGCGGCTCGGGATGGGCTTCCGCCGGCGGGGGCGCGCCCGGGCGGACTCCAGGACCTCCCGCAGATCCGGGGTGACCGCGGGTTGCTCCGCAGGGTCTGGAGCGTCGACATCCACCGCCACCCGGTCAATGTAGCCTGGGCACCGCTCACCCCGCACTGCGCATGACGCGCACACTTTGCGCCAGCATCTGCCACACGCGTGATGCCTCGCGGAGCGGTCGAACGGGCGGCGGCACTTCTCGCACTCCTCCACCTGGCCCGCCGAGCCCCCCTGACGCACCATCTGCATGGGA
This sequence comes from Rhynchopus euleeides, assembly GCA_963210315.1. Taxonomy (NCBI): domain Eukaryota; phylum Euglenozoa; class Diplonemea; order Diplonemida; family Diplonemidae; genus Rhynchopus; species Rhynchopus euleeides. The sequence continues at coordinate 1,286,215 of OY723318.1, read as the reverse complement.
CTATCACCATCGCACCCCGTGACATCCGCTGCCATCGGCTTCGGGGGAAGACCCGCCAGGTGCTGACGCATGGGCTCCGGCATAACTAGGGGCACGTAGTGCCCATGTTGCCCCCCCGTCCTCCGCAGACAGTGGGCGTCCACCACTGCACCCGCACCTACTGGGGACAGAAGCATCGGCTGGTGGTTGTCGATGAGCACGAGGACGACGCATCTGGTCACGCGCGCAGCCGCCGCCAGGGCGATGAAGTCCGCCCAGGTGCGCACGTCGTCGCTCCCTGCGCGCATCATCTGCTCGGCCCACTGGTTCGGACCCTCCTCCACCCGCATCCGGAGGTCCGGGTCGCGCATCGCCCTGCGGACTGCCTCTTGGCGCAGCCACCCGCTGGATTGCTTCACCGATCGGGCACCCAGCGTGGCCAACGCATCAAAAGCACAGTCCCCCACCCGGAACGACCACCCGTCCGGCTCGACCAGGCCCAGCCGCGCCTGCTGCTGCAGGGACGACAAGCTCAGCCTCCCGTCCGTCTGGCCGCGCCACTCCAGCAATTGGGCCAGGGGGTCAGCCGCCACCCCACCCGCCGGCTGCGGGAGGTCCCCCTCCGCGGGGGGAGGCGGCGGGCGTGGGCGGCGGGGAGGGGCAGGTTCGGGTTCAGGGGTCGGCTCCTCGGGGCCCGCCGCGTCATCCGGGTCACACATGAAATCCTCCGCGTCCATGTGCCCGTCGAAGTGTGGCGCGGGGGCCAGGTCCGTGTCAGGCGCGAAGAAGTAGTCCGGCTCCACGCCCACCAGCGGATCCGGCAAGACCCGCTCCCGAGTCTGACCAGAGCGCAGGTCCGTGCACAGCGCCCCCCTGCGGAGCGACGACCGCCCCACCGCCCGCATCAACGGCACCACTATCCGCGCCGCCCAGGAACGAGTGAGCTCGGCCCTGTCCCCCAGCTTGTGGTCCACCGCGAAGCTGACCAAGTGCCTGAAGAGCCGCACGGCCTCCGGACCCATCCCGCCCGACTGCTCCAGGGCGAACGCGGAGAAGGCGATCTCAACCTCCTGACACCGCGCCCCGTGCTTGCGATGCTTGGATGCTTCAGCCCGCGACGCGGTGTACCCCCGCGCTCTCGCCGCACCCTGCCTCGCAGACTCCGCGCACGTCGACCACACGGTCACGTCGATCGCCCGGCCCCGCGACTCACCTATGCCGCACGGGAGGAACACGTCAGCCGGCTTGCCCCCGCCCAAGAGGAGGTGGTTGGGCTCCAGCTGGGGGCCGAGTCCCGCGTCCCGCGCCAGCCCCAGCACCCCGAGCTTCACCGCGTCGTGGCGCTTTACTGTCATGTTATTGGTTTATTTCTGTGTACAGATACACACTGCTGATTCGCTTGTCGGGTGGGGGGGGGGGAAAAAAGGGGGAAAGAACCATATCAAAAGACATAGCAAAAACGGGGGTTGGGGGAGGGGGGGGGGGGGGGAAATGGTTGAGAAAAAACATACATCAGGGGTGGGGGCGTTCTGTTATGGTTTTTGTTTCATTCGTGTGTTCGTTCTGAAGACAAGATAATGGAAACAAAAGGGAAAACAGGCATGCCCCTCACCACTCAGCGTATCTGCAGAGCCATGTCGAACCGCGTCGTGGCGCTTGATGCGGTCCGCCGATGCCTGGCAGCTGAACACATGGGCGCCCAAGCAAGGCTCTCGGGCCTCCGGAGGCGCCTCCGGGCCTCCGGCCTCCGGAGGCCTCCGGAGGAGCTAAAATGGCCTCCTCCGGAGGAACCTCCGGAGGTTCCTCCGGAGGCGGGTGGAGGCCTCCGGAGGCCTCCGGAGGCCTCCGGAGGCCTCCACCCGCCTCCGGAGGCCTCCGGAGGCCTCCGGAGGCCTCCACCCGCCTCCGGAGGCCTCCGGAGGTCCTCCGGAGGCCTCCGGAGGCGCCTCCGGAGGAACCCACCATGTCGAGCACAGGGTGAAAAATTGGTCCAAAACACGGTTTTTGGCCAATTTTTGGCCATTTCGGGAGATTTTTTTCGGGAGAATTTTTTTTTGGTCGAGAAAGCCAAAATTCACCCAAAAGATGACCAAAAAAATTCTGACCCCAAACTCGGATTCTAGTGGTCTGAAACTGTCCATTGTCGAACGAAATCCTAAAAAAACTGATATTTTTGGCCCCTGAATCCCCCATGCGGTCCCAAAAATCAAACAAATGAGGTTTGGTACGGTTTTGGGCCGAAAAAGCCGAAAAATCAGACAAGGCAAAAATCCACCCAAAAGGTGTTCAAAAAAGCACATCTTCCGGAGGGACGTGCTCGTGCACCGGTTGGTCATGTAATCATACGGTGCCGAGTGCGGGTTACGTGGTGCTGCGTGTTGGTATATGTGCTGGCTCGAGGCGGATTGCCCGTTCGGCTCGTGTTCCGCGCGTGTAGGTGTCAGCCCGCTGCTCGTCGGTTGGCACCCACTGGGGGTTGAGCCGCAGTCGCTTCGTCCGTGCCACGAGGAATATGCGCTGCAGTAGCAGGTTGCCTCTGTGGTTCGCGCAGTGCCCTCGCCGCATGCAAAATACTAGGGGGAGGTTGTCGATGTTGCACGTCACAGCGATGTCCTGTGAGTTGATGATGCGTAGCCCTTGCCACACGGCGAAGGCCTCCTTCAGGAAGATGTGCGCATCCCGATCTGCCCCGGTGAACACCCCTTGTGTGACCGTCTCCTCTCCCAGTTCGAGTATCGCCGCCCACTCCGTCGATGACGCGTCGGACCACAGCGTTGCCCGCGATGTTGGGTCTGCCTGGTGGTGCCAATTGTTATCGCGCATGAACTCCATCCGTGCTGCTGTCTCCCGGATCACTGAGTTCGGCACTCGTGTGTTGACATCCCACGCCGCGTTGTTGTCGTGCGCCCGGCGTCCTATGCGCCGGATGAAAGAGAGGATTGCGGGGGCGAAACACAGTGGCGCGCGCATGACGTATGACTGCCAGACGATGGATCCGAAGATGCGGAAGGCCCTCCGCGGCGTTGTTGTTCCCTCCAACGTCTCCGCCAGCTCCTCCCGCTGTGCCACCTTCGCCACCCATGCAGGGTCCATGCGGAATCTATGCTCCACCAGGTCAAACTGGATCCCGAACGTGCAGAAACGTTGCGTCGGCATCCCGTGGTCGGCATCGTCGAGGTTCAGGGTCGCGTTGACGTAGTCGCACCTTTCGCGGAAGACCCTGTACTTCGCCTGCACCTCGTCCAGTGTCTCGGCTGTGACCACGAAATTGTCTATCCAGACGATGCCGTCTCTTGGAGGGAGGAGCACCCTCGCACTCCGGTTGGCAATTGCTGGTGAGTGTGACCACCCCATGCACATCACCGACAGAAACGCTGGCACAAATTCGTCCCGCTTGTCCCCGAAACGGATCCCGAAGTAGCGCTGGATCTCCTCCTCCACCGGAAACTGGTAGAACCAGCTCCTCGCGTCAGCGAGCACAACCCAAGTTGACTCAGCGATACGGCGCGTCACCTCCAGGATGTCGTCCAATCTCATGTCTGGCGGTCGCGCCATGTACGAGTTCAGAGTACGTGCGTCGACGATGAAGCGTGTCCCCCCTGACTTCTTCGGCACGGTAAAGGCTGGTAAGGTGAGTATCGCATGAGTACAGGCTATAGCGATAACGCCGTAGGCGATGAGGTCGTCGACATGTTTCAATGTATGGCGTGATATCATCCTCCACTTGTTTCTGAAGTGGTCGCGTGCTCCGGGGAGCAACGCATTCCTGAAGGCTTCGGGGTCTGTAATGAGGTCCAACACGCCTCGCAGTTCCTCGTTGGAGTCCAGCTCGCGGAGTCGCGCCAGGTTGAGGCGCGTGTCGCAGATCGGAGCAAGGCGGTCGTCTTCAGATGGGTCTTGCCTTTCATGGGCAGGTCGCACGATATGTCCTTTGTGGTGCACGCCGACACTCTCCCCGTATAGATCGGCGTCTATGCCCGGTCCGTGTTCCGAGTCGGTGTCCGTCGTGTCGTCGGAGCTGTCGGTTTCTTCAGGAGGTTGGTATACTTGGATGGAGAGCTGAGGCCTGTGGTATGCCTTTGGGCGCTCTCTCGGCTGTGCGGCTGGGTCCCCTGCGCGTGCCGCGTCATCGTTGTGAGTCGGCCCGGGCCCCGCGCCGGTGCCGTCCTTTCCTCCACCGACCCCTGCTGCGCCGCCCCCTGTCGGGTAGTCATACCGTCGTAGTTCACGTGTGATGTCTCTCCTCCTTTTGTACGGGAAATGTGTGCTAAACTCTGGTCCCCTGTGTCTCACGCGCTCTTGGCCAGTTCTTTGGACAGTGCCGCTGTGTCTGCCACACGCTGTGTCGTTGCTGCTGGTATGTATCGAAACACCGCGTCGGGGGTCGCATGTCGCGACAGCATCATCAGCTTCTCGACTGGCACCCCGTTGCGTGCCAGATGGTGGAGGGCCCCCCTCCGGAGGGAGTGCGGCGTCAATCGGGCATCCACCCTTTTCACCGCCGCCGCGATGCATCGGTATGTCACGCTCGGGGGAAACAGGTTCCCTTCTGTCTTTTGCTCTTTCATACGGCTCCGCAGGATCTTCAGCATCTCCGGTGGCAGTGACATACCCGTTGTCTTCCCCAGCTGGAAGGGGTCCGACTTCGTGGTGGTCCACACGATGGTGATCTGGTCTGACTTCGCTTCCGTCTGGATGTCCCGCGTTGACAGTCGTTGCACATCCGACGCTCTCGCCGCCCCGTGCCACATCATCGCTACGGCCAGACGCACCAGCGGCCGCGGTTCCTGAGTCACTGCCTGTGCTGCCTGTTCTTGAGTCGCGGGGTGCGCCTGTTGTGCTGGCTTCAATGCTCCGCTGCGGCACAAGCTTCGCTTGAAGTCCCGTAGCACGTGTCCTTCCTGTTCCCACGACTCGAAGCGGCGCAGGCTCGCGATGATGTTGCCCAAGTACTGCAGTGCCGATGGGGCGGACAATCCGTTGAGCCGCAGATGCGTGATCCACAGGGTGATCCCCTCCTCGTGTCGTAGTGTGCGGCCCTCCCCCCTGCACCACTCCTCTCTGAACTCGCGGTACCTCTCGTAGCTCCTGCGCAGAGCCGTCCAGTATGAACTCGACAGTGCGTTCCCCAAAGCCTCCTGCGTGGCCTCCATGATGATCAGCCTCATCTCGCTCGACAGTGGTTGTTGCTTGATGCGGGGGCGGCCCTTGTTGGTTTGCTTCTTTTCTTTCAGGATGAACTCGTACGGGGATGGTGTGGGCGGCGTTGGGCTGGTTCCTGGGTGGGTGGTCTGCTGGAGTCACTGTCCCCCGCGGGGCCCTTTCGACCCCTTTCCCACTGCCCTCTGCTCCGCCCCCTTTCCCGTCTTCCCGGTGGGGTACGGCGTGTAGCGCGGGTCAGCCCCCTGTTGCACACGCGGTGGTACCAAACGGCGCGGGTTCGCCTTCGCCTGCGCATCATTCGCCTCTCCCACCAGCCGCTGGTGCAGAGACGCCGAGAACGTGAGGGGTGGGATGTTCTTCGCCTTGTGCTCGTAGTAGGCACGTGCCACATACCCCGTGAGGCAGGCCAGAGCCGACATTTCGCACACGATGCGGTGCAGGGGCAGCAGGCTGGGTTCCTCCTCCGTGTTCATCTTCATGAGCTTTAGTACGTCGTCGAAGTGCTCGAAGCATTTGCGGAGGCTGTGCATCCATTCCCCCGCATCTGTGCCCGACGCTGGCAGGCTCGCCTCCCGGAACACGCGGGACACCTCTGCCCGGATCTGCCGCCGCACCGCGCCCTTCCATATGCCAGGGCGCCACGTCGCGACCGCGTATGGCGAGAAGTCGTCCGGCAACCCCTCGTCAGCCTCCTGCAGCTGCCTCTGCAGATCGGCGATGGTCTCGGCCTGCTCCTCCACCTTCGCCTCCAGCCGAGTCATGCGCGCCTCCATGTTGAGCCCTTCACCGGCTCCCAGTTGGGGCAGCGCCCCCAGCCCGTCCTCCTCTTCAGCGGCCTCCTCCGCTGCTGCCGCGCCGCCTGCCTGCATCTTCGTCCACGCGCACATTGGGCATACCCATCCGGCGCTGCCCATGTGGGCGACGAAGGCGTCCGCCACCGCCTTCGGGTGCAGATGCGCCCGCACACATGTCCTCGTCGTGGCTTGTCCGCAGGCGTTGCATGCGTGCGCCGTTCCGCCCTCATGGACGGTGGCGCATGTGGGGAACACGCAGTGCTGCATCGGCTCCGCCGCGGGCTCCATAGAGAGGGCCGGCACCTCGACCAAAGCCCAGTCGACGTCCATCTTTCCTCACTACTCTGCTTGTCGTACGCCTCTAGCTGTCCTTCACACCCGCTGATCCTTCACCCCGCTGCTTTTGTTCACACGCTTTGGCGCCCCTGTAAAACACACACGCTCTGCTGTCCGTCACCACCGCTGGTCCTTCACCCCGCTGCTCCTGTAAAACACACGCGTCCCCGATGATTTTGTTCACGCGCTTTGGCGGTCCTGTAAAACACACCCGCTCTGCTGTCCTTCACCACCGCTGGTCCTTCACCCCGCTGCTCCTGTAAAACACGCGCGTCCCCGCTGCTTTTGTTCACGCGCTTTGGCGACCCTTCAAAACACACCCGCTCTGCTATCCTTCACCACCGCTGTTCCTTCACCCCGCTGCTCCTGTAAAACACACGCGTCCCCGCTGTTTTTGTTCACGCGCTTTGGCGGTCCTGTAAAACACACGCGTCCCCGCTGCTTTTGTTCACGCGCTTTGGCGGCCCTTCAAAACACACCCGCTCTGCTGTCCTTCACCACCGCTGGTCCTTCACCCCGCTGCTCCTGTAAAACACACGCGTCCCCGCTGCTTTTGTTCACGCGCTTTGGCGGCTCCGCTCGTCCCTTTTCGCTGCTTCTGACTCTTCTCACTAAAAATAAATATGCGTTGACGCTTCCACACACACTTACAAACCCACTTGCCTGATGAAGGGGGTGGTGTGTAGAGCACGTTTGGCAGAGCTGAATGACACTTTCCGCGCGAAAGTCGTGTGCGTAAGAATAGAATTACTAAGTAATACTATTCAAAATGGCATGTTTGAAAAATTCCCAAATTTTGGGTTGGGCGCATTCCCCAGTAAGTGGTATTCCACTCCACCGAAATCGAAAAAAAAGTTGATCATGAACTGGCCTGAACCAGCACAGTTCACGATCAACTTTTTTTTCGATTTCGGTGGAGTGGAATACCACTTACTGGGGAATGCGCCCAACCCAAAATTTGGGAATTTTTCAAACATGCCATTTTGAATACCGTATACGTAAATATTTTGGAACGTAAATATTATGGAACGTAAATATTATGGAACGTAAATATTTTGGAACGCTGGTGGGTTGGCGTTCCAGATTTTTTTCGTTCCATAATATTTACAGGGCTTTCTGCGACTCGGGGACTTGGACCAGGTGATCGGACGGCATACAGAGTCCCTGACGGGACCTACTCGTGCACTTTTCGTGCGATTCCTGAGGCAAGCCATCCTCACCACTGAGTCCCCAACTGGCCCTGTAAATATTTTGGAACGTAAATATTATGGAACGGACCGGGCAAAAATGGGCCCGTTCCATAATATTTAGTATGGATGTATTCAGATCTTAATAAGAGAGGAATTTTTTTCGCCAAATCTACCTCCTCCTCCTCTTAGATTAAGACCTTAGTCCATAAACGGCCCAAAAAAGCCCAACATCTGAATCCCCTTAATTAAGGTCTTAAACCTCTTAGTGTAACCTCTTTAAGGTCTTACACTCAGAGGTTAAGACCTTAGTTCGATCTTCAGCAATATTACGTTGACAGCGGGTGAACCCAGCAGGTTCCTGCACACACCCGCCCCCCGCGCCCCCACCACACGCACGTTCGTGCCCCCCCCCCCCCACCACACACTCAGTTGACTCCAACACTCACATCCCCCACGAGGACTCTTATTTGCGTGGCAGCAAGTGGCAACATAGTGTGAGAGAAATGCCACACTGCAAAAGTACGCTTGAGTCACAGAGCGGCAGCAGAATACAGGTTGGAGTTTTGCCGCTCAGCGGATCATCTCACGCGGTGTACGCGTGTGCATTGATGGCAGAGACTGCCTCTTCGAAAGAAGCCAGCACATTCTTCGGGATGGTGGTGGGCTGGAGAATGTCGTCCTCCCACTCGACGACTTTCGGCCCAGTCGCAGCAGGATAGCCCTTCCGCAGGGTCCGGTCGAACTGGTTGGGTAGGTCCTGGTTGCAGGCATGGAAGAGGATTCGGGCCCGAGTTGATGCGTGCGCTGCCATGCGGGACGGGGGGAGCACACGGCGCGCGATAGAAAACACGCTGTCACACCCCAGAGTCGATGCAGTCACCGCCAGCAGATCAAGGCACAGAGTACGCAGCGCGCACTCCCCGTAGTTCAGCCAGAAGGAGTCCACATCGCCCTTCATGCCCTCCTTCTTGGAGTGATCCACATACTCTACCCACGCCGCCTCCTCGACTTCACGGAACGCCGGAATCCAGGCAGTGATATCCTGGAAGGACATCAGGTTGTCAGTGTTCCCCATGATCTTGACAGCACGTGGGTTCACGTGTCTCATCGCCTTCCAGTAGTAGTACGACCCCTCCGACTTGTTCCCCCACCACCGCACCTTCAGCTCCTCTGAGAGGACAGCTGCGACTGGGGACTTGGCATCCAGCAGGTCTTCCAGGGACTTCTTTTCCCGCTCGAGAAATTCTTTCTCTTTTTCCGTCTTGGCGTACGCGATGTTGTCAAGGTCCTGAATCTTCCCCTCCATGTCACCCCAAACAGAGTGGCTGTGCGACTTCTTCGAGGGGGTGGTGTAGGAAGCCAGCAGCTCCATGATCGGCGAATTTGCCCGCTCCATCTCCAGCAACTCCTTCTCCAGCCGTGTGACCCCCAGATCCTTGAGCAGCTGGCCCAGCTTCCCCATGCTGGGTGTCGTACTGCCCTGTTGGAGCTCGGTGCTCACGAACACGAACAGCGCCTTCATGCGCTGGCGCACGTGGGTGTACACTTCGATGCGAGACGAGTACCGAGTATCACCTGGGAGGGGGCACTTCACAGCCGGCACCTTCTCCTTTGTGTTGTTCTTTTTTGCAGCGTCGAGAACAGCATGCGCTGCTGGAAGGATATCCTTGAGGGTGGTAGCGGTGGAGACTGCCTCGTTCGGCTGGCGGAGGGCTGCACGGATCTTCCCGGCGCACGATTCGAAGAGATCGGCTTCCTCCTGCGGCGTGCAGTCCTCCCTGAGTTCTTCGACTTCCCCGAGGATGGTCTCCAGCGATGACACAGCAACTCCGGAGAGACACTCCATCTGCACTTCGACCCACCGTCTGTGCCGATACTTGTTCTCATCCCCGCCCAGCAAGTTGTTGAGTAGGCGGGACACCTCGAAGGCGGCACACCCCGGGAACTTCTTCTCCAGGTTGGCCAGCATCCAGGTCTCGCAGACGTCGCCACAGTTGTTCACCAAGTGTGGGACGCACGACACGAAGGGGACACCGAATGCTTCGGCGAGTTCACGGCTTGCAGCTGCGTTGGACCCGCCCTTGTCGGATCTGATGAGGAAGGGGGGGGGCAAGCTGAGGCGCGTCAGCTCGCGCTTGATGTCCTGCGACAGCTCGACCCCGGTCTGGCTCCCCCTCCGCTCCTCCGGACGTATGAAGATCAGCGATGCGGCGAATCCTACAGCGCTGAGGATGATGGCCGTCGCCTTCGTGTCGCCAATCCCACTGTTGTCATGCGACATGCAGTACCTCCCCCCCTTCAGCTTGGCCGTGATGACCTTCTCGCTGTCCTTCGTCAGCTCGTCGCCCAGCTTCTTCACCAGCGGAGCAACCTTCGGGGGGTCCTTGGGGATGCGTGTGCCTGCGAGGCAGGAGAGTACACCCTGCATCGCGCCCGCTGTGATCCCCGTGTAGAGCACCCCTTTCGCGATTTTGTCATGCAGAGCGGTTTCACTCGCTTCAAATGCAGTCACAATTGTGACCTGCCCCTCTTCCCCCTTCTTCTGCCTTGATTTCTTCCCCACGTGCTTGCTGCCGGTGAAGTGGTCCCCCAGGTCGCCTGCCTGGACATGGGGCATCCACAACACCTCGCAGATATCGCAGGAGGGGACCTCCTGAGCCGCTGCGTAAACGCTCGTCAGCTGCTTGGAATTCCTGTAGTGTGATTTGATGTCGCCGACCTTCACGCAGACACAGTCGGTG